>CM021101.1:509504687-509890295 GCA_007115665.2 Sequoiadendron giganteum | reverse complement strand
GAGGGAGAGGTAGGGAGGGAGAGAGAGGAAGGAGGGAGAGATAGAGAGAACTAGAGAGGGTAGGAGGGAGGGATAGAGGGAGAGAGAAGTGAAATAAAGAGAAGAGAGAGAGGGGGAGATGAGGAAGGTGGAGAGTTTGAGAGAGAGAGGAGGGAGGGTGAGAGATAGACATAGAGGAATAGGTTAGATAGAGAGAAATAGAGAGGGAAGGTGGTTGGGATGAAGGAAGAGAGAGAGGAAAGGAGGAAGGTGGAGAGATTGAGAGAGAGAGATATAAGGAGGGAGGGAGAGAGAGGTAGAGATGGATAGTTTAGATAGAGTGAAGTAGAGAGGAAAGGTGGGTGGGAGGAAGGAAGAGAGAGAGAGGGGGAGAGAGAAATTTAGAGAGGGAAGGAGGGGAGGGAAGGAGGGAGGGATGGAGGGAGAGAGAGAGGATAGATAGATAGATAGAAGTATAGAGTGAAGGAGAGAGTGTGAGAGAGAGGTCTAGAGAATAAGGGATAAAAAATGAGTGAGATAGAGAGAGAAAGATGATACAACTTACTAATTACTAAAATTTGCCTAAGTCTAAAATTTGTGAGATCTTTCAAAAACTAGAATTTGCATTATAACTCTTAGAGATCTGAAACCACTCTCAAACATCCTGAAACTATATACATTAAATATAACTTAAAGTACAAGAAAGTAAACATCCATATGTAAATGTATATAGTTTCCCTAAAAGATAACAAGAAGAAAGAGAAAAAAAAGAGAAGAAAAAAATGTAATGTACACCAAAATGTGAGCGCGTTATAATGCACTTGCGTTATGGTGATGCTATTTTGAATTCAAAAAATGTGCATTTTTTGAATTCAAAAATACGTCCTTTTTGAAATTCAAACCATAACGCAAGCACGTTATAACGTGATCTCGTGTTATAATGTGCTCGTTTTTTGGCTTAGTAATGACCAAGCCGAGGCTCAGTAATTACCAACCCATTAGGCGAGCGTGTTTTAGTAAAATGTGCTCGTGTTTCACTATTTCGAGATGAAAAGGTGAATTGGCTACTTTTTGGCCCCCCATCTTTCTGCACCCGCCCTTAATTAAATTGATACTATTTATTCATCTATATTAATTAAATAATTAATGTTATTTCATTAATTCTCACTTCCTAAATTAAATAATTTTTTTAATTATTTAATTTATTTCTCAAATATTATGCAAAATAAATTAAATCATTTATTTTATTTATTAAATTTATCTTGTTGGAGGGACTCTAGGAAATGGCCTCAGGGAGGTTCTATGGAAGATAGAGAGGTCCTATCTTCAATTCTGACGAAGCACTTCTGTAATTCCTTGAGTGAGCAAGACATATTATCTTGGGGTTTCGACCCTAAGGGGTCTTACTTTGTTGCTAAAGGATACCACCATATTATCCAGCAAGGTGGCAGGGAGGGGGAATTTCCCTGGTGGAAGAAAGTCAAAAATAAATATGCTTGGTCGAAGTGTAACTATTTTATGTGGTTGGTTGCTAGAAATAGATGTCTTACTTGGGATAATTTGCAGAAAAGAGGATTTCATAGACCTTGTATATGTGCCTTGTGTGGTAATTGTGAGGAATGTATCCCTCATATGTTCTTCCAATTCCTTTATGCCAAGGAAATCTAGCATCTCTGGTGGGGTTTGTGGAATAAGGAGTATGTTCATATCACTTTGTTGGTGGACTTCTAGAATTGTTTGGGGAGGTCTCCTACCAAGGCTATCTTTCTTAATGTAGCATGGGAAGTTGGTCCTTCTTGTATTATCTAGAAACTTTAGCTTGAACATAACAAGAGAATTTCCCAAGGATGCTAGGTTGGAACTTATCAATTGTGGAAAAATATTATGAGCATGTTTTGAGAAACTCTAGAATCCAAGTGTGATTTGGATGAATTTTAGGAAAGGGAAGATCTCTTTGTGATTCATGGATTGAGTCTTGCTAATAAGGTGGCTCATCATCATGTTGTATAAAATTTCTATGAAAGGTAATTGGGGTTCCCTCTATTGGTGTTATTAAAATAAATATTGATCGATCTTCTAGAGGGAATTCGAGCCATGTTGGCATTGAGGGTGTGGGAAGGAATTTTTCTAGTTAGATTGTTTTCTTCTTCTCCACTTAGATGTGACTTGCATCAAACAATATTATGGAAGCTCATACCATCTTGGTTGTAGTGGAGAAGGCTAGTGCTCTTGGATGGAGGAAGGTCATTATTAAGGTAGATTCTATGATCATAATTAACATGCTTAATGGGAAAAAGTCTGAGGGATTCCATTAGCAACTGGTGTTGATTGGTAAGAAGATTCTAAAATTGGGCAGCTCTTTTGACTCGATTCCTTATATCCATATCCCTAGGGAATGGAATGGAGTGACTAAATATTTGGCTAAGTGGGCTTCATAGCAGAAAAATGAGTGGGAAGTTAATTTTTGTGATCAATTGTTAGCTGAAAAGTCTCACAAGTTATCTCAGCTAGTGTTGGATGATATGTTGGTGTAAGGATTTTTTCTTGGTCTTTGGTTCTTGGGTTCTCTGGGGGACTCAACTTCTTACTATCAAGATGATTTTATGCTTGTTAATGCCTCATTCTTTGTATCTTGATTTCCTAGCTTTTGTGGCCAAGTTTTAATTAATAAATTTTTACCCCTTTTATTAAAAAATAATAATTAAATTTATTTAATTATTAAATAATCATGCAAATTCAACCTCACCCATTGAATCAAACTTACTCTCAATCCACTAATCAATCTAATCAATCCACTCATCAATCGAATCCACTTCACTCCCACTTACTTGAGTCTTCTAAGAAATCAATCTAGTCCACTAATCATTAGTTTCAGATAACATCTCAATCAATTCTCTTAACTATATCATGCAATCAAATATATAAAATCATGTAGTTAGTTAACAATCAATCAATTCATCTCATCAATCCTCCACCATTTATATTTTTTAGTCTTTCTTTTGATCTCAACCATTGATCGGTGTCGCCAAAAATCTATATATGCAACCATCCTATCACTCAATTTTAATCTCAAATCATCTAGAGAAACTATACTTGTTTTTCTCAGTGCTTTTATGCTATTGTGCTTATTAAAAATTTAATAGAAAATTATTTACACCATTCACCATGGTGAATAGAGGAGAGAAATGGATCTGTGATAGAATTGATTGTGTCTTTTAGTGTATGCAAGGTTTACATTTAATTTTATTTAACTTTCTCAATTTTCTTTATTGATTGTGATCTTGTAATTGTGATTTCTTGATGATTAATTATTTTATCTTTTAGTTTCACAGTGGAATAATTAGGTCATACAAAAAAAGTTTTGTACCTTTACTCCCAAGAATTTTAATAATTTTTGGCATCTAAAAGAAAGGCAAAATGTTCATTTTTTATATAATTTTTGATTTGGGTATCATAAGAATACTTATAGATGTTTTATGCAAAATTTCATGCCTCTAAAATTCCATGGTGTGTGCTACTTTTTTATTAGTCAATTATTTTTCTCTATGGTCACTTAACAATGAGTAATTCATGTCCTTTTTTTATATTCATCATTTAGCAAATGCTATTTTTTTCTAAAGATCATTTTGACACTTTGGTTTTAATTTTAAAGTGATTAATCTCCTTTTAAAACTCTATAGTTTACTACATGAGAATGTAATAAAAAGAGAAATTTTAAATGTTCATGAGAATATAATAAAGGGTGGTTGAAAGCTACAATTGGAAAGTTTCCTATTAGAAAATTTCATGTTGAAAATATCTTGGTTAAAAATCCATAGGATTTTGGGCTCCAATTGGACCAGGTGCTTCACATCACACATACCAATTCATGTGATTTTCTTGATTCCATTGCGCATACTTCTATTTCTTAGATCTAGTTGGGAACTCTTCACAGATTCCAGTTTTGGGAATAGGCTCTGTTCATATGCTAGATGAGTGCATTGAGGATGTTCTTCTTGTTCCTGATATTTCAATGAATCTACTTTCCATATATCAAATTTTTCATTCTGAAGATGGAAAGACTATTGAGTTTACTCCACAAAATGTGACTATTCGACATTTATAGGATCCGAACAAGGTTGGTTCTATAGGGATATTTGATCATGAGAACTGTTTGTATTAGTTTGATGGCTTTGAGTCAGGCTCATGTTTTATTGCTCATGTTGATTCAATAAGAAAAATTTGGCATGAAAGATTTGGAAACTTGAACTATAGATATCTTTAGCAGATGCACACACATAACTTAGTGGTTGGTCTTCCAAAGATCTCTTGCACAGATGGATTTTGTCAAGGTTGTGTTATTGGTGAACAACATCAAGATCATTTTCCTAAGGTTCAAGCTACTCATGCAACCACACCCCTTGAGCTGGTCCATAGCGATCTCATGCCATTTCCAACTCCTATTTTAGGGGCTAAGTATGTGCTTAATTTCATTGATGATTTTTCCCAATGCACATGGGTCTAATTTTTGAAGCTCAAGAGTGAGGTTCTCACCATATTCAAGACCTTCAAAAAATTTATGGAGAAGAATCCATGTTTTTCTCTTTGACAGATACACATAGATAATGGGGGAATATGTCAATCAGGCATTTCAGGAATTTTGTAGTGAGCATGGTATTCTTCATCAACACACAATTCCTTACCCTCCTTGTTGGATGTTGTGGTTGTGTTGCTGATATGTGGTTGTCATTGATGTCAAAAATATTAGCATTTGATGTATTGAAGGCTGTATATGTTGAGGATATTGAGAAAATTATAATAAATATGTTGCAGGTTGTCTGTGAAGCTGTGAAGTTCAGTGTGATGGAAAATTCGGTATGTTTGTATTCAAAGGTTGTTCTTTAAAGGGTTTGTTGCTAAGCCTATCTAGTTTATGCTTCAGAATTTTTAGAGGTGCACATCAATATTTGTGCAAGTTGTGTGTTTCTGTGTTCCTACAATTATTCTATTACTGTAGTTGATGTTTATGGAAGAAGAGAACACAATTATGATAATTTCAATTGTTGTGTATGCTCCTGCAATGTTCGTTGATGTTTCTAGATCATTCTCTATCCTTGTTACACATCTGTGTTGATTAGTGTGATCATGATCGAAGATTTTTTTGTTGTGTGTTCAGGTTTTCATGTTCTTGGTCTACATGATGGTTGTAGCGTGTTGTGGATCCTTGTGGATTAATCTTTTAATGTTTGGTGTGTTTGAGGAATTTTATTTAGGACCTCATTATGTTGTGACCAACTATGGTTGGTGTGCATTGAGATTTGTTCATGAATTGGGTCGACAGTTTGTAATTTATTCTTTTATTTTTGGCCAACAAAGTTGTTGATGCAATTCCATGTAGTGGATATATAAGAGAAATTTTTTCTTCATTTTGAAGTGTGAGAGATGCGAGTATGAAGTGTGAATATGAAATATGCGAATAGAGATCAGATCATTAGATTACAGAGCAAAGTATGAAGAATATTGAATGAAGTGTGAAGAAGGGTTTATGTGCTTAACCGGAACTGTGATCAGGCTTTTGCAGAAGCTAATTTATCAGTTCATATTCTTCAGATGGTTTTAATCTGAATGTTTTTGTAAGGAAGTGAGCCTTCCCATTTGAGCAATGAGCTCTAGGTAGTGTGCCTGAATGCATGTGCATTCCTTATTCATTTTCATTATACTTCTAACAGGGTATAATCTTGTGGACTAACATCCACCGTGGTTTTTCCCCTAACAGGGTTTCCACGTATAAAATCTTGGTGTTCTTGTTTTTCTGATGTGTGGTTGATTCATGCTTTCACTATTAATTATCAGATCTGAGATTAAAGGTTAATAAGGTTGAATAAGTTTTAAACTATATGACAACTGATTCACCCCCACCCTCTCAGTTGTCTATTCTTGTTTTGCCAACAATTGGTCTCAGAGCAGGTTCCTTTGAAGAAGCTTAACAACTTGAGGTGATTCGAGATGGCATCATACAATAATGATAGTCCCAGATTCGATGGAACAAACTAATCTCTATGGAAGGTAAAAATGGAGTGTCATTTGAATTACATTGATGATCTGTTCTAGAAGATTACAAAGAACAGATATATTATTCCTCAGAATGGTCCCTCTACTTCTGATGAGATCAAAGAAGCTGAAACAAATACCAAGGCTATAAAATAATTATTGAGTGCTTTGATAGATTTAGAGATGACAAATGTGATAGGTCTGAAAACAACATATGAGATCTGGAAGAAGTTGGAGACATTATATGAAGGAGATGCATAGGTGAAAATTGCTAAGCTATAGAGTTTGAAAGGCAAATGGGAAAACTTGAAAATGAGTGAAGATGAAAACATCACTTCTTTCATGCAAAAAGTAAATGAACTAGTCATGGGTATTAGATGTGTCGGTGGAATTTTGGATGAAGAAGAGATTGTGACTAAAGTGCTCAGATCATTGCCTACTTCTTACAAAATGAAATCTCATACTATTGAAGAACTCAAGATAGTAACAAATGTGACAAGAGATATGATGATTGGTAAGCTTTTTGCCTTTGAATTGAGTGAATTTGGTGAATCTACTCCTAAGACAAAATCTGCATTCAAAGCTACTGTATCCGGAAGAAACCAATGAAGATATGATCCGGGAGAAAGTTCTAGAAAGACATTCAAGTATGAAGATGAGATGAAACAGATTGAAGATAAAGAAAGAGAGTTGGAAGAGCTGGAAGCATTGATTGTGAAAACATAATCTAGAGGACAAGGTAAGTACAGAGGAAATTTGCCTATTAAATGTTTCTCTTACAATAAGATAGGTCATTTTGCATCAAGGTGTCCTAAAAGAGTTCCTAGGTTCAAACCTAATAATCCTAAATTTCAAAAGAAATGTTATTATGCTAAAGAAGGTGTTACTGATGATGAATCCAATAAAGAAAATGGAAATGAAGATGGAGGGGTATTCATTGCTATCAAGGAAAATGGTATGATGTCCACTGAATCTGCTAGTGATAAGAATATTGAGAAATCTCTTGCAACCAAAATTGAAGAAAAGGATGAATGGGTGATTGGCAACGGATGCTCACATCATATGACTAGTGACAAAAACAAGTTTATAAGCTTGGATAAATATGAAGGTGTTGTAAGATTTGGAGATAACAATGTTGGTATGATTTTTGGTAGAGGTACTATTTCTCTTGTTGGTAAATACAATACTAATGATGTCCTTTATGTTGAAGCATTGAAGCATAACCTATTGAGTGTTGGACAGATAGTAGACAAGGGATACAATCTTTAGTTCAAAGATGGAAAATGCAGGATATTGGAAAGTTCCAAAAATATAATTGCTTTAGGTACAAAGACAAGAGGTAATAATTTTCACCCGAGTGTTGCTAGTGAAAGTTGCTTAATTTCCCAAGTTGATGTAAGCTGGTTATGGCATAGGAGGTTGTGTCATGTGAATTTTGATAACATTGTCAAATTAAGCTCCACTCAAGTAGTTAGAGATCTTCCTAAGTTAGTGAAGCCTACTAACACCATATGCAAGGAATGTCAGATGGGAAAGTAGACTAGAATTTATTCTCAGAGCAAACAACATCATTCTAATGGAGTACTAGAGCTGGTGCATATTGATCTATGTGGTCCCTCCAGAATCAAAAGTCTACAAGGAGAAAGGTACTTTATGTTGTTTATTGATGATTACTCTAGGATGATATGGGTTGCTTTCTTGAGAGAAAAACATGAAGCATTAGAAAAGTTCAAACGTTTCAAAGCTATGGTCGAGAATGAGACGAGATTGAAGATTAAATGCTTAAGGTCGGACATAGGTGGTGATATCACCTCTTGGGAGTTCAATTCATTTTGTGAAGAGCATGGAATCAAAAGATAGTTATCTACTCCCCAAAACCCTCAACAGAATGGAGTTGTTGAGAGAAAGAATAAAAAAATTCTAGATGTTTCTAGAACTATGATGTTGGAAGGTAATGTTCCTCACATCTATTAGAGAGAAGTTGTAAGAACTGGTGTATATACTATCAACTGAGTAAATGTCAATGGTAACTCTGGTAAGACTCCTTTTGAGTTGTGGTTTGGTTATAAGCCTACTGTTAAATATTTAAAAATCTTTGGTAGTAGATGTTATATCAAGAGAGATGAAGATATTGGAAAGTTTGATGCTAGGAGTGATGAAGGAATCTTTCTGGGCTACTCTACTAAGAGCAAGGCCTACTAGTGCTATAATAGAAGATTAAGGAAAATGGTTGAAAGTGAAAATGTCAGAGTGGATGAAGACATTGCTAGATCATCTAGATACTATGGATATGACTCAGATGACCAACATGATAGTATTGATAAGGGAAAGAATGCACAAACACATAATCAAGTTCAAATTATTCTGGTGAATAAAGAGAATCAAGAAGGAGAAGCTAGTGGAAGTGCAAAAGAAAGAAAAAAAGAACCAGAAGTTCGAGAGAATCCTAAAGTTCTGAGGTATGTAAAGCTAAATCATTCTGAAAGTCAGATTATAGGAGATAAGAACAAAGGTGTGCAGACTAGAAGAAGAATTGCAGAAGAGTATTGTTTGATTTCTAAAACTGAGCCCAACAATGTCAATGAAGCATGTAAATATGAATATTGGATAGAAGCAATGAAGGAAGAACTAATGCAGATAGAGAAAAATGATACATGGATTCTTGTTCCCAAACCTCACAGTAAAAATGTGATTGGAACCAAATGGGTCTTTCAGAATAAGTTGAATGAAGAAGGTGAAGTGGTCAGAAATAAAGCAAGACTGGTATGTAAAGGGTACTCACAGATGGAAGGTATTGATTTTGAAGAAGCCTTTTCCCCTGTTGCTAGAATCAAAGCTATAAGATTATTTATTTCTTATGTTGCTTTTAAGAACTGCAAAGTCTATCAAATGGATGTAAAGTTAGTATTTCTGAATGACAAGCTAGAAGAAGTATATGTTGAGCAACCAAATGGATTTCAACTTATTGATAAAGAAAATATGATTTGTCGATTGAATAAAGCACTGCATGGACTCAACCAAGCCCCTAGAGCCTGGTATGCTAGATTGGATAAATACTTGTTGAAGCTTGGATTTAATAAAGGTACTGCTAACAATAATTTGTATTTCAAGATGGATCAGGACAAAGTGCTGAATATTGAAGTCTTTGTTGATGGTATCATTTTTGAAGGTGATGATGACTTATGTATGAAGTTTGCTAATGAAATGAAAAGTGAATTTGAAATTTCTATGATTGGAGAGCTGGAATTATTTTTAGGATTGGAAATTACTCAGCTAGATGATGGAATTTTTATATCTCAGTCCAAATATGTAAGAGAGTTATTGAAAAAGTTTGGCATGGAAGACTCAAAGCCAGTTGGTACACCCATGGTAACCGAATGCAAATTAATATAGAATGACAATTCTCCTAAAGAAAATCAAACAAGATACAGGTCAATGATTGGTGGATTACTTTATTTGACTTAGACCAAACCAGACATCATGAATGCTATATGCATGGTTGCTAGATATCAAGCTGATCCAAAGGAATCTCATGTGATTTCAGTGAAGAGAATTTTTAGATACCTGAAAGGGACAGTTGAATTTGGTCTTTGGTATCCTAAAGATGATGATCTTACTTTAACACCTTTACTGATGTAGATTGGGCAAGAGATGTGAATGATAGAAAAATTACCAATGGTGGTGCATTCTTCTTAGGGAAGAAGTTGGTGTCTTGGTTAAGTAAAAATAAGAATTCCATTTCCCTATCTACTGGTGAGGCAAAATATATTGATGTTGCAAATAATTGCACTCAAGTATTATGGATGAAGTAGATGCTGAGAGATATCAAAATTGAATATGATGAGGCTATTGCTATATTTTGTGACAACTCAAGTGCAATAAACATTTCTAAGAATCTAGTGTTGCATTCAAAGACAAAACATATATCTATCAAATATCACTTTTTGAGAGACAAAGTGAGTGATAAAGAAGTCAAACTGGAGTATGTTCCTACCAAGGAACAAATTGTAGACATCTTTACTAAGCCATTGCCTAAGGATACTTTTGAGCATCTCAAAGGCAAGTTGGGGGTGATTTCCCCTCCTAATCTGAACTAATATGCAAGTCTTTGCATCAATTTGTGCACTCATAGTCATATCTTGTTCCAGATTGATGTTGTGGTGGTTGCTACTCAGGGGGAGTACTCAGATGATTCAAATATGAAGGGTTTATGTGCTTAATCAAAAATGTGATTAGGTTTTTGCATAAGCTAATTTAGCAGTTCATATTTTTGATATGGTTTTAATCAGAAATGTTTTTGTAAGGCAGTGAGCCTTCCCATTTGAGCAATGAGCTCTAGGCAATGTGTTTGAATGCAAGCGCATTATTTATTCATTTTCAGTAGACTTCTAACAGGGTATAATCTTATGGACTAACATCCACCGTGGTTTTTCCCCTAATAGGGTTTCCACATATAAAATCTTGGTGTTCTTGTGTTTCTGATGTGTGTTTGATTCATGCTTTCACTATTAATTATCAGATCTAAGATTAAAATTAAAATAAGGTTGGATATGTTTTAAATTCTATGACAACTGATTCACCCCCCCTCTCAGTTGTTTATTCTTTTTTTCCCATCAATCCTTAATAGAATGGTGTGGTGAAGAGGAAGAACAAGACTCTATGGGAGATGGCCAATTGTATAATTCACTTTAGCTCCATGTCTCCAACATTTGGGCTGAAGCTGCCGATTGTGCCAATTATATTCAGAACCGTATGCTCCACAAGGAAATATGGAATATGACTCCTGAGGAGGCTTGGTCTCATAACAGGCCTAATGTATCCTTCTTCAAAGTATTTAGTAGTGAGGCTTGGGCATTATTTTTGAATGGTCATCGTAAATCAATGGAGAAGAAGAGTCGGTGATTCATTTTCATTGGCTATTGTGAGGATGTGAAGGCATATGAATTGTTTGATCCTGACACACAAGAGGTGCATTTTCATCATGATTTTTAATTTTTTGAGTCTTTCACATAGATCCTCCTTCGAATTCTTCTTCATTACAACCCACTCAATCTTCTTCAATTGAAGATATTTTGCTCTTTGAGGAAGATTCTAATGATGGTTTGATCCACCTCCTCCTAATCCACCCACTAGGCCACGATGGGATCATGCTACTCTTGAGGAGGTTGTTCCTCTTGTTGGTGATCCCACAGACACTCGTTGCACTCATTCTAAGACTTCAGGTGTTAGTATTTTGAGTCATGTCATTTTAGATGATCCTTAGAAGTTTTTAGATGCTTCAAGTATTCCTGAGTGGGATAGTGTTATGGTTGATGAGCATTCTTCTTTGATGAAGAATCATACTTGAGATCTTGTACCTCTTCCTAAGGGAAGAAAGTTGGTTTGATACAAGTGGGTGTATCATACCAAATATGCAGTAGATGGTTCCATTGACAAGTACAAGTCTCGTCTTATTTCAAAGGGGTTCTCTTAGGTTGAAGGAAGTGATTATTTTGGAGAATTTTCTCTTGTTACCGAGATGGATTTATTCATCTTGTTCTTGCTATAACTATAACTATATCACATGGATGGTCAGTGTATCAGATGGATGTGAAGAGTGCTTTCTTGCATGGGGATCTTCATGAGTATATTTAAATAGAGCAGCCACTAGGTTTTATGTAGGACTCTTCACTTTTTTGCAAGATTCAAAATTCATTGTATGGTCTCAAACAGGCCCCTAGGGCTTGGTATAAGAAGATGGATAAATTCTTTCTTTCTTTCAGCTACACTCACTGCCATTATGATCCTACAGTTTATACTCAAAGACATGGAGATGATCTACCCATTCTTGTGCTCTATGTGGATGATTTGATTCTCATAGGGAGTTCCACTTCCATGATTCAAAGTACTCAGTGAGAATTGATGGAGCAGTTTGATATGTTCGACCTTGGTATTTTACATTATTTCCTTGGTCTTTAGGTTCATCAAACTTCTGAGAGGATTTTCATTTTTAGTATAATTATGCTCTTGATTTGCTTCAAAGATTTGGCATGGTTGATTGTAAGCCTTACCCCACTCCTTTTTTAGTTAGGCGTTGTACTATCTACCAGTTGCACTACTCCTATAGCCTATCCTACCTTGTATTGATAGTTGGTTGATAGTCTTTTGTACTTGACACATAGTCATCCTAATATTTCTTTTATAGTTAGACTTATCTCTCGCTTCTCTCAAGAGCCTCATGAGAGTCATTGGAAGGCTACCAAACGTATCTTGAGATACATTCAAGGCACTACACATTTTGGCATTCATTATACATCAAGAGCATCTCAGGTTATGAGCTTCACTGACTCAGATTAGGCTGGCGATGTCAATGATCAGAAGTCTACTTCTGGCTTTGTCTTTTTCCTTAGTTTTAGTCCGATTGCATGGTCATGCAAGATGTAGACTACTATTGCATTATTATCAAAAGAGGTTGAGTATTGAGGTAAAGTTCTTGCTAGTTAGGAGGTTTTGTGGCTTTGTCAGTTGATGGTTGAGTTTGGGTTTCCTTCCACTCAACCCACTACTCTTTGGTGTGAAAACTAGAGTGCCATCCATATCTCTCACAACCCAGTGGAGCATCAACATACTAAGAATATTGATATCCACATGCACTTTATCAAGCAGCTCATCTAGGAAGGTGTTCTCATCTTGGAGTATTTGCTTACAGAGAAACATGTTATCAAAATGTTCACTAAAACTTTGGCTTCACCTTGTTGTCTTCAATTGTGATCGATGCTTGGGGTGAAGGAAGTTGTCCTTGGTGGGTCTTGATGGGTCCTCCTTCCTTCTTCAATTTTCTTTGTAGCTTTTTCTCTCTTTTGGAGAGGAGTTTCTCCCACAAGTTTATTCTCTTTTTCTCTGCTTATGAGAGTTTTTTTTTTGCATGGGTACCTCATTAGGCCTTGTTGTTGGGACACATTTTTTGCATTGTTTTTTTCCTCCCTAAGTTGCACTTAAAGGGGGGGGTGTTGGTGTGAATAAATTCTTGTACCCAATTAATTCTTTACTAGGGACTTAGAGGACTTAGTTCACATGTTAGGTTTATTTAGGATATAATCTTTCTTCTAGAAGTCTTAGTTGTCCAATCTAGACTTTATTTTATCCTAGGTAGTTATGAGTTAGTTGTCTCATTTGATAGGATTAAGACACTTGTCACAATCTTGTTTAATCCTATCTCCCACCTTGCCTTTATAAGCAAAGCATCTCTAGCATATTTTGTATCTTGATAATCTTGATCAACATCTTGATCATATTGTATCATATCGTAATTCTTATTTGGTGGAATAACATCTTTCATTGTTGCTTCTCTCTATTGCATGTGGAGGTTATTTGATGTTGTAGATTGAAGATCTTGGTTGCTCACTTCAACACATGAATGCATTATAACACACTTTCTTTATAGAAACTTAAGAGAAATAATAACATAAGTGCATTATAGAATACTTGTTTTATTGTTTTCATTCAAAATTTCTAACCCTTAGGGTTGAATTTTCCTTGGGAACATCTCAAAACCGAAAGAGATGTTTTTAAATTGTAAAAAAAATGACACAATTTTGAGCATGCTCTCCATCAAGTTTGCACATGTTCCAATGTCAAGTCAAAAAATGACACAGTAGCATTGAGCTCTCTTATATTTCTAACCATACATTTTTTTATGTTTGGAATATGTTAAGGTTTTGATCTTTAACTTATTTTTCTAGTATCTTTACTTTTTTTCAAAAACTTACAAATGATATTTTTGGCTTCATTTTTTTGTCATTCATCAAAATTTCAAATAAATTACATTTTTAGAAACTAGACTCTATTCTATACATAGTAAAATAATTGATTTTTTTTTTTTTTTTGTAAGATTTGGAGAGAGCACACTCAATTTTTTATTTTTCAAGATGTGTCAACTTTGAAAATTAGTAAAAAATCACATATTCATTAAAATTAGTAAAAAAACCAAGCACAAACTATATGGTGTTAGCTAATTTTTCACCAAAGTGATTTTTTAAATGCTAAAAAAAAGGAACATTTTAGGGGTTGCGCACTAGATGCTATGTTATATTTTTTTGACAAAAATAAGAGCACTTTGTGTGCTCCCCTTTTTTGAACCCCTTAATCTCCACCATTTAAAAAATAATAATATTTTAAAAAGTAGATTCAAAGCACTACGACTCATGTTCCTACTGCATTTCCAAATTTTGAGCGTAATTATCTTTAATTTCTCATCGAAGATCAATACTTTTTGATTTTAAAGAAAAGTGGCCACTTAAAACCCCTTTTTGGTCCCCCATTTCCATGTACTTACCCTCCTTATATTGTCCAAATTTCTATTGAATCTAGTCTTATCATACCCTTATGCTAATGCATTTTCTACCTATTCCATCCTCATCATAGCCTCATGTTATCCATTTGATCTCAATAATCTCAATCATTACATCATGTTGCTTGTATTATAAGCAACCACATTCCTCCATCAACACATCAAAGAGAAAATCAAGTGGAGATAGGGTGCACTCTACTTCAACTCTATCTAAGGAAAAAGAAGGGTATCTTCTATGTTATTTACCTTTAATATTTTCTTGTCGTCACGTATAATATGTCAATATCAAAGTCTTAGAGTAATTACAATCATCGTTGTTGGTGAGAATTTAGTTTTTTTTTTTATCTTGGTTGAATATATAAAGCAAACTACAATAGTTGGTTTTCAATTGAAATTTCTTTCCCGAAAGATAATGTTTCCATAATTTTAGAAGGTGCATGATGGCAACCAACTCTAAATCATTGGTGGCATAATTCATTTCATGGTCCTTCAATTTTGTGACTTGTAAGCCACAAATTGATCATCATGTGTCAATATTACCTTAATTTCCCCTCATATACTTAACTTCTAATGAGATGTGTTAATTTGTTTTGGGCTACATGTATTCCAATTTTATTGAAATGAGTTTCATTTTTCATGCATTTAAAAACCTATGTAGATGTAGTGTAAGTGGCAATTGCCATCTATTAAGAGATGAATCCATATGAATTGATTTCATAAGTATTATTTTTCATTAATGTAGCACAAGAAACATGTACTAAATTGTCAAAAATTACTCCATCCAACAAATCATGTGCAACTAATAAACCATTAATCATATCAAACAATAAAATCATTAGCAACTAATAACTAGATACATTAAAACTAGCATTGCTCTTATCTCTTTACCTTACCATGCAATGAATTGAATATTTCAAATCAAACCCAAGAAATAAAAGAGAAAGATATTCAAATAAAAATACTATGAAAGAAATAAAAAGCAAGTAAATGATAACCAAAAAGCCAAACAATAATAAAGATATACAAATTTATTTCAAATTATAGCTAGACAATTTTGAATCCATAAAGTCAGCATAAATTAAAAATAAAGACAATTTTTAATTTCCTACTCTACACATATCATTACAAACTAATAAACTCAAGTGACGCCCTTTAAGGAGGATTTTCGAAGTCTCAAAATCTCAAGAGTCGTCCCCTTCGTTGTCCCTCTGAAAAAGTGGCGTGGTAGCGGAGAAATTGGCAGCCGCCCTCCGACTTCCCCACTGCTGAGGAAAAAGTATTCTATTCCTTTCCTCTTCGTTTGGATTGCACATCACCAACATCTCCACCACTTTCCTCATGGAAGGTCGCCGTTTGGGATCTCTGTTTGTGCATACCAGACCCACCCGCAACACCATCAGCATTTGCTCCACGCACTTCTCTTCCATTATTCGCCAATCTAAAACTCCCATCTCTCCCCTGCCTATTATTGTGTTCCGGATCCACTCCACTATGTCTACTCCTTCGCCGTACTGCGCCTCATTCGTAGCTTTCATCCCACTCACCAGCTCTAACACCACCACTCCGAAGCTGTAAACGTCACTTTTCTCGCTCACTTTCAGCCTTCGGCCGTACTCTGCACACCAAACTTTCTAATGTTAATGGCGCTAAATCATTGACAAGAAATTCAAAATTAAACAAATTAGCATTTCGCGGGTAGAGATAAAATCGGACCTGGAGCTATATAGCCGTGAGACCCCACATAGCCTGAAACAGAGTACTCTTCGCCCAGGGTAGTAAGAACTCTGGCCAGGCCAAAATCTGCAATTTTAGCCTCAAAATCTTTATTCAGCAAGATGTTGCTGGACTTCACATCCCTGTGCAGTATTGGAGGTGTGCAATCGTGATGCATATAGCTCAGCCCACGGGCTGCACCAAGTGCGATCTTGTAGCGTATCGGCCACGGCAACTCTGTTTGTGGTCCTTGTGAATTCTGCAGGCGCTCCAACAAGCTCCCGTTGGGCATGTACTCGTACACCAATAGCTTGAAATCGGACTCTTCGCTTGAAATGCAACACAGAAGCTTTAAAATGTTGGTGTGCCGGATGAGTCCCAATGTATCCACCTCGACTTCCCCCAATTCATGGTTTCGCTGCGCACCTTTTCTCGTAAATTTTCCCCGTGATCTGCTTGTGTTCCGGATCTTCTTCACCGCTACCACTTCCCCGCTCTGCAGAATAACCCTGTAAACTTTTCCAGCGCCTCCGGATCCAATAACATTAGCCTCCGACAAGTTGCGGACGATGTGCAACTCGTCCAGCTCGGGCAAATGGAAAGATGTCAATTCCCAAGATGGCGTGCCCCTTTCTTTCCTGAGACAGAACCAACACACACAAATGGAGCCCAGTGCTATGGCTCCTAAAATCACAGACGGTACTAGAATTGCAGCCAATCGCTGAGATGATATCTTGTCTGAAGAACAAGATCTGAGCATCAAATTCCGACCTCCGCATAATCCTCGGTTGCGGAGAAAAGCGCCTCTGTAAGCCGAATTGTCAAGAGAGGCAGGAACAGGGCCAGACAAGCGATTGCCGGATACATTAAAAACAGTTAATGTTAGGCGTCCTAATTCAGCAGGAATTTCGCCAGAAAGAAAATTATTTGAGAGATCAAGACTGTTCAGATCGGACAGGTCTCCCAAGGATGAAGGGATTTCGCCTGTAAGACGATTTGTACCCAGATTGAGAACAGAAAGCTTCCTTAGTGATACTAAACCCTTGGGAATTTCTCCAGACAAAAAATTGTGATCAAGCTGCAGAGTACCGATCAATGTCAAGCCCGCAAGCTCATTTGGGATGGACCCTGACAACTGATTATTGCTCGCGTCTAAGGTCTGGAGATTCGCCAGCTGTCCAATCTCTGAGGGAATGCTTCCGCTGAACTGGTTGTTGTTTATTTGCAACCAAGCCAGGCTCTTTGCTTGTCCAATCGCAGCAGAAATCTGGCCTTCAAATTTATTATTGTGAATTATCAACTGTACACGGCTTGAAGCGCTCCAAAGCCCTGCAGGAATCTCACCACTGAGCTGGTTGTTGTTCAGCTGCACATACTGTAAACTCTCGCAATCTCCCAAGGATGAAGGTAGACTTCCATTGAAATTATTTGAAGCTAAAGCCAACCCGTAAAGCCTTCTGTTTTTACACAGATTTTTCGGCAGGGGGCCTTCCAAACCGGTCGCCGTCACATCGACCATATAGAGATTAGAATATGTACCCAATCCCTGGGGCAACCACCCAGTAAGATTGTTACCATACAGAACTAACCGTATCAAATTTTGCAGCATGCCGAGCTTTGCAGGGATTTCTCCGGTTAGCTGATTATCATTCAGTTTTAGCTGCTCCAGAGATGCTATATTGCCGATTCTATATGGAATTTTTCCGCTTAGCTGGTTCGCGGAAAGATCTAAGATGGATAAGTTCCCCATCTCGTCAATGTTAGACGGAATCAGCCCAGACAAATTGTTGCCCCAAAGCAACAATTTTTTCAACTTGGACAGAGCAGTTATATTAGCCGGGATTGTGCCATTCAAATCATTTTCGTTCAACGAGAGTTCTTCGATGTTTGGCATCAATCCAATGGCTGAAGGAATAGAGCCACTGAAATTATTGGTTCCCAAATCCAAGACTCTCAGATGCCTAAATTCGCTAATACGACTGGTCAGGCTTCCGAAGAGGAGGTTCTTAGACAAGTCGAGCACTTGCAAAATCTTGCATTGGAGCAGTCCTTCGGGGAAAGGCCCCTGCAAAGCATTCCCGCTGAGAGTCAACATCTCCAGATTTGGAAGAAGGCAAATGGTAGAAGTCAGATTGCCTGAAATTGAGGCGTCCGTGAGATTAACTGCAGTGACAACCTTGGATGCATTGCAAAAGATACCATTCCAACCGCAGGGGTTTTCGTCAGAGGCATTCCAGTCCCTCAAATTATTACCTCCGTCATTCCAATCGTTCCTTTTTATCTGGAGAAGAATTTTGCCCTCTTCCGAGATGCAGCTGCACAGGAGAAAGAGAATACTGAGCGTGCAATAAAAGAGAAATATCCCTGTTATATCAGCAATTAGGACCATGGTTGCCAGCGGGTACGGTGATGCCTTACAAACAAAAGTTCAAAACATTAACTCGATGGCTATGTTGCAGACGGGAAATTTTATAGTTATAAGATTTCTCTACCCATTCTCTTTTACTCTTGCGGTTCAAAGTCGTTGTCTTGAACGCAAAAAAAAATGTTTTGTTGAACGCAGAAAACTTTGAATAGTCGGGAGAGATCATTTAAAAACCAGTGGAGAAATTCGCAGATTACACAAAATTTTCATATTGATAAGGTCAAAGATAGCTTATGGGATAGTAAATTTTGTTCTTTTTTGAAATGTTGTTTTTCAATTCAATCCAATTCAATTAGATAATTAATCATTTTATTCTTTCAACCATTTGTTTGTTGAAGAGATCTTGAAATGATATTATTGTTAAATTATTTGTTTACTTGTCATGAATGTCATAGTAAATTTTACATTCCAAAATAAAGTCATTGTTAAATTATTTATTTACTTCATTTTTAGATCAAGAATTACTCAAATAAAAGTCGTAATGTCTCTTTTCAAATTTCTTTTTGCTTTTCATCTACTTGATTGAACAAGAGATCCCAGTTGAATCAAACTTCTCCAATATAAATGATAAACAATTCAATACAAAATAAAACATCTAAACCAAAAAAATCTACCTCACATCTATATTGTTTAACATGATGTAATTCTAGAACATCAATAAAAGAAATAATCATTCTATGCATTTTTACCTTCAAAATACAATCAAAATTTTAATAAGATTGTATCACACAAAAGATAAAAAGATGTTTGATGGACTATTTATAGAATTAAGAATATATTTTTGTTGAACAATGTATTGAATTTCTTTTTAAATGGTTTTTTTTTAATAAAAAAAATCTTTTTTCTTAATCCTTAAAGTTATTACTCAATAAGATGCAAGAAAATAAATTAATATTATGATTATAAATCTATTTTTTATTATGAATTTAAGATTAATAAGTTAGTTAAATGTTTTGATGGAAGGTGGGTTATAAAAATACTAGAATTAATTGCTTAAGAAAAACTATTCATCATGATTATATATAATATTATTAAAGTAAAAAAGGTGCATCATTATCTTAAATTGATATTGTAATCATATCTATAGTTATTTTATTTATACAAAGTTTAGTTATATATATGTAGAAGTTGTCAAAACCAACTTCAGATTCCAGGAACACCTGCATGCAAATGAATATCTGTCATAAGGAAGAGAATGGATGGAGAAAACAAACAAGGGTTTGAAGCTCTGAAAAATGGAAAAAATTATCTTATCAAAATAAAAAGGAATTATCATAAACAAAGAGATCAATCCTTAAGAAGGAGATCATGCAAACCCTAAAAGAAACCCTAATAGGAAAACATTTAATAATTAATATAATTATTAAATGTCACTTTATGCAAACTAAAGGGAAATCTTAAGAAGGGAATAAAGGTAACTTAATTAACACAATTAAGTTAAAACCTTTACTCTAACACCCCCCCTTAAGATGAGCAAAAGTGCAGCTATAAACATGTGCAAGAAAGCAAAGGTAACTACAATGCAAGAAGGCAAACATGGGTCCCAGAAACTAGGCCAGATTAGGTACCCAAATACAATCAAATCTCTGTAAAGTGGAGAAATAGAGAAAACCACATGGGAAAAACTCTACTCCAAAAAGAGATGCAGAAAGCCATGAAAAACATCATAGAAGCCGAAGAAGCTACAAACAACTATCAAAAGATGACTGCTATGGTATTAAAGAACCTCCTCTGAAGATAGGATGATCAGGATCAAGAAGACAACAATCTGCATGAATGCCCCAAACGACACTACTTGAATCAGATGGAAAATAAAGGCAAACACTTGGAACAAAGATACATATGGCATAAGTACCAATAGTCTGTCAAGAAGACAACAATCTGCATGAGTGCCCCAAATGACACTACTCGAATCAGATGGAAAACAAAGGCAAACACTTGGAACGAAGATACAGATAACACAAGTACCAATAGTCTGAAAAACACCGATCAACTGAGAATGGAAGATTCCTTCCAAGGTGAAACCAAGGAAGCATTAGCATGAATAGTATAACACCCCCCATAACGTTGAACTAAGAGACCTTGACAGATCCACTGAAATGGTGTGTAACACCCTGTAGTGCATGAAGGAGAAGATACAACATCTGAAAGTGCACAAGAAAGCACTTGCAATTGAAAAAGTGGTGTGCAAAACAAAGCACACATGCACGAGGCTGGAATAATATGGATCCACTATCGTCATGGAGGGACACTCACCGGACAAAAGTGTGATGGAAAAAACAAAGGCACTACACAACCCCCCATGGCACTTTATAATACAGTGCGAGTACAAAATATGACACAACCTTATGTGCAAAATCCTCAAAATACATGTACAATAGTATGACACTTTATCTCAGTGCGTTTACATAGAAGATTGCTTACAAATGATGTTCAAAATGCCCACAAAGGACGAAAAATTGGAAATACATGAAGAACAACAAAAAATGAAGCATCCCATGCAAACAAGAAGTTCCCAAGAGCAAATATGTCCAAGTAATTCACCAGAGTGTGAAAACACAAAAAATTGAAAAAAATATACCTGGAGTGAAATCTAGAAAAATTACATAGATGGAACTGAAGAGCTCTGAAATATGGTTCCAACGTCGCTGAGATCGTGAAAAACAGAGAAACTGGTCAAAAGTTATGAGCTCGAAATTGAAAGTAGCTCCTTTGACTTAAATTGGTTGTAGAATGCATCAACAGAAAAATGAAGTGATGAAACCCACACCACTGGAAATTTGATAGAATCAGTTTTTCGACGATATCTCGTTTGCTAAAAAACAATATCTTATGCCCAAGTTATGACCTCTGGAAAAAAAATAGCTCCAAAGGGGGAAAAACCAGTGTTGCATTAAATTTGACGGTCATACGACCGTCACAACAAAAATACGGGTCCAAATTTGATTGTCAAACGGTCGTCACCACATTTGCACAACTAGGCTTATTACAAAAATTGTTTTTTTTTTTTTTTTAAAACAATGGTAATATTTTATTTTATTTTAAAAAATTAAGAAAAAAAATCGGGGGTCGCGGCCAGCCAAGGTACCGTCGTTGGCGGTACTGTCAGACCGTCGGTCGACAATAAAGCCGTCGGTGGCTTGCAGTACGTCGACCGATGTACAGAGGGCCCGCAGGTACCTGCGAGTACCTTGTACCAGGCCTTGAGCAAGCCCTTAAACTATTGCCTTCTTTTTATTTGATTATTTTTTAGAAAAAATCAAAAATACATTTACAACTTGTTTTTTTTTTTAAAAAAAAATTGACGAAAATAAAAATTCCAAAGAAGATTTTTTTTACCAAGCAGACGGACGGCCGTACGGGTAAAAAAAAATTGCCCCTCAAATCAACTTTGTCCAAAATGGATGAATGAACAGTTGATTTAGGAGTTTTGGACCGCTGTGGACGCAATGACGAGGTCTGTTTGGACTCAAAATGCTTTGAAATTGCAGGTGATTCCCTAGATAAAAATAAATAAACCTCAAAACTGTGAATGCCTGATCCAACCCTTGTAGCTCCAAATAGCTCCAAATTATTCAAACAAGAATAGGCATGCAACAAGAAAGCTTTGATACCATGTAGAAGTTGTCAAAACCAACTTTGGACTCTAGGAACACCTGCATGCAAATGAATACCTGTTACAAGGAAGAGAATGGATGGAGAAAACAAACAAGGGTTTGAAGCTCTGAAAAATAGAGAAAATTATCTTATCAGAACAAAAAGAAATTATCATATACAAAGAGATCAATCCTTAAGAAGGAAATCATGCAAACCCTAAAATAAACCCTAATAGAAAAATATTTAATAATTAATATAATTATTAAATGTCACTTTATGCAAACTAAAGGAAAATCTTAAGAAGGGAATAAAGGCAACTTAATTAACACAATTAAGTTAAAACCTTTACTCTAACAATATATATATTATTTTCATGTAAAAGTAGTAAAATCTAACTTAATAAATTGCATATCTAATTAAGTATGATGATTAATAATGGATATATAATATAATAATGTCATGACCTCATTGTTAGGTCACAAGTTATTCAAATAAAAAGTATTAACATTACTAAATTTGACATTAAGTTTAATTGAAAAATGAAATGCTAGTAAAGCTTATCAACTAGGTTTCAATCAAGTTAACTTAAAACAAAAATGAAACATTAAGTTATTTTTAATTACAACATACAAAATTCAATTTTTTATTTTAAAAGTAATGAATAAGTTGGTGAAATAGTAATTTCTGTGAGAACTATTAAATCAACAATTTAGGGATATATACTATTCATTTACAATGAATAAAATAAACTAAAAAAAAATTAATTTCTAAAATTGAGTATAAAATACATGTACTTGTTATCACCTAGATTTGTACCCTTTGTTAAACCCATTATTCAACAATCTAGTGATACAAAGAGAATGATCTCAAGGTGTGAGACCTTGTTAATGAGATTAAACCTCTAGAGAAGGTCGGTTCCCTTACTAAACCTAGATGTGCAAGTGTTGATTCAACTCAACACTGAGTATACTAAATTCTAATCCTAATCTAAAAATTAACAAGGAAAAATGGAAAGAAAGGTTATAGAAAGGAAAAGGGTGGTGATTGCAACCAAAGTTCATTTGAGTTCTTTTCTCATACTAACAACACATGACAATCATTCAACACTGATAAAGGATTACATGATTCCTACCCTTTACTATTAAGAGGTAAAGATACAAAGAATACAACTACAAGAGGGCTGAATTATCTACAATTAATCTGAAATAGATTACAAGAGGTGATACTCATAGTATGCAACTCCAAATCAAATAATACATAATATAAAAGTTGCAAGAGGAGGTAAAAAAATTAGTCCTTATTGATTGCAAGGTATGTACATTATATAATTTAAACTCATGAGAATAAGAAAATATTATAAAATATCTATTATGTTTTTATCTTCTAATAAAATGTGAGAACTCCCAAATATAAAATGTAAATTAGTAATATATATATCATTCTACAAGTAGCCCCCAAAAAAGGAATTATGTAGACTTGCACAAGTGCCCCAGAAATTAGTGATCTTCTACAACTGCAAGCAGTGCCCATGTCCATTTTTCAAATTCTTAATCATTTCATCACTTTAAACATACCCTGATCATGCCCTTACTATACTAGTAGAGTATGCGAGTTCATCTCCCATCTGCAAGTGTTACCTCTATCATTTATTCTACTTGGAAAAGGAGGGGTGGGTTGGTGGGAAAATGGATGCAAGTAGGTAGGTGAATTAATGCACTTGGCATAACTAAAATGTTTGTTCAAACCCTTTTGAAACTGTCCTTAAAATGTTATGCAAGTTCCAATCTTATTGTTAGCTCCTACCCTTGCATCTGTTTGACATGGCATTAAAATCCATGAACCTCTGACAAAGACAAAGTAGATATATCAAATTATCAGGCCATTTCTTACTCATTTGATTTTCAAACTTGGGAAAGGAACATAAAATCCTTTAATGTCCTAACATAAAACTTTAACACTCACACTTTGTTAAACTATCAGGTCATTAGGCCTTTGTTGAACAACCTAGCATGGAATGTGGGGAAATCTCGATATTCCAACAATCTAGAAGAATTATCGTGTCATCAAAGGAAAGTTAGACCCTCAATCTATTAGGATTGGAAAGGAAGGGGTGAATGGATGATAAAACTATGAAAATCTAAAAGACTTAGAGGAATTTTGGAGTGGACTAAGAATAATGTTGGGGAATCAAAATTTCTAGGAAAGCATGATTGAGATGACAAGTCTAATGGGATGAAGTGATGAAGAATTCCAAAATTTTGATAAACACAAAAGACTTAGACTTTTAGAAGAATTTAGGGTTTAGGGATTGAGAATTCCAAAAGAATGGTATTGAGGAAGTGAAACTTTGAAACTTCAACAAAAAAATACTTAGGAAAAAAATAACCTTTAGACTTCAAGGATTGGGAGTGATTAAAGGAGGTTTGAATGTAAGGGAAACCCTGACACTTTGAAAGGTCAACAATATTAACACTTAACCACTTTCATAAGGTTTCTAGGCAAGGTTTCAAGATTGAAAGGAAGGGCATGTAAGGATGGATACACCCTAAAACTCCAACAAGGTGAAAAACAACATGTAGCCACTTTTTGAAAGGATTAGAGTGGGGAATCAAGATTAGTAGGGATGGTAACTAGATGAACAACTCTGGTACTTTAAAATCTTGGAAAACTCAACACTTAACCAATTTTTGGTTTTTCAACTTGGGTAAATATTGACTAAAATATAAAAAGGGGGGTTTAAAAAATAATGAAAGATACAATTTCAAGAAAGATGACCCATTTAGAATCTCCTAGATTGGTTATAATTGATGGGAAGTGAAGGGGTGCATGAAAT
This sequence comes from Sequoiadendron giganteum, assembly GCA_007115665.2. Taxonomy (NCBI): domain Eukaryota; kingdom Viridiplantae; phylum Streptophyta; class Pinopsida; order Cupressales; family Cupressaceae; genus Sequoiadendron; species Sequoiadendron giganteum. The sequence continues at coordinate 509,865,389 of CM021101.1, read as the reverse complement.
GATAATATTTTGGTGACATCTTGAGGGTTTTTGTCTACTAAACACTAGGATCTAGTAGACTTATCATCCCATTGGTCATGGATTCACAACAACCTTACAAAAAACTAAAAAGTGTCTCGAAACATAACAAAATAGGAAGAACAATTTTCATATTACACTTGGAGGAAATAAATAATTAAAATTATACATTCTTCGAATGAGGATGTGGAGTGTGCAATAACACTTATTTAAAAAATTAACTAATCTAATATGTATATGACTTAAAAATAACCTCAAAAGCAGGGCTTAAGGTGTATCTTGTTGACTAGGATAAGAAGAGATTCTCCATCTAGCTTGGAAAGATGAAATGCATTAGCTTCCTTGTAGTTGGTAATGATATAAGGACCACTCCAAATGGTATCAAACTTCATGTGTCCTCTTGGTTTGGATCTAGTAGTATCCCACTTCAAGATAATATCTCCCTTTCTAAAAACTTAATATTTAGCCTTCTTGTCAAAGTGTTGTTTGGTTTGATTTTGTTTCTCTTCCAATGTTGTCACATTTGATTTCTTCAACTCTCCTAACTTAATCAACTCAACCATCCTAATATTTTTTTGTGTTTTCTTCTCCCTCTAGCTCCAATTGTTGAGCTAAATTTGATGAACGTAACTATAAAGACAAGGGTAGTCTAGACTCTCTTCCATAGGCCAAAACAAATGGATAATTACCTATTTCTCTTTTGGGTGTGATTATATCAACTCAAAGAGATTTTAATTTTTGTATGTCATTGCCTTTGATTTGTCTCCATACTCCTCATTATTTTGATCAAATTCTTACTGGTAGATTCTACTAAACCATTATCTTGTGGGTAATATTTAGAGGAATTTTTGAATCCATACACATAATATTTGAGGGCACAGTCAACAATATTAAAATAATTAATTTTTTTTGCATTATCAGAAAAAATGGTATGAGGAACCCCAAACATAGTTAAAATCTCCTCCAAGAAGTCTATGATGGCTAATTCGATAGCCTCCTTAAATAAAATTACTTTGGTCCACCTAGTTAAATAATCAGTTGTAGTCAACACCCATCTATGACTAGCATTAGATATAAGATTAACCATGCCACAAAAGTCTAGGCCACATTGTGAGAAAGGTTGATATGCTTGTATGGGCTAAATTGGAAGAGCAACAAGTCTCCTTTTACCATTGAAAAGAGCACATTCTTTGCACTTTTTGACCCATATATGAGCATCACTTAACAAGTTTGGAAAAAGGTAATCAACCCTCATTATCTTCTTGTTTATAACTCTTGGATAAAATTACCTCTAGATGACCCTTCATGAAACTCACTAAGAACCCTATCAATTTGATCTTCTACACATCTTAGTAAACCTCCTATGTTGTTTTTGAAAAGAATGCCATCTATCAAAACATATGGAATAGTTTACAGTCTAAAGTGTCTCCTCTTAGTCTTGTCTACTCCATACTTGGATACTCACCAATGGATATAAAACTTACAATATCCATTATCTAAGGATTTCTCAACTATTGTACCTTCTTCTTGTAAGATATAAGATGAGTCTTCTTCATTTACCACATCATTAGCTAGTTGTTCACACAAACCCACACCCCTAATTATAATATTTGTATCTTTGATAGTAACATCATATTCTAGAATTTTAGTCAACCAAGAAGCCCTCTTATCACTTATCTCAACTCTCATTATTAAATCTCTTATAGTAGGATGAGAAACCAACACCCTAATACGATTATGCATGTATTTGAATTTTTTAAGATCTCTCATAATTCCAAATACCTATTTCTCCATGGGGTTGTACAACACTTCATATTATTTCAATGCTTGATTGAAAAAGGCCAAAGGTTGTTCTAAACCTTCACCATTTTGTTGAGTTAGGATAGTTGCAACATTTTTGCCTCCTCCATGAGCATAGAGAATGAAATCCTTCTCAATTTTTGGGTTCATAAGCATAGGCTCTTGGTCAATTTCTTGTTCAATTTTTTAAAACTTTATTTTCCTTCCTTTATCCACTTAAACACATCTTTCTTAAGAATTAATATCATAAGTTTGAGTAACCCTCTACAATTAGGAATGAAATTCCTAACAAATTTTATCTTTCCAAGGAAATATTGTAATGCCTTTTTATAAGCTAGTAAAGAAAGAGAAATAGCAGTCTTAGTCCTTTCACGATATATAGAGACATATTCCTTTGACACTAGATAATAGAAAATATTACCTTGAGGGACAAAAAAGATACATTTCTTTGGGTTGAGTGACACCCCAAACACTCTACATGTTTGAAACATCTCCTCGAGATTATCCATGTGATTTTTACTTTCTTTTGAAAATATTGTTATATCATCCAAGTATATCAAGACAAAATTATTTATGAAGCCTCTAAAATAAATATTTTCCACCCTTTGAAAGGTAGCACTATAATTAGAGAGACCAAAAGGATTTAGTGGAAAAAAAATCTTACACATGTCCTCTCCTTCCACCATAGTTTGGTTATAACTTGAATAACCATCTAAAAGTGACAACCTTTCAACACCTACTACAACTTGTAAAACCTAGTCCATTGAAGGTAGAGGGTAGTGGTATTGCAAGGAGGATCTATTTAAGTATCTAAAGTCAACATAAAACCTTATCTCACCATTTGTATTCATTATAGGTACTACTTTGGATATCCAAGAGGAGTGTTAAAAAGAAAACATTATCTTAGACTCTATGAGTGCTTAAAGTCCCTTCATCATGGGTGCAATCTTGGGATTAACCATTGTTTTATTTTTCCTAATAGGTTTAGCATTAGGATATAGGTCTATGGCATGTTGGACAATGTTTCGATCAAACCCTTTGAGGTATTCATAACTCCATGAGAAAATATTACTCTATTTTTGAGCGAAAGAAATAAATTTTGTCTTTTCAAAAAATTATTGCATACCTTTCCCAGGGTAGAAGTACAAAGTTGTGTCACACTTTTATAAAGGAAACAACCAACACTGGTCCAAATTTTAAACTTAAGTCACTAAGAAGTGGCATATATGTTTTGAATTTTAAAATGATGTAAACTAATAAAATATGTATTTTTTAGTATATTTTATGTTTGTAATTTTTTGAAAAAATTAAAATATTATTTGAATATAGTCTTTAATAAATTGTCACTATAATTTAGTTGCTCATAAAATGCTAAAAAATGAAGTTACATGAGACATCAAGCGTTATATAGTAATTTTGTTTCCTTCAATTTTTGTGTGTGTATTTATAACTTACAACTTTAGTGCATGGATATATTTTTCTAATTTTTATAAATATATATTCTTTTATCTACTGCATCCTTTTTTCATTTTTTAAAATTTTAGTATTTTTCTTGACATGGTAATCAACTTAATATTTTTGTGTTGATAACCTACTTTTAGTAATAAAATAAAATAAAAATAATAATTAAACTATTAAAATAAATATATATTTCAAAACTACACTTATGGATCTACAAAAGGGTATTTTACATTTAAAAAAATGTTATTTACATGAGTAAGAGTTATTGAAACATCATTTTTTGGTAAATTGGCCTCAAAGTGGCCCTACAGATGTATTTAGCCAACAATTGTAGTTGGAAAAGTTGTTGACATATCTAACTTATCTAGAATGAATCTTATTGATCATATGTTTGACCAAAATTGTTTTTTAGTTATAAATACTAAAATTAGCCTATGTTGATAAGTTGGCCAAAAGAGTGACATAGTTTTGTACTTTTACCCCCAACATCAACTCCTTATTTTTAGCAACTATGACCTTTTGGTAGTCTTTTTCCTTCATTTTTATGTATTTTCTTTCTCATTTAGACTTGTCATTACTAAATACTCTTTCAAGAGTGATTAACACTTTTGGTAGTTTGTTAGTTTTTAGTTGTATAATTTGATCACCATAAATATCTTGCAACCTTGAATACAAATCTTATAAAGATTTAGCCTCATTTTGGATGAAGTTGGCTATTTTTTCATCACTATCCAATATTTTCTAACTTACATTATTGTCCAAAATATATGGTTTGACTAGCATCTTAACATGTTGATCATGACTTTGAAAGAGGTATGTGGGGGAAGAAAAAATAGATCTAATTGTTACTAACTAATCAAATTCAAAATTTAATTTCTTGGGACCACTTGTAGGTTTAGAGCATCAAAGTTTTCAATAATGTCTTAGACTCTATGTTTATAAGAGTTGAGGAGTGCATTCTTGGTAGTACATCTCTCTCTTACTTGGTTAATTACTAATCCAATATCTCCAAACACTTGCAACTATTTATTTTCTTCCCAACCAATAACACGACATGGATTAATGCATCATGCTTTGTAACATTTTTTGTACAAGAAAAATAAAACCTATGATAAAAATTAAATATATTACCACTTGGAGAGATCATCAACGCATCTTCTCCAACCCCATTTATCCTTTTTGCATCATAAAAAAAAAATCTCCATAATCCATTTGAATCATCTTCTAGCTTAAGTGAAGAAGACATAAAAAGAGTTTTATTCTTGAGTCATATAAGTACCCAATCCAATCACTTGAGAAGCCTCATAAGGATCAAAACCATAATTTTATTTAGATCATTTATCTATAAAAGGATAAGGGATTGAAAGCAGTGATGTGGTTGTCTCTATTGATTATAAATCATTTTCTTCTTCCTTTTGAATCACATGCAATTTGGATTAACAAGGCTAGGATTATAGCTCTCCACATGATCATTTGAAATAGGCTCAGCATTAATGGTAAACCTCATTCCATACCTTGTCCTTAAAAGCATGTAAGACCAATTAGAAGATAATTAACCACCAACCTTAGTTGTGAAATCCCTTGACAAACAAATGGAAAAGAATGGAGGTAAGTCAATAATTGATATATCATGACTAATAGTCAAGTTTGGACAAGCATGAAATGTTAAATTGAATCCCTTAATCACTCCCACTATATTTATTTAAGTACCATCTGTAGTAACGAAAAAAGTATCATTTTTCCTTACTTGGTTTGGGAATAATGAACATTGAATTAACTTAATTTTTCCTTGGTCTAATGTTGTAATGTGTTGTACACATTCACATTATTCTAGGGTCCCTACTTAATTAAAATTTATTGAAATTGTACCTTGCTAAGGTGTTGTAAAGTGTTGTAACACACTTTCACACTTTTCTAGGGTTTATTTAATTAATGGAGCCTAATGGGCCCTTTTTAATGAAATGCACTTAATTTATACCTTATTTAGGTGTTGCAAAGTGTTGTAGCACGCTTTCACACTTATCTAGGGTTTCATTAATTAATAGTAATTAATTGAGTTTAATTTCCCCCTTTAATTCAAATTCAAGCCCTCTTTTCAAGGATCTATCCCAACACCCAATAATGATATTGTATGACATTTAATTTGGAAAATCTAGTGTCCTAAAAAAATGCTGCTAGGACCCATTCACCTTTACTAGAGAATGAGTCCTCTCCACATAGGACACCCTTTTCTTTACTTTTTTGAGGTGGGTTTTTGATGTTATTTCACTTCCTTGAAGCTTGGTCCTAGAAATTGTGCCAGGACCCATTCACCTTTAGTGGTGAATGGGTCCTCCTTGAGTAGGAAACCCATTTTTGAATTTAATTATGGTGGGATCCTTATGATTTTACTACCCAGATCTGAGGTCGGCTTGAATTATTTGAAATTCGCCTGGTTAATCTCTAAATTTAGTATAAATATGGGGTTAATTCACCTAGTTTCATCCTAGATCTTCATGATCACTCAAGAGGGCATTCACAAGAGTCTACAAGGGAAATTCAAAGGCATTTCAAGGTAGATTATCAAGACTTTATTGTAGCAATTCAAGATCATTTCATCATGACAAAGGTTTTGTGCATCCATGCATGTTGTTGAGCTAAGATTGTGAGTTTAGCATTGAGGATATCCTTACAAGCATTATATTTCACATCCAAGATCTACATTCTTCATGGCCACTACATGTTAGATTACAAATTTATACTCCAAGATATCATCCAAGGTATCAACACTTCATTATTTCATGTTTCATGCTTCAATTTCATCATTTCAATTGGTTTAATTACCTAAAAGGGGTTTGACTTAGGGGGTATGTGTAGGATCATGATGGGCCAAAAAGTGGCGATATGTAAGTGATATGATGGCCCATGTGGCTGACGACTTTTTCTTACCCAAAATTGATGAAATAAAAAGGGTTTTTAAAGGAGATTCTCAGCTTTCCACATATATAAATTATGACTTACTTTGAATTTAATAAATAATTATTATTCATTTTCTATTTGAATTACGACTAAAGTCTTGATTGATAGGCTGATTGAAAAACATCTATAGGTTTCAAACGACATCACATTTTTTTGAATTTGAAACATGCATCACATTCTATGCTTCACATACTATAGGATTAAAAAAAAAAAATCATGAAGTTTTGACCAAGTTAAGGTGGTCAGACATACGAGTTTTTATATTTTTTAAAAGTTGTAATAAAAAATTCATAATTAATTATTTACTTGGAAAAAAATTACAAAAAAATATGCATCACATTAGGACATGAATCCTCTATTTATACATAAAATATTATAATTTTTTTTATCATTTTATTGTGGTTAGGGTGGTTAGACAGACACCTACTTATTTTTTCCCTGAAATTTAAGTACTACTACATTGAAATTTCAAAATTTCACCAAATAGATTTAAAAAGAAATAAACCTAGTAGTTTAGAAACTACATTTAATTTTCTATAGATTCTATTCTTACATATTTTTGAAATAATATAGATAACTTATTTAAATTTTTACTTCAAGTTGCCTAACTCTGATTTTTTGAATTTTCAACACCACTTAAGGGCCTATTTTTTCCATGATGATCCTGCACATACCCTAGGAAAACCCCTATTCACTAACAATAAAAAAATAAATCTTCCCTTGAATGTGTGTTTGCAGATTTATAGGTTGAAGATCAAGTGGAGAAGAAGTTTGAAGCAAAACTATCAAAGTTGTCAAGTTGCAAGATTGACCTTTATAGTGCAAGAACTAAAGATTGAAGCTACATGAATGAACAATATGATGGACCACTAATTTTTCTAGGGCCCTAATCACTTAAATTATGGAAAATATGATGCCAATAACAATCAGAAATGCAACCTAACTATTATAGCAACTATGGGGGATGTTTTTAGAGCACAAAAAGTTGTGTACCTAGCCAAAAAGTTATTGTTTTTGAGCTATGGAGGACTCATTAGACTTCAATGGCGAATGGGTCCTTTTAAGGTTTCAAAAAACTAATTTCAGGATCTTGTTCTGTGATGTCTACACTCTTAAATTCCCTATTATCAACTTTTGGAAGTTAGTATGCAATTTTATGGAGCTCTTTCTGTGATCTTGCACTTTGAATGACAACTTTTTGTAACTTTGCAACTTTGACAATATTGCTTCAAATCTTTCTCCAACCTGTAAATCTACAATCACACACTCAAGGGTAGAAAAAATTGTTGATTTTTTAGTGAATGGGGGTTTGCCTCAGTCAATCCCCTTGTAGGTAATTAAACCAAATGATGAGATGAAGAAATGAATTATGAAATATGAAATATGTAAATGATGTCACCTTGGATGAAGTCTTGTGAAAAAAATCTGCAAAATATCATGTAGTGGCCATGAAGAGTTTAGATCTAGGATCCTTGAAAATGATGTAAATAATAGCTGCAAGTAGATCTTCAATACTACATTCACCTCTTAGCTTAACAACATGAATGCATGCATCAAACCCTTGAAATGATGATATGATCCTGAATTGCTACAATAAACACTTGAAATCTACCTTGAAATGCCTTATGAATGCTCTTGAAATGCTCTATAATACTCTTGTGCAGTATTAGGATGCTCACTTGAAAATATTAGGTCAAACTATGTGAACTAACCCCTTATTTATACTAAATTAGGAGATTAACCCCAAAATTCAAAGATTTAAGGTCAACACCAGATCTGGGAAGAAACATATGTAATTAAATTCTCGCCAGAATGAAATTCAAAAAGGGGGGTCTCATTAAGGGAGGAACCATTCGCCATTAAGGGTGAATGGGTCAAGTTTCTAGGACCAAGCTTTGGGGGACTGAAAGAAGGCTAAAAACCCATTTCAGATCAACTAAGAAAGGGGGTTCTATTAAGGGAGGACCCATTCACCTTTAAGGGTGAATGGCACCTGACTCAACTTACTAGGACCAAACTTTTCCCAAAGAAATAATTTGTTAATTAAATTTAAGATTGTCAAGATAGATCTTCGAGAGGTGTCAAAATTAAGGCCTAAATTTGAATTAAAAGGGGGTTAATAACTCCAATTAACCACAATTAATTAAGACCACCTAGATAAGTGTGAAAGTTCCTTAAAAAAATTTACAACACTTAAACAAGGTACACATTATGTATATTTTATTCAGAAATGGGCCAATTAGGCTTAATTAAGCAAATACATCCTAGAAAAGTGTGAAAGTGTGTTACAACACTTTACAACACCTTTGCAAAGGATCAATTAAGGAATGTTTTAGTTAAATAAATTTCCTATAATAGCATGAATGTGTACAACACATTACATTAACACCACTCCAAGACATTATTAATTCAACTTTAAGGTCAATTATCAAACCAAGCAAGGAAAAGGCTACCTTTTTTGTTACTACACTTTTAGGAGCTAAAACTTAGGAATTGAGAGTGTAGACATTGAAGTACATGACCCAAAAGTTAGTTTTTCAAAACCATAAAAGGACCCATTCGCCACTAAAGGCGAATGAGTCCTCTGTATGTTTTTTAAGTAGTGAAAATATGGGATCTAGGAGTGTGCAGACTGAGAGGAATAAAACCGAGAAGTTGGTTTTCAAAACCCTAACAGGGACCCATTTGACACTAAAGAAAAATGAGTCCTTTGTGGCCTAAAACATCAATTTTTCTACAAGGTACATATCATTTCAAGCTCTCAAAACTCCCCCTTTCATTTCTATAATAGTTAGGGTTAGGTTTTGATTGTTATTTATACATTTTGGCCCTCATAATTGCATGAATTGTAGTGTTTAGTATGGAAAATTCTAGTGGTTTATCACTTTGATTTAATTCATTTTGATGAAACCTATTTCCCCCCTAATCACCATCCAACTGTAATACACCTTTAGAAACCAGAGTGTATTTAATGCCGAGTGTTTTTTCTATATTTTTAGGTATAATTGAAACACTAGATTTTGAGCCTATCATATAGTGATATTCTAATAAATTTATAACAATTAGAGACATGTAAAATGGAGAGAATTACTTCACTTTACCTTCTTGTTCTTAATTTGGTTAAATAATATTTATTGGATCCTTTTCCTTTTGGTTTGTTGGTACAACTAATGGATATTGTTTCAAAACATCTTACATCAAGTTCATCTAAGATGCAATAGATAATGCATCTCACATGAACATATTTAGATTCATTTTCTTCATTTGATCTACAATAATCATAGGGATAATTTTCAGTTCGTACATTGAATGCAATGAAGGTCCTCTCTTTGGCTATTCTATATTTTGGTGAGGGTATCTTGGAAAAGATGGAACATATTTTATAGAAATAGATCTACTAGTCTAATTTGTGTTTAAGGATTTACTATAGGTTCTTTTCCTTTGGAATGAGCCTCTTTCTTTATTAAAGTAGGTGTTGGGATGCTTTCCAAATTTCTTTTCTTTGACCTTGTGTTGTTTGGAATATTATTTAAAGGAAACGTCAAATTTTCCACGAGATGACTAATTGCACAATGTTCTTTTGGGATCCAAAACATGATGTTTGATTTATTACTAGCCTCGATAGGAATCTCAATATTATGATTTTCAAACTATAGTAAGGGTTCTTGTTCATTAAGGAATTTTTTCACCATTAAGGCTTGTCCTTGCACTCCAACCATGCAAGTGAATTATTTATGAGGTTGATTGCAAGGGTAAAAGCATTCAACTCTTGATCCATATTTTTTGGACTACCACAAGAACTTTGTTGGTGCTAACAATAATTATTTATTGCACAGGGTCGTTGACTTGTAAAGGAAGATTCAGATTGACACCTTGATATCTATTATGCTAATAGTTTTGACCCTAATTTGGATTCCTATTTAGTTGGTAACCTTTTCCTCAAGTTTGATTTGTAGGTTACACTTGATTGTATTTTTGGTAAGGTCTAGTAGCTTATTTTCCTTCTAAAGTGGTTATCTTATTGGACACATTTTTTATTAAATTTCTAACATCCTCATCATCATTTGAAAGACTAGAGGTTGAAGTAGATGTATGGGTCTTAGAATCAATAAGAGAAAGGATAGGCCAATTTTATTTGGATAAATTTGGAAAGTTAGGTATATGGAGTTTAGGAGATATTTTTCTAGCTTGTATCAAATGATTCTCTTTCCTTATGATGATATCATAGGCATCATGTAACATTATACCTCCCAAAAATTGGATCATGATAGTTATGTCATTGATCAAGGATATTAGGTAGTACAAGAAAGAAAATAATTAAGAGGTTTCACCATAGGTAGGATTCTATCCTAGGTCTTTTGAAATTTGAAGTTAAAATACACCATTAACTCATGAGGGGTCTTTTGATTGTACTTAGCTACTCAATTAAGGATAGCTGGTCACTCTTGTCCTAAAATTTCTAGCAAATATTATCTCATAATTCATCCCAATTATGGATGGAGTTAAGTTGTAATCCCTTGTACCATTGTAGGGCCTTCCCTTTCAAGGAAGAAGAAAGGTGACTAACAACTATGTTATCCCTTGTAATATTATAAATGAAGCATATATTTACAACATCTTATATGTGATCTATGGGTGTGGTAGGGCTTTTTCGAGTAAAAAATGAAATACTTTTTAGGGATAAATATGGGATGTCATCATACTACTAGAGTTTAAGATGGTTTCCTCCATTAAAGGTCACAAATACTCAATTTCTCAAGATAACCATTAGAGGAGTGTTAAATAATATTCTATTTAACTCATTAGTGTTAGGACTCAATTTGTCATTGCCATTTTTGCTTGAGTTCCCTTTTGTTTGTGTACCTATGAAGTTTGATTCCTCATCAATAATTGATATAATGAATTCTATAAGGTTCATCATGCTAAAATTATTCTCTTGTTTGTGTCCCCTCCCATGTCTTCAACTTGTTCCTTGAAATAAAAATAAAAAAATTGGAAAAGTATAAGGTGGTTGGGGGTTCAATAGGAACTAGGAACCATTTGTTCTAGTCTTGAAAAAGCCCTTGTAAAGGGGTTCCTAAGTCTCCTTCAAGATCTAATGATGAGAAAAAAGAGCCATGATGCATGAGTATAAATGAGGGTTTACAAGAATTTCGAGGGTGATTGGATATATCTCAATCTTGACTAGTTTCTCATAGATCTAGGCAGAGACATTTTTTTTTCACTATCCCAATGGGTTCTATTTTCTTGCAAGTCTCACTTTTGTGCAGATTTTGAGGGCCTATGGATGATGCAGATAATTTGAGGGTATTAGTATAGATCTTTATTTTGATGGTTTCCCCACCAAGTTTGGATGCAAGGTGAATTTCCATGAGTTTTGTGGATACCTAGACATATCCATGTCTTGGCTAAATTCCCACACATTCACATGAAGGCCAACTTCATGCAAGGCTAAGAGAGGGTAGAAGGAAGGAAAAGGGATAAAATAAGGTGGAAATAATGGAATTTTACATGCATGGTGGAGGTTATTGATGGGTGAAAAAGTCTCTATAGGCTCTTGTTGATGGTAGAAGTGTCACAATGGAAGAGTAGGACCACAAAGGTTTTTTTTCAACATGTGAAAGTGTCGATGAAGGATAAGTGATACATGTGTATTTTCCACTAACCCCACCTACTCACAACTATGGTTTCTTTTCTTCCAATGACCAAAAATAATTATATCTATTTCCTCCTATTTATATGACCAATTTTGGGTGAGATTGATCCTCAGTTGTGGGTTTCAACATGTGAGCAATGTAACAAATTAGGGTTACACCTTGTTGCTATTACAAGAATGACTTTTTCATTTTAAAAATAGGTTGATCATTGTGTGGTCTTCAAATACCAAGGAATTTGTAAGGTAACCATTGAATCCAATTCCAATTTATTTTGGTGATGTACAAACCCATGGAATTAAAGAAGACCATTGCACGTGAATTTTATGGAAGAATATCTCCATTGTATTGAGTGTGTATTTAGGATTATTCTTGTTCATAGATAGTTATTTTCCCTTGCCACATTTTTTGGAATGAATGCAATATTGAGTTAGAAAAGTTTAATAGTGCTTTGAAAATATTACAAACCTTGTAATGATATTTCTCTCTTTATATAATTATATGAATACATGTTATTTTATTATGGATAAATAAGTGTATTTTGTTGTGATCTTTATCATCAGTATTGTATATAATTAAAGAGATATGTGTTCTTTGATTCCTATTTTTTCATTATCGTGTGTGATACAACTATGTTGCCCAATAGAAAGACACCAATCTAGAACCATTCATGAATCTCACACCATCAAAACAATAAATTAATATTATAGGAATAAGATTAGTTTCTTAAATCCATAACCTCATATCGTAACCAAGGATCTATCATAATTGAGAATCAAATGAATCTATCTCATGTGTGTTATGCTTGCATAGTTAGATAGACTATATAGGGGTTTTGAGGTAGTCATTTATTCTCCATATTTTTATATTGTTCATTTTATGTGATTTCAATGCCTGTTTAGGTATATCCTTGGGAACACCCTCTCGATTCTAAGTTGAACTTGAAGCATAGGAGATATAACCAACTCTCACTAAATTGGCCTTCAACCCTCTATGATCTATTGATGAGTTGATTTCACTTTCCTGATGAAACCCTAGCCTTGTGAGTGAGATTTATTTCTAGGAAGTGGGGCAGTGGTTTTGGGACCCAAAATATAGTAAGAATCCTTGGCTGATAGAAATGACCAAATGAAGGTGTAGATTGGGCTCTAGGAAATAGTGATATAAAAATTATAGTTCTTTTAATTAGTGATACAAAAAAAAATAAATCTTCTTCTTGAAGTAAAATTTGGTAACTCAAAAAATGAAAAATTACCTCAAGAAGAAGCTCTTTCTTGAATCCTTGGAATCCATTATTAACATGGTTTGAAACCAAGAGAGTGGAGTCACCAAGTGATTTAAATTCAGTCCAATGATAAAAATTACTAAGATCACACCAATCTTCTTAATAAGATGTTTTGATGAGTGTTTTTGCACATTCACAACACAAACAAAGTACTCTGTCTCTTGAAAGGAAATATAACTTCAATTTTTTTTAGAAATATAACCCCAAGAATTTTTTATTTCTAGGTCTTGACTTTGTATAAAAAAAGTCAGTGGTTAGTGTTTTGTTGTTTTCACAAGAGGCCTTACACTTTTAAGTTAGAACTTTGAGAACAAGGTCTTGTAAAATATAAGAACTGGAATGAAAACCTAGCCGTATTTTTAGATCTAAAGTATGAAAATGACTTCTAACACCTAATATGACAGTTTAGAGTGATGATTTTCTTCCTAAACTAACCCGGGTTTTGAATAAAATACAAAAGACAAGGGTTTAGATAGCCTAAATCTAAATCCTAAGGTCAATAATAATAAGGGTTGATGTTGCAGATAAATAAATCCTCATAAAACCAATTTTTGTTTGATAAGGGTTAAACCCATAATGCTATAGAAATCGTGTAATATTCAAAGGAAAATTTAGAGATTTTTAGACTATGAATATTTAGACATACATCCAATTATTGGCACAATATAAATGAATACCCACAGTTGAAGTTGGAGACATGGAAAAAATACCGACACACTTGATCCTAATTACTAACATCATTTAATCCTGAATCATCTTTTTAGCTTGTCATCACTTTTCATCCCTTAATTGAATAAATCGTTATTTATCTGATTAAGTCATTTTGTCTTGTTAATTAAATTAATCAATCTGATTTAATTAACTCTATGTCTTTATTTAATTAAATAATTCATTTTATTTAATTAAATCCCTAAAATCTTCCTATTAAATTGAATAAATTAAACCTTATTTAATTTAATCTAACATCATCCCCTTTTAATTAAATAAATCAAAATCTTTATTTAATTAAAGTCTAAATCATTTTCCTCTCCACTTTGATTTAAATAAATCCTAAAATATAAATCAAATTTGTCACATCATCTAATCTCCTAATAAATTGATCAAATCCTGATTAATTTAATCCTAATCACTTAATTTCTCTAGATTTTGCCACTTGCACATGAAAATGCATTTAATTGATTTATTAAATCCATATTTTCTCTCAACATGGCATATTTAGGGGAATATTCCTCTAAGTGGATTTGTCCTTCCAACAAAGCATTTATCTCCTCTTAAATGTCCTTGTGCATTGAGCCAAATGACATTTAAGTCATTTTGTTTCCCTCTCCAACAAGTCATTTCATGATTTTCAAAATCCACCCAATATCATTTATTGGCACATTCATCAAAATGTGCACAAACTTCCTCCATTCACATCTTGACAAGTGGCACTTGGCCATTGGATAATGAATGATCCCACATTGGTCCATTTTTCTTATTCCTCCATCTTGTCTCTCTATAAATAAAGAGCTCTTCTTCTCATTTGGGGGACACAACTTAGAACAAAGTTATTATCTTCATATTTAGAGAAATTTCACCCATTTCCACAAGCATTTTCCATTATCATAGCAAAGTTATTACAGGTTTTTATCAAGGAATTATAGTGTTCTTCCTCACCAAGCGGATCAATCTTCATCAAAATCATCCAATCATACAAAGGACTCAGCAAAGGGTCATTTCCTGCACACAAATTGGCACCAACTCCCCCATGGGATTAAGAGTTTGCATGTTTAAATAGGATTTCATTGTTTTCCATGTTTTCTTCTTCATTTTTTCCTATTTTGAGCATTGTAGATGGATTTTATGGGGAATCTTAATTCTAACTTGCATATGGATCTAATGTTACGTTTGTTTGCTATGTTTATGTAGGTCTAGGATTGGGGTTCACATTTTGGCACACGTATGGTTACACTTGGAGGGGTACACCCAAGGCTAAGACTTTTCATCCATTTCTGGACAATGATAGGTTCCAATCGGTCATTGTTGTTCTTTCCTAGGCTTCCATTTTTGTTATAGCCCATACCCAACATTAATCGAAGTCCTATATTGACATCATCCATAGGAAGAGTTGGTATGGGTCTTTCATCTTGATAGAGGAGACTAGATACGTCTCACTCATCCACCACTTCTCGGCCTAGATCTCCCCAACTCTTGAATCAAGAGGGATCCGCTCTGAAGGTTTGAGTTGTTGTATTGGTGGGTTGTGGATGTCTATGGGATCTAGGGGATTCAGGTAACTCCCTGACTACAAAGGCTCCTTTCTTCATTTTGTATTCCCCACACCCATTGTCTTGGATTATAAGCTTGATGTTAGATATGTCAAGGATGGCAGGTGTCTTTGTCCCAGAAGTAGAGGCTATGTTGGATGGGTCTATATATGGAGTTGAGGGGCCTTCATCATTCTTTGGGACTTGGGGGACCTTATAGTATTTGGCTTCTAGGTTCTTGCAATAGGCGAAGGGTTCAGGGTCACCATAGATTGTAACCTCTTGGTTTTGTTATGAAAAATTGACACATTGGTGGAAGGTTGATGTGATTGCTTGCATCCCATGAATCCACAAGTGCCCCAGGAGGATTTTATAGGGTAGGTCAAGGTCAAGCACTTGACAGGTAGTTTCCATAACAGTTGGCCCTACTTGAATAGGGAGTTGAATAGTGCCCTGAGACACTCTTTCTTGATCGTCATAAGCCTTGATTGTGATAGCCTTACCTTTTTCAATGGAATCTTTAGAGATTCCTAGATTCTTTATAAGCTTGAGTGAACAAATGTTGAGGCCTGCACCCCCAGCCACCAAGACTCTTTTGACCTTATTTTTATGAACCGGGACTTCAAGGTGGAGTGCACGGTTATGAGATAGTTGGGCGGGGAAGTCCTGATCAAAAAATGTGAGGATATTTGGAATGGTGATGTTCCCGACCATAGCTTGGAATTGCTCTATATCAAGGTTGGCAGAGATGGTAGATGAATCCAATGCTTCCTCAAGGATTTCTCTGTGGGTGGGTGAAATCTTCAGTAACTCCATGATGGAGATCTGAGCAGGAGTTCTTTTTAACTAGTCAAGGATGTTGTAACCATTAGGGATGGATTTCTAATTTGAGGTGGATGTCTTAGTTGGATGTGATGCCCCAACAATGGTGACCTTTCTGCCACATGTGGTGACTCTACAATCAACTTTGACTCCCTTAATGCTAACAACAGTGACCATTTCGTCAAGGCATGTGACAACTCCTTCATACACATGGCTCACATTGCCATATTTTTGCTTTCCTTTGTTGTTTCTTTGGTTGTGATCGGGCATCGGATTCATGTAGATTTTTAGATCTTTATTACCAGCTAGTTGCTTGATATTTATGATTTTTTCATCGATGAGATCTTAGATGAAATTTTTCAATTTCATGTAATTTGCGGTTGTATGCCCCTTGAGCTTATGATAATCGCAAAGGAAATTTTCATTATACTAAGGTGGTTTCACCTGGGGCTCTTGGTAATTATCATAAGTAGGGATTTTTATGAGGCTCTCATTGACCAACTTCTTCATGATGGTTTCAATTGATTCTCCAAGGGTTGTGAATTTCCTCTTGGGGGGATATCCATTTTGTGGAGGTGGTCCTCCTTGATTATTGAGGTTGTTGAATTGATTATGGGGTGGTTGTTGGTTTACCGCATTGGCTTGCATGTTATTGTGATTATTGTTCTGCGGTTGATGATGTGTTTGGACATTCTACTTTGGAGCACTGATGATGACCTTGGCATCAACCACTCCATCGTTGGTGACATTCCTATTTTTTTCCCATGTGCGAGGTTTCTCATTATAGCTGGTGGATGGGTGACTATCTTGATGTTTAGGATATGTAGGTTTTCCCCCTTGTGTAATAACGGACGTTTCAATGTTGAGCGCCTTGGGGATCAATTGATCATATGTGGTGATACACTACATCTTCAGATAAAATGCTAAGGTCTTGTCCAGATAAGCAATGATAGTGAAAATTTGTTGCTATTCTAGCATGGCCCACTTGCTTTGATTGGCCTTGGATTGCCATCATTGTAGGAAGGAGGTGAATGATTCCCCATTTCCATGTTTGAGCACTGATAATTCCTCTAGACTAAAATTTGTGCCAATGTTGAATGCATAATTTTTGAGGAATGCGTCTACGATTTCTTGGAATGTTCTAATGCCTATAGGCAGACAAGATAACCATTTCATGGCGGGACCAGCTAGGCTCTAAGGAAACAACCACATCAGATATGTATCATTGTACATGACTTCCATGCAATGTACTTGGAATTCCTTGATGTGATCTTTAGGGTTTCCCAACCCATGATATTTGTCAATTTTGGGTATTTTGAATCCCTTTGTGAATGGTATCATTGCAAGGCTCCTGTCAAAAGGATAGGGACACAGATTTTCAGGTGTCCTTGCTATTTTTCTTGATTGAAGATCCAACACTTGCTACAAGAGCAGTTTGATTTGTGTTGTTACATCATCTTGCAAATTAGGAGGTGGTAGTTCATCACTTGGTTGTATATCCTGAAGCAAAATCCATGTGAAAAAAACTCAAAAAGATGCATCCCCAAATTGTCTTGTTAGTCAAAATGGAATATAAAATCTCTTGGATGCAAGATTCATATCCTCGATTGATTATCCAGAGTGGGTGTTCAACCTAGTACCTGTTTCAAAACCCACTGGGGGCATCCACATCTGCACCAATTTTAGAGACTTAAACAAAGTGTGTCCCAAGGTTGACTTTCCACTACCAAACATTGACATGATAGTGGATATGACAGCTAGACACGAGATCCTATCACTAATGGACGGGTTCTCGGGGTATAATCAAATCATGATAGAAAAGGAGGACTAGCACAAGACAACATTCACATGTCCTTGGGGAACCTACTGCTGTAATATGATGTTGTCTGGGCTGAAGAATGTAGGAGCAACTTATCAGGGAGCCATGACACTGATCTTTCATGACATGATTCATAAGATGGTGGAAGATTATGTGGATGACATATTGGCTAAATCAAGGAAAAGACGGGACCACATATTAGCTTTGAGCTCCATTTTTGATAGGTTGGAAAAGTACAAGGTCTAACTTAACCTAAAGAAGTGTGTCTTCAGAGTGCAATCAGGAAAGCTCCTGGGGTATATCATGTCAATGAGAGGAATTGAGGTGGACCCAAACAAAGTCAAGGTGATCCTCGAAATGGAAGCACCCAGGATGCTAAAGCCGCTAAGAGGTCTACAAGGAAGGCTCTAGTCTATCCGCAAATTCATAGAACAATTGGCAGACAAACAAATCCCATATTCTCATCTACCCTGCAAGGGGGTAGCATACAAATGGGATGAAAAATGCAACTAGGCATTCAACAAAATTAAGGAATACCTACTCATTCCACCAGCTCTAATGCCACCAATCCAAGGAAAACCATTAATCCTATACATATCAGCAACAACGATAGCCCTTGACGCTCTCTTAACTCAACATGATGAAACAGATAGGAAAGAGCAATATACTACATCAATAGAACCATGGTAGGACATGAGCTAAATTACACACCTATTGAGAAAGCTTGTTTAGCAGTCATATTTGTAGCTCAAAAGTTCAAACAATACATGTTGGCACATCAAATCAAGCTAATCGCAAAAATATTTCCGCTTAAATACCTACTTTCCAAAGCAACTCTCATAGGAAGGACAACTAAGTGGGTTATGATATTAACAGAGCATGACATTGAATATGTAGAGCACAAGGCCATCAAGGGACAAGCAATTACAGATGAACTGGTGGAGGCTCCTATATATGCAGAAAACCCACTTATCTCAGAGTTCCCCGATGACTCAATTTTCAGACTAAGTGTAGCAGACCACTAGAAGATGTATTTTGACAGATCCTACACATAGCATGGGTCAGGAGTAGTAGTTTTCTTCATCACTCCCCAAGGAGACTACATACCCAAATCCTACAAGTTGTCATTCTCGTGCATGAATAACATAGCAGAGTATGAGGCTCTAGTCATAGGGCTAAGAATTTTGGTATAGTGGCAGATTATGGCTCTTAAGGTATATGGAGACTCTCAACTCATAATCAATCAAGTAAACAATGAATATCAGATAGAGGATGATAAACTGACTTCATACAAGAAATTGGTGGAGAGCCTCAAGGAGTCATTCATTGATATTACATTTGAACAGCTACCCAGAGCAAACAATAGAGTAGTGGACGCAATGGCTACAATTGGATCACTCTTGGAAATCTCGTACAATGTCCCAAAATAGGAATTCCTCATAGAGTAGCTTCTCATACTAGTATTCAAGGTACCAGAGTCTGAATTCGTGTTTGAAATTGTTGGTCTTGGTGATCCCTAGTACCATGAAATTTACACCTACCTGAGAATAGGATTCTTTCCTGCTGACATAACCCCAAACCTCAAAAGAGATTTTGTCAAAAAATCTTCACGTTTCGTCATCCTAAGAGAAAACCTCTATTGTAGGAGCATAGAAGGGACCCTATTACATTGTCTAAATACTGAGGAAGCCTTGACTGCTTTAACTGAGGTACACAATGAAATTTGTGGTTCATACTCGAGCGGTATGACTTTGGCTAAGAAATTACTATGGACAGGATACTATTGGCCCACGATGGAAAGAGAAGTGCATGACTTTGTCAAAAGATGTTTACAATGTCAACAACATGGGAACCTTATCCACACTCCAGCTCAGGAACTCAATCCCATCATTACACCTTGGCCCTTTTCACAGTGGGGGCTCGATCTCATCGGTAAAATCACCCCACCTCATCCAATACCATAAATTCATCATTATCACCACGAAGTACTTTACAAAGGGGGTTGAATCCATCCCCATGACCTACATAGCTAGAAAGGAGATATCTAAGTTCATCCTGAACAACCTTATATGTCGATATAGTGTCCCCCAAGCCAGTGTCTCAAATAACGGGACACCTTTCAAAAATGAGGACATTCGTGACATGTGAAAAATTCAAAATCAAACATCACTTTTCCACTCCATATTATCCCCAAAGAAATGGCCAAGCAGAAGCCACCAATAAAACCATCTTAAAAATCCTTAAGAAAATAGTTAATGATGTTGGTCGCGACTAACATCTATAGCTAAATCCCACCTTATGGGCCTATTACACAAGCATTAACACATTGACAGGTGCCACCCCTTTCTCCTTGGTCTATGGATCAGAAGCCATCCTCCCCATTGAGATCAAGCTCTCGTTCCTGAGGATATCACTACAAAATCTCATTATAGATGAGGAATACCAGGTCTCATGGCTAAATGAGCTAGAGATACTGGATGAATGTCGTATGGATGCCCTAAATCATCTACAAGTCTATCAGAATCACCTCAAATGTAGCTACAACAAGAAAATCAGGAGGCAGACCTTCCAAATCGGTGAACTCATACTAAAGGAGAATCAAAAGAATGTGTTGAATCCAAAAAGCAAGGGTAAGTTTGAGCCCAACTAGTTGCGACCTTTCATCATCATGATGAGCTATAAATTAGGGGCATATCAGTTATCAACACTAGAAGGTGAACCCCTGCAGGAAACCATGAATAACTCCCATCTCAAAAAAAATTACACCTGATCTTTTAAGGGTAAAACCAAAAATACAAAAAATAAAAAATCCAAAAAATTATTGAAAACAGTAAAGAAAAAAATCGTCCTCTAGTGAAAACCACTTTGGTGGTACTTTGGACAAGTATCTTGGTGAAAACTTGGCAAACAGGTGCCAGGTGTAAATAAAGCACTCCCCATCCACTAGGATCTTCACAGTTTATCCTGCACACTCAATTATCCATTACATTTTTCCATCACATTCCATTTATTCTGCCATCCATTCATCTGCGTCCATACCATAGCTTGATCTTGTGTTTGTATCATGTTCCACCCTAGTTCTACTTGGCATATTCCTAAGTTCAATTTGTGCTACCTTTATCGAAGTAGTCTATCACATCACATTGGGGGCATGTTCTTATACCTGCATCAGATCGGATTCGTTTATATTCTTGCGAACTTCCTTAAAATAAAAAAATCCAAAAACATTTAAAATATCCATCAAAAATCCAAAAACATTGAAAAAAATCCAAAAAACATCCAAATCACATCAAAATCCAAAACATGCCAAAATCTAAAAAATTAAAAAATAGAGCTGTCTTGTCGGACTACGTCATCTCTGAGCTTGAACATAGGAAAGGTTGATTTTTTATCATCCCCTGAGACATTTTAGGTTAGTCCTTTAGGCGTCCATCATAATAAAATGGCAATTTATTTGCCCATTTATCTCATCAGTAATCAGGTCTATGTTAGTCGAACTACGTAGTCTCTGCATGTATAATGTAGGCGAGGCCAATCTGTTGATCAGCTCCCGAGACCCCTAGGATAGGTCTTTAGGTTAGGCTCTTGGTCGTAAATCTCAAATATCCAAAAAAAAAAGAAAAATTGAAAATCAAAACAACCTCAATACATTCAAAATTCCTAAAACATCCAAATATTTGAAGAAACCCAAAATGGTGCATTCATCTCATCTCACTTTCACCCGCAATAATCATCATTCCTAATAAATCAATCGTTGCCTTCACCCTTTTGCAAGGAAATCAAAAGCAAGTCTAGCAGGTTCAAAATTGAACACCTAATCATCAAAATCTCAAGTCTAGGTAACTAAGTCAGCAAGTTAATCAACTCAGAGTATCAAAAGCTTGGCATCCAATCAAATCTTATCATCACCTAATAACAACATTTCCTATGATGCATCCTTCCTACAATGGACATCAACATCAAGCATCACCGTAGTTTATTCTTGGCTAGCGGTACGAAGAACATTAGCTTGTTTGTTTACTTTATCTTTGTCTTGTTGATATATCTTATTTTACACTCATCCCAATGACCTCTCGATGATGCCTAATCAAAATAGTTTAGAGAGAAAGGAATGGAGCAATGATCATTATCTTTTTATCTGTCGTTCTTGTTGGATATTCTTGTAAAACAACTTCATCATGCATTCATTGTTTGGTTTGTAGGGAGGGTGTTCTAGATGTCTTGTTGACCACATAAGAAGGCTTTCTTTTCTATGTTTTGGTCTGAGATGTTTAGAATATCTGAACTACATCCTGAATAAGGTTCCATATGTCAAGTGTGAACAAGAATACTCCTATTTGATTTTCAAGTCAAAGTCCATCACACTAGGTACAATGCCATCTCGGTTCTTAATACCTTGATGCATCGGACCTACGTGTGTTATCAAACATAAAGTAAATGACCCTTTTAAAATCCCAGCTCTTGGTTTCATTATCATTGTCATCATCATCATAAAGTAAGCTTGTTGGATTTCCTTTCTTTTGTCTTCTTTCCATACTAACATGGTGTCGTGATAGTTACTCAAAAACATTATGAAAATGCATCCATCTTGTATCCACCAATCATTAGCATAATGCATATCATGTAGGAAATATAAATGCATTGCATTTCATCGTTAATATAGAATCATTTACATTCCATTATAGATATCATCACATAAGCATTATTAAGTTATGTATGACATAAATTATCATAGAGGTCATCATTATCATATCATAATAACCTCATTACACATAATAGTCATTTGCATTCCATTTTACATTATTATCATTATATTATATTGCCATTACATTTCATAAAACATCATCTCATCTCACATAATAATGTTCATTACATCATTTGCATCCACAAATCAATCATTACATCACATAAATATTACATCACATATCATCTTGCATTATCATCCATTACATAAATCACATGTCATAAGGAATCATTACATACCATCTCATAATCATGTGCATTACATCATCATTGCATCATATCATAATGGTTCATTACTCATCATACAATTTTATAATGTAACATCACATTCACTATCAGAATCATTGCATTACATCATTACATTTAACCATTGCATATCATAAATACCATGTATCATCTCACATTTATAAAGGAATTTCATATATCATTCATAAATGCATAAGAAAAGGAAATAAAAAATATGTCACCTGCATATCATTGCATACATCACATAATTCATTTAGGACATAATATAGAAAATCATTTACATATCATAATTGCATCCATACATCATCACCATAAAATGCATAGAAAATATACAAAAATAAATGCATCCATAATCACTACATCATATCATAACACAAGAATTTAAATGCATCCATCCATCGCAAATAAAATAGGACATATCATAAATCGAATCATCTCATATATATATAAAAGTGAGTAACTGTCAAGGTACAAAATTGGGATCAAATGTGTATGATACAATAGGGGCAATAAAAAATTGGAGCCCATGAATCAAAAATATTGTTTGTGATCAAAGGGTGAAGCTAACCCTGCCGGCTGCTGCCCTCTCCAACCCGTCTCTCGGCATGGTCCTCGAGTGGCCTCATCCTTGTCTACTGAGAATACTCTGGCACCTGACCTGCTGGTGGCACTACCTGCCTGTAGTAGAGCCTGTAGTACTCTGCCTCTCTGACAGCCTTCCGATATGCTCGAATGGATATTGTCTGGTCCTGGGATGCAGAGGCTATGCTCTCGAGGTGTCACCTCTAGCCTATCTCCTGGTCTCTCTCAGACCTTGCCTGATCTCTCTTTGTTGTGAGTACTATGACCTATTGTCGGGCCTGATCCCTCTTAACTATCAAAACCTATACCTGTACCTGCAACTACTGGATCAGGGCATCTCGATGGTCTAACTATGGAGGCTGCTACTAAGGGACCTCTCTCTTCCCGTCTTTGGGTGGTGTTTGTTGTATTGGTTTTTCTCTGACTGGTGTCTACACCCAGGGTGGTGTCTGTTATGGTTGTACTCAGAGTGGTGTCTAGTGTGGAGGTGTCGCACCTCCGTCCCCATCTCTGTCCCCATCACCTCTGCCTCCCTGCCCTCAACCTCAGCCTACTGATCAGCCCCTGGGCCTCTATTGTGCGGGCACTGTACCTGGATCTGTGAGACTCAAGGGTGGTCTAAACCAATCTCTGTAAGCTTGTGTGAGCCCCACATCACCCTGTCCCTGATCATATGGTCATGACCTAGCCACTAACTGTTTGAAGGATGCTACTGCCTTGTCTATTGGGACGGGTCTTCCCCATGTAGTCTCCCTCATAGTACATGCAAAGATCTCCACGTATTGGTCATCGAGTTTGTCCTATACATCTCCAAACTGCTTGGCCACTTGGTCTTGCAGGTATCTCTCAATCATAGTGTGCTCTCTACCCTACATCAACCTATTCTGATGAGAAAAGAACAACTATTGTACATCATCCATCCATGGACCTATGCCAAGACAGGGCCTCTAGGTAAACTTTGTCATCTCATTGATAACTCGTCGCCAGTGGGCGATACCACCTACCCCTGTATGTGTGAATTTAATCTGTGCACTACCATATCACTAGACAATCACATCATCCAACTCTAGGGCAAGTGGCGTAAGCTAAGGGGAAAGCACTACAATGTGCTCCCAAGCCCAGACGTGCAAAAAAGTAACTCTAGCCCCAATGGCCCTGCTATCCAGGTAGGCAAACTCGTGAAAATCTTTGTAAAGTGAGGACAACATTATTGGACCCCATGCAAGGCACTCTCTCTAAAATAGCATCCACTCCCATGCCAATCCCCAACCTAGACTGAAATATCGGCCCCGCCAATCCAGTGCCACAAGACCGAATATAGTCGCTGCAAAAATCAGTTTGAAGGTGGGCACTGTGCTCTGGTATCACTCTAATTCAATCTGGCCCTCAGGAAAGACAATCACCTTGAGCCCCATAACCTCATAACATGCATCCCTCCCGACATCCACATTGTAAATAACTCTCACCATGGATGGGTAGCCATAGGATGTGCCATACATCCTCCAGTGTGACTGTGGCCTTGCCAATAGGAAGGTGAAAGGAGGATGTCTCGATGTGCCATCACTCCGCTAAGGCTGTCATCATCCCCAAATGGGTCCGAATAGGACAAATGTATGCAACATACTAGAGGCCAATGGCACCAAGCTGCTCCTAGAGAAACTCGTGTAACCCGTCTAATCTGTTGAGCATCGAGCATCTATGCTCTCGAGAATGTAGTATCTCAAGGTCCTCTTGCACAAGAGGG
The DNA here is from genome assembly GCA_007115665.2 of Sequoiadendron giganteum. Lineage (NCBI taxonomy): Eukaryota > Viridiplantae > Streptophyta > Pinopsida > Cupressales > Cupressaceae > Sequoiadendron > Sequoiadendron giganteum. The sequence goes on along the minus strand of CM021101.1, from coordinate 509,840,011 downwards.
GTCACTGTATCAAGTTTTGAAAAAAATTGGTCCCTCGAACTAAGTTCCCAAAATTCAAATAGCAATTGTGACATTGTTTGCAAACTCCAAACTGTGCCGCTGCGATGTAGTTTGATTGCATCCCTAGGTCCTAAAATCCAAACAGGCTCGTTGCGACGCTCTTCGCACATGTGACTGACTAATGAATGAAACCCTAATTTCTAAAGTGGCTCACGGCGACGCTCTTCACACATGCGGCACACTTAGAGGTTGCACGAAGTTGATTTTGTATTTGCAACAGCGCTATATAGCGCCTCTTGACTCAAATTTGACTTTGACCCTATTTATTGCACGAAAAAAATCAAAATCACAAGTTAGGGCAGGGGTACATACCACGGGTCTTGCGCTGGTTGGCCACTGGTGCACTCGTACTCACTCTGACATGTGTCGGGGAAGCAATTTTTGTGCCATCTCGATTAGAGCTCAAAACTCAAAATGCAAAATTCTCTAAAGGCTAAGTGTGAAAATGATTTGAAAATGACCCCTAAGGGTCTATTTAAGCCTAAAAATTAGGGTTTTTTGACCTAATTTAGCCATCCAACTAGGGTTTTGGACCCTCGATCCCATTTTTTCCCAATCGAAGGTCTTTTTGCATCATTTTAACACATTTTTTTGGCATCCTGGAGCCTTTCTCGACTCATCAAGCACCTTGTCCTCTTTTTTCGTGAGATCACCCAAAAATCCAAATTTGCATTCGATCTCTCAAGGGGGCAATATACCAACATAATCCTTCTCACTGGGAAAGCAGTGGAGCATCTAAAAAATAAAGAAATTTTTGAATTTTGATCACAACGGTTTTTTTTTAAACCAACACAACAAGTGCATTGCTTCAAAGAGGGGCAAAATGTAGACATGAAAAAAATGCCGACACACTTGATCGTGATTACTAACATCATTTCATCCTGAATCATCTTCTTAACTTGTCATCACTTTTCATCCCTTAATTGAATAAACCATTATTTATCTGATTAAGTCATTCTCTCTTGTTAATTAAATTAATCAATCTGATTTAATTAACCCTATTTCTCTATTTAATTAAATAATTCATTTTATTTAATTAAATCCCTAAAGTCTTCCTATTAAATTGAATAAATTAAACCTTATTTAATTTAATCTAACATCATCCCCTTTTAATTAAATAAATCAAAATCTTTATTTAATTGAAGTCTAAATCATTTTCCTCTCAACTTTGATTTAAATAAATCCTAAAATTAAATCAAATTTGTCACATCATCTAATCTCCTATTAAATTGATCAAATCCTAATTAATTTAATCCTAATCACTTAATTTCTCTAGATTTTGCCACTTGCACATGAAAATGCATTTAATTAATTTATTAAATCCATATTTTCTCTCAACATAGCATATTTAGGGGAATGTTCCTCCAAGTGGATTTGTCCTTCCAACAAAGCATTTATCTCCTCTTACATGTCCTTGTGCATTGAGCCAAGTGGTATTTAAGTCATTTTCTTTCCCTCTCTAGAAAGTCATTTCATGATTTTCAAAATCCACCTAATATCATTTATTGGCACATTCATCAAAATGTGGACAACCTTCCTCCATTCACATCTTGACAAGTGGTACTTGGCCATTGGATGTTGAATGATCTCACATTACTCCATTTTTCTCATTCCTCCATCTTGTCTCTCTATAAATAGAGAGCTTTTCTTCTCATTTGGGGGACACAACTTAGAGAAAAGTTATTATCTTCACATTTGGAGCAATTTCACCCATTTCCACAAGCATTTTCCATTATCATAGCAAAGTTATTATAGGTTTTTATCAAGGAATTACATTGTTCTTCCTCACCAAGCAGATCAATCTTCATCAAAATCATCCAATCATACAAAGGAGTTGGGAAAGATTCATATCCCACACACAAATTGGCACCAAATCCCCCATGGGATTAAGAGTTTGCATGTTTAAATAGGATTTCATTGCTTTCCATGTTTTGTTCTTCATTTTTTCCTATTTTGAGCATTGTAGATGGATTTCATGGGGAATCTTAATTCTAACTTACATATGGATCTAATGTTATATTTGTTTTCTAGGTTTGTGCAGGTCGAGGATTGGGGTTTACATAACTAATGATGTAAAAAGCTCAGACTAACCATGCAAAGTAACTTACAATCAAAAAATTACAAATGGTATGAGCAACAAATTTATCAAATACCTTTAAAACTTTTCCATTATTATAACTAAACTAAACTAAAACTAGAAGAAGGAACCATGCATGCATTCAAAAAGAACAAGGAAAACCACTAGAAATTCAATGCCTTTTCTTGTATTAATCTCAAAATGTTGTTACAACAACTCCTATAAAACCTTTACAAATGTGAGAAGGATGCGTTTTATAGAGAAGGCTTACAAAATCAATGGTGGAGATAAAATCAACACCAATAACCCAAATTAAACTTGCATTAAATATTGGAGGTGCATTGAATGCTTACAAAATATTCCCGCTTGTCCCCCAATTTAAATTTTCATCATACATGAACCTAGGAGAATGTAAAATATAATAATATAAATTTTATATTAAATACATCTTACAAAATCCCCAAAAAACTAGGTGCACACACTTTGAGGTAGATACTACAACTGGTTGGAAATTACAAAAAATTATCATCAATTACACTTTTTTCCATCTTCTTTTTCCTTTAACAAAAATAGTTAGTGCAACTATAACTTTATTGTCAAGAGGGTCTAGATCAACATATAATTTATAGCCCAGAGCTTCATACTCATCCATTAGTTTGTTGTGAAGCTTGACATAGGAGGTCCTATGCCTTATCACCTTCTTTGATCTCACAAAAAATTGTGTAGATAGCTCAAAGATTCTTCGTCTAAACTATCAATGGGATTTTTATGTATAATCTTCTTCCATTATTGTTTCAACTCCATATTACTTGGTTTTTCGGAAACACTAACTAGCACTTTCACCATATCCCATAAAAATTGATCACAGTCAGACAAAAATTCATTGAAATACCCAATTATATTACTCATCTCAGGTGTTAACTAAGTTATCACTTCCCTCTGAAAATCTAGAACACACATCCAAAAATATAGTTCTCTAATTTCCTCCTTAGGAAAAATTGTGTTTCTCAATTACCTCCAAAGGCAGCCTCTTTATTGCCTCTAATTTAGGATATGTTAGCTCATAGTTAATTGGAGAAGGTTTACAATCCTGAATCATCTTACCAATTTTCTCCTTCAAAATTAGGAAATTATTGCACACATCTCCACAACCATTCTAATTTATTTATTACTAGTACCACTAATGTTGTTAATCCATTCATGAGTGGACTAAACCCACATCTTCATTTGTTCCATTTTATTGACATATTATTTAGAGAGCAAAAATAGAGTTGTAGCCTTTTAGAGATCACTTTAAATAGGCATCAAAAACTACTAAATAAAGGTTGCCAGTTTCACAATCTACTCTTTAACTCCGGCTTTGTTGCTTGATCTTTGTCCATTTGGTTCAGAATGTTCAACATTGACCCCTAGAATTCATCAATTTCTTGTGCTTTGTTCGTGGATCCATTTTTTATTGAAGAAACACTATAATCCTCAGAAAAAATTATGGTGCCATCCTTATCCACCACGGGAGTAGCAACATGAAGGATTTTTTATCCTGAGGCATCCTTGGTTACATGTGACCTTATTTTGGCCTTCTTTTTCTCCTTGGGCTTCCCAATGTGAGTTGAAATTGCCTTAAGGATTACTTATGAAATCTCCATTATAGGATCCTTATTTTTCATCTACTCTTCGAGCCAAACAAGATTTGTTGCCTTCCCTAATTAAGTGGGAATCTCTAAGGACTTATTTTCTATCACAACCTCCTCTATTTGTTGCTTGTCCCAATATTCTTTCTCATCCTCTACTACCTTCTCTCTATGGGATTTTGTTACTTTAATTTATACCATCTCCTCAAAAGATTTTTCCTCATGTAACGAAGCACTAAAGATCTCCTCCATTGTAGACAATCCCTCCATATCATCCTGTTCTTTCTTTTGCATTTCCTCCAAAATATTATCCACACTCTCCATGGAAGGTGATTCTAGTACATCTTGGGAAGAAGGGGAAAGAGTGTCTTGGAAAACCTAGTTGATTATTGCTCTATTGGTTTGGGAGAGGAGGACATCTACAAATTTATTAGGTAGATTAGCGAGATGAGACATGGATGACTCAGGTAGGCTAAGAGAGGCATGAGAATAATTTGAAGGTATGATGGGTGGCAAGGTAGAAATAGTGAATTGGGGAGTGGAAAGGGAAGAAGATGAGGGAAATGAAGTAGTGGATGCGAAAAAAGAGGATTCTACCAAAATGGTAGAAGTGGAAGAAGTGAGATAGATGAAAATATTGATTGTCAGTGGTGAAGAAAAAATGGATGGAGGAATGAGAGAAAAATAAATGGTAGAGAATGAGGATGGAGGAGTCAGAGAGGGTGGAGGAGATGGAGGAGCCAAGACCAGAGGTGGTGAAGGAGGGTTTAGAGGAGGAGAAGGGGGAGAAAATTCTTATAGGATATAATCCATTGTTGTAGTCCCTGCCTTCTTTGTACTCTTGGGAGGAGGCTTACTAGCTTATCCAATCTTCCTTTTATACACCCTAGGCTTCTTTGTCAAAAGTCTTTCTTCTATTCTTTTCCTTCCTTTCCCCTTAGCCTTCGTAGGAGTGGATACTTCTTTACTTGATGAACTTATGCTTGAAGCCCTCTCATCTTCAGTCTTCTCATCATAATTTCTTGTTAGGTCTTCCTCTTCCTTTTCTTCATATGTCATCTTAATATTTCATTCCATGAGGAGGGTCACTTGAGCATCAATCCACCTCCTTTTCCTTCTAATAACTAGATGAGTAATTACATCAATATTTGTTTCTTCCTCTTCTATCTAGTCTAGTAAATGAAGAGGTTGAGTGGGCACCTTGCTATATTCATCTTCATCAAGGAAATTTTTGTCCTCCTACAGTTGATCAAGAACCTTGAAGAGATGAAGGGTGCAAACATATTCCAGTGTCACCCTCATGTAGGCGCTTTTGTGGACCTCATACTCATTTGAGAAATTTCCCCAAAAGTCCTCTATATGAAATTGGTGAGCATATTTCTTTCCCACTTGCTTCTTCATTTTATCAAAACGGTCAAAATTGCTCCTTCGGTTGTGAAAGTTAAACCTAAAACTTTGGATTTCCACATCTGAATGCTTGGCTAAAGGTGTTTAAGGACACAAGTATATTCCTTTTCCCATAGTTAGAGGGTATGGGACCCCTGCTCTGTGCTTCCCTTCAAGAAAATGATGTGATGTACATAGTTTCCTAGTTAGCTCCAACATCATGATCTTAGATCAATAGGATACTTAGGAAATTTGTAGGGTACCCTTGAGAAACCCTCGATTCTAAAATATGTGAATTTTGGGAATTGGATAAACCAATAACTACTATTACTCGCATACATCCTTGTGTATGTATTTAATAATACACAATTTAGTTTTCTTAGGACCTAACAAAGACCAATAGTCATTGTATGTTGAAATTATTTCTTACATAGTTCAACTTTTAAGTTTTAGCATCTATATATTCATGGACATTAACTCACAAGTAGTACAATATTAGATTATTACACACTAACATCCAAAATTTGACACACAAATGGTAAATATACTTCAATGTTTAATATTTTTTTATAACATTATTAAGCACTTGTATTTACATTAGATCATTCTTTTATTTTTTATAAAATATCTAGATCCTTTTTTATAAGTGGAGGGAAAAATATGGAAAATAATAAATCTTAAACCTATGAAGAAGATGAATATCAATGAAATAACAATTAAAATAATAAAATCATAGCAAGATCTAAAATAAGGTAATGCAATTTTAAAAAATAAAGATATAAACCCCTAAACTAGTGAAGGTATAAATCCTAAAGAAAGACCTTAGGGTGGTATAGGATGAAAGAGATTCACCAAAAATGTGAAATCAAAGATGTTTTACATAGGATGAATCTAAGTTATTCTAATAATATAAATTTATTTAATACTAAATTAACCTAGATTGAATAAATACAACTTTAAATTAAATATATTTTAGGAAAATAATTACAATGGAGAAGTGGTCTACCACAACCAAAATGACCTACTTACCTCCTAATAGTGAAATCCCCATAATTAAATCCATAAAGGCCATATTAGGAATATAAGTGGCTAAAAATATCCTATGGTATTAATATTTTCCCCTCTATTTCTTTGACACATGTAAAATTTAAATACAAATGCCTTAAAATCACTTAGGCCATCCTATAAGAAATCCCTCTTCACTTTGTATGTTTCTTAAAAATACTTGACTATCCTATAGTAGGGGTAGAGTGAAATTTTATTAATAATTAAGGCTTGAGCAAAGAGTTGGGAAGTAAATAAATCTAGTCTTGATAGGTGAGGATTTGGCTTGTCTAGTGGAGCCTTGATATAGACTATAGATTATATTCCAACATTGAATGATACCTTGAATTATATGGTTATAAAAAATCTAACCCAAATGTAGTCTATCCAATTATATAACAAGAATAAAAAAGAAAATAGTAAGCCCACCTCTTCATATTGATGTGAGACATCTAATATACTACTATGTTTTCCTTACTCTTCTTGTAGATCTTTGAATTTTTATCACCCATTTTTATTGTTGTAGAGGGATACCTATTGTAGAAAAAATATTTTAGGATATTATTATCTACTTTGATTTGGAAGTTACAATCAAATATGTAAGGATGTCACTGGGATATAGCAAAGAGGATAAGTATCATTTTTTTATTCATATATTCAACTATATTGTTCCATAGAATTTTCTTATTTATGAAGGAAAGGGATCAGCTTTATTGCACCAACACCACACCCATGCTATTTCCAAAGTCATAACAATAAAAAATGAATGGTTTTTTATAATATTTTCAAGAAAAAAATAGAGTGAAACATGTAGAAATCTTGAGAATAGTAATCACCACCTTAGTTTTTTTGGTCCAATTAAAGGCGTTATTTTCAAAAACATAATCAAGGGCCCAACAATTTTAACATTTTTACAAAAAAACTTGTGATAGTACCTATTAAGCCTAAGAATTTACTCATATTATTTTAACATAATTAGGTCATGGCCACTCTTGCATTGTTACAATATTCTTAGGGCCAACCTAAACACCAACCAACGGAAAAATATGGCCTAAATACTAAACTTATTGGAATCCAAAGCTATATATATTTTCTTAAAAAATAATTCTCCTTTCAAAACACTCAAGGTTTTTTCCACATTCAAAGATGATTGGGCTAGGTATAATTGTGTATGAGAATGCCAACAAACAAGAACAAGATAATTTTGTGCAAGAAACCATAGAACACAATATTCATAATGCTCTAAAAATTAAGAGAACTAGACAAACCAAAGCGAATGACCAAAATTTCATAATGGTCTTCATGAGTTGTGAAGTTGATTTCAAGTATTTGAGATTAATTAACCTAAACTTGTTGATAGCCTAGAAAATAATATCTAGTTTAGAAAAAAAGGTTACCCCCTCAAATATCATCTAATAAATCATCAATACCAAGGATAGTAAATTCATATTTGACGATTAATTTATTGATTTCACAAAAATAAGTGCACATATACTATCCTTGTATTTCCTATGAACCATAACTATAAGAGAGGAGTAAGGAGTATTACTAGGGAAAATAATCTTCACATACTATATATCTTTACCTATCTTTTTAATTTCACTCTTTTTCTCAAAGGAGTAGTGATAAGGGTAAGTATTTTAAGGATGGTGACTAAAAGTGAGGGGAATGCCATGGTCATGGGGTATTGGAGGGGGTAACCCTTTTGGCTCCTAAATTACTACTTCATGCTTATTGAGGAGGCCTTACAAATATAATCAAGGAGAAGAATTGGAGAGAGATTTAACTTCTAAAGAGTAGAATTGGGACATGATACAAGAACACCCATTTTTTAGCATTTTTATATGTTTGGAACTAACCATATAAACCTCAATTTCCTTCAATCCTTATAATGTATAATATTTTCCATCATGATAAAATTTGAGGCATAGGTTTGAGTAGTCACAAGTGATCAAGCCCAAGGTTCACAATTGCATGATTCCCAACACCATATCTACTCCACCTAATGAAAGGAAAAATATATTTGTAGTCAATTGATACTCCCTATAAATCAAAATTACATTGTAATAATTTCCACCATAAGACACTTTTTTAATATTTTCCACCATAATTTGAAAATTATTAAATAGCCATAGACATAGTAATGTAGTCAAGGTCAATAAGTTTTCTACTAATAAAGTTAGTTATATAGCCATTTATCTTGAGACCAATATCTTTTGTGTTTTGATGTAGCCAATGACCTTATGTTTTGTGGGGAAAGAGAAGCCTACTAGAGCATGAGTATAAATATAATAATCAAGAGTGGATTCTCATTCTAGGGAATCTAACTCTTCGTCCACATATCAAAATTTCTTAAATTTGTTGGTCAATACTATAGAGTAAATGAGATGCAAGTTTTCCTCTTAAAATTTGTGACCCTTTTCCCATTTTTCATTATAATTAAAGTGTATCCATTAGCCTTTTCATCTATATATTCTTGGGATAATCAATGAATATTTGTGGGTTTAGTGCCCTAATTTTATACATATTATTTTAAAATATAATGAGAAGATAGTGACTTCATGTTATGCTACACATTTGTTCTTTGCAAGTCAATCCAATGCTAGGGCATCATTATAGGATCTTGGTCTAAACATGAAAACATCTAGTTAAATATTTTGTTTGATAATACTTATTAGATCACTTTAAAAGATGATTAATTAAGGTCATGGGTCTAAGTCACTAACTTCTCAAACTTACTTTGGTATCCCATGATTTAATCGTGGCACCAATGAATTCTTCATTTGCACTAGGACCAAAGAAAATGGGGGTTTCCTTAAAAAAAATCATTGAGGAATAGGTGAGTTATATCTAAATATTGTAACCACTAAATATCTTATTTTTCTAAGTGAAAATATTCAAGAGTGAGCTTTTGATCCTAGTGAATTTGATGTACTACAAATTATTATCCAACTCTATACAACCAACTAGTAGGATCTATAAAATCAAATTTAGGAGGGCATGAAAGTCCACCATAATTGGGGAGGGGGATTCCATGATTTTAGTAAAGAACTGGGCCTTGGCCCTTATATGAACAACACATGGTTGTTTTCAATCATATCACATACTCTATTAGTTTGGAGAGACTGCCATTTTTTTCAATGATCTTTGTATTGGTGCCTAGTTTTATTTGATCAATGATGTCATTGAGAGTGTGCATAGTAGGTTCTAATTGGTCATGAGAGAAACCTCTTGACCTAGTGACAAATTATAGATAGCATAAAAGGTGGCTATAGATATGCAATAAATTGACCAAGAGGTAGTGATTAACAAAACATCGTAGGTGCCCAAATGAGGAAAAATATGAGCATGGAAAAAATGGGGTATCTAAAGTTATATGGAAATTTGATTATCTCAAAAAGATGATTATAACGAGATTATCTATTACGCAAGTTTTATAAAAAAATCTTTCGATTCTAGAGACTTTGATGTTCTTAAAAGGGAATACCTTTTTTTTGTAAAATTCGTGTAATAGATTGACTACACTTATGGATCATCAAGATCTCTCTAGGGTGAGGTAAGAGTATATGGTGCATAGTTAAAGACAACTCTAAACTAGTAATGTTGCTTATAAAATAGTCCTAAATTTTTTTATTACAATTGTAATGAACCTATAAGATAAAATATATTAAACATATATAAATATGTAGAAATGAGAGACACATAATGATTTTATTATCTTCACAATATCCCTTCAAGGGGCAACCTCCAAATAGAGAAAAAACTCTAATTGCAATAATCCAAGATACCTTCCATTTGGAAAGTCACTACAATATATAGACTTATGTAGAAGACAACTCCTATCATTCCTTGCATGTGGGATGATTACTTTTTTCTAACTAGTGGGATAACTTACAAAGCATAGGCATCCACCTTTATTTAGTATTACCTATGGGCAATTGACAAAGCATATTTAACCCAATGATAATAACTACCACATGCTAGAATGTGGTTCATAATAGATACAAAAATGTAATTCAATGGATTTCAACACAAGAAAGTAACAAAAAAAATGTAAATATGTGTTTAATTGGTTCATAATGACTAGTGACAAGGGTGGGAGTTGGCCAATTTTGAACTTGAATTTTGGAATATTAGGGGTTAAATCTATGGATGCATAATATATCTTGTACCTAGGGATTAACCTAGGATAACTGAGCAATATAATTTATGTAGGGAATGAATGTGTGGATGTAGAGGGTGCAATAAATGTTAGGTGCATAGGAAGATGTGAAAACAATGGATAAGGGGTAGTTGTTGGTTGTGTGGAAATGTGTATAAATAAAAGTAGGTGTAGGATAGGTGAATAAACCCAACTTCATAAGAAATTGCGACATTTGTTCACATTTATTTACATTAAGACAATTTCTCAAAATGGGTATGCCCTCTATGCAAAGTTCACTATTACAAATTCATATAAGACAAGGGGAGTTATAGGTACACATCCCAAGAAAATACAAAAACATAAAATAAATAGTGCAACAAAGAAAAAACAAGTTCCTTAAATTATTTGAAAACCTAAAATCTTGACAATCAAGTGCACATGTTTCATAGATTAAAGTCATCGAGATCATCACTATAAACTTTGATGTAGACCAAGAAATCTTTTTCTAATAAAATGAAAAATTTCAAAACATAAAGTAATCACAATCTAATATTAATTCCAATATAAATATTCTTTGAAAAAATTACAATAAAAATCAAACATATTATAATATAAAAACTATTAAAATATAACAAAATAATCAACCTTAAAAATAACCTAAAAAAAACATATGAATATAATATATTCCTTAATCTCTAATTCTAGACAAGCATATCTAATAAAATATAATACTCCTAAAAAGTAACGGCGTAACCAAACTTTAAATAAACCTTGTTCACCATTGTTTTTGGCCCAATCTCTCAAACCTAAACAAAATTAGTCTTTATTCAAAGTAAAATAATAATTCAAAAGCGATTTACTTTCATTCATTCACAAGACTTATCAACAACGCTTGCAAACAAACAAAACATTTAATCTCAAAGTCAAATAAAGTGTATTCACAATCTTCAAGATATTCATTCTCTTTATTACAATTTCAGGGTTGGTTTTTGGCATTGAATCGATTCGTTTCATATAATTTTCATACAACGGTGGTCGATGTAAAAATAAGTACAAACAAAAATACTCTTCAATACATGAAAATAAAAGGTCAATAGTGACTGCAACCACTTGAATTAGTTTAAACACTTTCATTATCATAATGTTTTTTCACTTCAAAGATCATTTTGTTAATGTTTTTTCACTTCAAAGATCATTTTGTTAGTTATAGAAATTTAAATTAAAAATCTATTAAAACTATGTTGTCTATGTATATGTCTTATTTAAACAAAAATATAAAGATATTTTCAATTTTTTTTTTTTTTTTTGTGGAGGTCATCCACAAATTCTCTTTTACTATCCAATACGGGAGCACGAGCCTTCTTGGGCTGAACCTCTTCGGCTAAGAGCCAAGAATTGAGGGGTATCCATTCCACCAAATTCGCTCGGGGCACAATCCCGACCTCATCCCTTTTTCGGTGTCGAGCCTTGCACTCAACAAGACTTGATCCCTGGTGGGCTCATTTAGAACCTTTCAACTTCACCAGTAGACCAAGGGCCCATTAACGATATTTTCAAATTTTCACAATTCACACTACTATGCATTTATGTATTATTTTTATATTCATTTTAATTTAAAATAAATATTCTGTAAAATTAGATTATGGATAAAAATTCTATAAGATTATTGATACATTATTTTATTTCTTACATTTCGTTAATTACTTATTGTATTATAGACATTTAGGATAGGGTAAGCTTGCTTATATAGGTATCTATTTAGGTGGTTTGTATTTGCATCATGTGACTTGTATATTCCTAATTTGATTGAGATGTGCACACATGTGACTATGTCTCCTTTATACCACATTCATTGAACATTCATGTCTCTTGGTAATGTATCATATATACCCACTTGTAGCTCTCATTTGAGGAACAAAAAATCATCATTATATATTTGCATCCTTTGATATAATAAATGTATTACCTCAGTTTGAATCTCTTTTGTACTTCCATGGAAACTCCTTGATCTTGGGTGGCTAATTCTATAACAAAATCTTGCATAGTATTAGAAAATGTGGAATTGCCTCTTGTTAGTATAGAAACCTATAGTTCACCTTTACATTCTAATTAATCTCAATCCTCAAGCTCTAATTAATAAAATAAACTATTTAGTTAATTAGTCCTCTTTTGTTATCACTAGCTAATTAATTAGTATATCCTAATGTTAACTCATTAAGTAAATTATTTTATTTAATTAACTAAACTAATATCTTAACTCTAGTTAATTAATTGAACTAATGATATATGTTAATGAATTAAATTCACATTTAAAATTAACTAATCAAATGTCATATTATCCAAAATCCACATGTAATATTTTATTTTAATTAAAAAAGTATAGATTCTCATGTGTCTCAATATATAGATTTTTGGGAGAGGCAATGGATGGTGGAGATGTGACAAACAGATCAACAATGAAGGATGAATGAGATGACTTCCCTAATATTTAGGAGAGAATGGAGGTTTATGATGGAGGTTGTTGGAATGTGAAGGGTTAAGATGCACTTACCAAAAATGGTAAGCAATTACAACCATGAGAGATGTGGGGGACAAGTGTACTTAGGACCCCTTTATTCTTGGATTTTGGTGGAGAGAATATGGCCATGATTAAATAAGAATACCATTTAATTATTTTAGCCATATGTGAGGTGGAAAATAGCTATAAATAATAATAAATATTTTAATTATGTGAAATGGAAAAGGGACTAATTGAAAAATAGGATTATTTAATTAGATAGGGGACATTAGGTGACTAGGAGATGTAATTATTTGGTCAATTTGAGCAAGGTTGTGCTAGGAAAATATCTATGTACCTGTCCCTCTTTAGTACAATCTTGTGACTAAGTGACATTACATTAAAGAAGAATAAAAATTAGGATGGGGTGGAGCTTTGGTGGTAAGTTTCCCCAATCACTAAAGGATGATGATGGGAGTGATGCTCCCTTAAGAGAGTTGCTGGGGAAAATGGAGATTAGAAGGTCTCTTGAAAAGATAAAGGATGATAAGAAAGTGTGTCATGATGGATAAAATATTACTTGAGAGAAATCACATTAGAATGCGGTACATTCCATGAATATGGAACTAATGAGAGATGATGATTGGACATATTGATGTATGTCATTTGGATGATTTGGATAATAAGATTCTAGATTGCATGGTTGTACATGATTGATGATGTCTATTGTACAAGGATGTTATGCAATTATAATCACATAATTTTATGGAAAGAGGATGGATAAATGAAAGTAAGATGGTAAAAATGGATGAAGGATGAATTTTGTTAAATTAACTTTGTGTGCAAACATAAACCTATTATTTTTGTAGCACTAGTTTTATGCACCATGATATAATGGATCATCATGGAAATGTACCATGTGTGTATGGATTAAAACATAAACAAAGGATTCACAAATAGCATAGGGATCCAAGAGACACTTTGTTAAGGAATTCCATAATATAAAGGATAATGGTTCCCATGATAGCGTGATGTATGGAGGACTAGGACTATATGCAATGCGGATTAACACACAAAAGAAAATAAGTTGCAAATAACATAATGATTCAAAAGACACATTGTTGAGGCACATCATCATATAAAATATGAAGGCGACTATGATGGTGTGATGGATGGAGCACTAGGATTATAGGAAACAAACAAACACAAACACATATAGAAAATCAATCAAAAACATGTAGAAAATATGAGGTGGTATCCAATAAAATTTTGAATCAAATGGTGTATGAGATGATGAATAGGATGGAAGGATGTGGGTATGAAGGGTGGGATAGTGAATTTTGAACAAGGATTGAATCATGATGTGAGGAATGTGACCATAAATGGAAGTGAAAAGGTCATGCCTTATTGGGGATATGCATTAACTATTCTTAGAAATGTTAGCAAGGGGATGCTCACACTTGAGAATAGAACTAAGGAAAGGGTGTGGAGTGAATAAGGATGAAAATATAATGAAATAGATGGAGGGACACAAATGAATGTATTGGTGTAAGTGGGGAAGTGGGTAGATGAAAATGGGATGAAGTGTTTGTGGGTGATCAATTTGATGGAGGACATCATGAGTGGATGATATATGTGTGAGGGATGAGGGAGAGGGATGGAAGAAATAATGAGAACATTAAAAGAAATGATTGATAGGGAACTTGAGTGAATGATCTAAGAAATGATGGGATGGTGGAATGTGATAAATGAGATAATATAGAGTGATGCATGCTCATAGAATAGAGTGGTTTCATAATACTCATGATGCTTATTTGCTAGGTTTATATCATAGTAATTTTCCAAGTGCCACAAGGAGTGGTTTTCACCATTAGAAAAAAATATTATTTTTTACTATTTTTTTGGATTTTTTGTAAAAAATAAAATTATATATATTTATTTTTGGAAGACTATTGCTAATAGTTTAAGCATATAAGTTCTTGAGATGGATAATTTTCATGGGCTAATCTATTTCATTCCCTTCAAGAGTAGCTATCTTTTATTCTCTAGACTCAAATCTAGCAGTGATGCCATAGGGACCCAACCAGTTGGGCTCAAACTTACCTTTCTTATTTTTATCTTGAGTGGTGTTCTTCTTATTTTCCTTAAGGACAATGTCTCCAACCTTAAACTCTCTAGTGAATATTTGTTTTTATAGTCACTATGCAACTTATGTTGGTATTATTTAAGGAAATTGAGAGTGGTGAGATGATTATCCTCAAAGAGTACCAGCTCATGTAATCATGCCACTCGATAATATTCCTTTGAGATGATGTTTCTTAAAGAGATCCACTTAGAGGGAAACTCAAGCTCTATTAGCATGATTTATTCAATACCATAAACATGGAATATGGAGTGGTTCCTATATTCAAGTGAAAATACTAATGCAATATGCCTAAAAGGTGAGATTGAGATGAAGGTACCAATCATAATGAATTTCATTAATGATTATCTTGAGGATTTTTATTATGCTTTAATTGGACACCTTGGTTTGGCCATTTCCTTGATGATAATATGGGGTGAACCACTTGTGCTCGATATATAATTTCTTGCATAAAACTTCATGTTTTTAAAAATATTTACCATTAGACATGATGATGGTGGATGGAATACAAAAATGAAAAATGAGATAGTTGAGGATGAATTTGTATTTTTGGATGTTGGTGGTAAAAGTGAGTGGACTTGATTAAGCCCACTTATGAAATATTTAGTGGTGGTAATAATGAATTTATGTCCATTGGAGGAGGTGGAATTAATATTTCCAATAAGATAAATTCCTTATGTGGAGAAGTGTCATGGAGTGGTAATATACTAAATAGCTTTTGATGGTAAATGAATGAGGTCTCCATGTTTTTGGCACACAAGAAATTTCTCACATATTTACATGCATATGATTCCATGGTAGGATAGTAATACCATGTGTGAAGGGGTTTCTTAGCTAAGATTATTCCATTTTTATGAGCACTAAAAATATTGTTATGAAATTCTTTAAGTGCTAGGTTAGTCTCATATGAGTTGAGATATATAAGAAAAGTACCATCATAGCCACTATGGTAAAGAATATTTTCAATTGAGGTGTGTTGAATAAGGGACTTATGTTTGGTGAGTGACATGTCGAGAGGAAAGGTTTTATTTTGGAGATATGCATAGATATCATTTTAATAAGGGGTGTTTAGAAAAAAAATATCACATATCATGTTAGATTCTAGGAGAGATCATGAGTAGGTATGAGTTCCAAAATAACGTGATACTCATGAGATTATTTAGGCATATCCAAAAGAGATCCTACGGTGGGCATTGCATCGAATTTTTTTTGGTTAATGTTTGAAACTTAATTAAAGAATATATCCAAGAAATAATAGTTAAAACTATCCACCATTCATTTATAAGGTGCGATTTTATCATACCTAGGAACCCACTATTGAACTATTTTAATACCAATTGTAAATAATTGAAGACCTATATGTGTTGGATGTTTCATTATACTGCAAGTTTTAGACGAGATATCAATGCCTCATATATTTCTATGTTATTTATAAAAGGAATGTGGAATTCTTTTGGGATGAAATCACCATGGGGAAAGATTAAATAAATATAAAAAACTAAACCATGTGAGGTGAATGATCCATCGAAGTATAATTTCCATGGTTTGGATTCTTCAATGTGAAGGATGAATTCATCTAAAAATTTCATGGTCAAAGGTTTATAATCCTGAATGAGAGCCTCTACTAACTAATATACTATAAAATGCCCCTTGATTTCCTTTTGATTGACATACTCAATATCCAACTCACTAAGGAGAATGACCCACTTTTCCATTCTACTAGTGAGGGCTACCTTGGATAAAAAGTATTTCAATGGGTCAATTTTGGTGATAAGATGAGTGGTAACATTATGCATATAATGTCAAATATTCTATGTGGAAAACACTTTTGTAAGTGAATATTTCTCCATGTATATGAGTAATTAAGTTCACATCCAACCAATGTCTTGTTGAGGTAATAGTTGGAATTATCTCTTCTTTGATAATTATGTTGAGCTAAGAGGGCACCTAAGATATGCCATGTAACCAAGATGTAAAGTAATAGAAGCTTATCTAGTGCAGGTGCCACTAGTACTAGAAAATTGGACAAGTATTCCTTAATTTGGTCAAATAATTTTTGGAATGATTGATCCCATTCAAAATAATTCTTTTGGAGTAGACGTGAAAAGGATGGTACTTTTCTACTAGCTACTTGATAATTTGGAGTTTTCCCTATAAGTTGCATAGTTATATAAAGTTCCTAGGAGGTAGCATCTCTACTATTTATTTTACCTTATATAGATCTATTCCAATGCCACTTATAGAGATAATAAACACTAAGATTTTATTTGATGTGACTCCAAAGATGCATTTCTTGGGATTTAATCTAACCTTATATTCTTTGAGCCTCTAGACGATACAATGTGCTACCCTACTTCTTGTCACATACCCCAAATTTATGCTCACTTATCCAAAATTTCCTTAAGTATGAGCTTAACAATTTTATCCTTGCTTTTTAGAACCTCGTCAAGATCCAACGAGAATGTCACAACCTCTTGCCGGCTCGATATCTTTAAGCTCGTTGAGTTTTCCTTTCTAATTAAGTTTTGGAAGTACTATCGGAGCCCAAAAAGGTTTGCATAACCACATCAAGGCCCACTTATGGGAGAAAGAATGAAAGGTTAAATAAAAGGTTTAATTTCAGAACTTTCAAAAGGTTTTGAAACCTTTTTCGGTCTCCAACAAGCTTTCAAAAACCTTTTTGTTTCCTGGTGGTAAAGGTGTTCATCTGAGAAAACTTTTCAAAGGAAAGTGTTTGTTTGGAAATCATTCTAAAGACGATTCATGAGGTGGTAAAATTTAGGGTTCTCACTATTGGAGTGAAAATGACACTAAGAGGGGGGGATGAATTAGTGTCTTAACATATTTTACCATTTTTCAAAAAATAAACCATAGAACACATTTGTTCTCAATATTTTAATGATAAGTAAATTCATGAGTTGAATGTAATCATTCATAAACTGAAATGAGAAATGTAATTGCAAAATAATGAAGAATAAAGCATTCTCATAGTAAAGCAGTGAAACCACAAATGAATAATGAGACACAAGATTTTTCGAGTGGAAAACCCTCCTGGGGTAGAAAAACCACTCCTAAACTGTTGCCTTTTAGGCTCTTATTTGAAACCCATTGTTAATAATGCCTTATAGGCTAATTTTTATGCACCAACTCAAGGAGCACCAACCCCTCATTTAGAGACACCAATCTCAAGGAGATCCAACCCCTTTTTCAGATTATAGAATTACAATAATACAGAGGATCTCTCTGTTTTCCAAATAAACTCACAAGAGCCTCTCAGTTAAATACCCCTAATATCCTCAAGGTTCTCAGTTGAACCTTCAAAATACTAGACATACTTATGAATCAAGACTTCTCACACTGCATTTTGTTTCTTTAGATTTTCTATTACAAAGTTATCACATTATGTTTCTCAAGAACAATCAACTCAAAAATGATCAATCACCGAATGTATGTCTATTACAAAAATGTATATTCTCCCTCTTTTAACCTTCAACAGGGGTATCTAGATAAGACAAATATTTTTTCGGTTATATGTCAAGAATACTAAAGATCATTGAAGTATGCACCAAGAAATGATTTCAACTGACAATTGAAGAGGTTTGATAGAAAAAATGCATTTTAAGGAAATGACCCAGAACCTTGAAACCAACAGAATCTGCACCAGTAACATCATCTGCTACAAGAGTATAATAATGTATGCTCAAAATAATATCATTTTTTTGATAGAACAATAATACCCTTAAGGATCTATTTTCCAGAGAACCCCATAACAAGGAATAATCAGCCCTTTCAAAATAATAATAATGGAGCAGAAATAAAGAGCATCTTTTTCTTTTGTAACTGAAGAGCAGATAGCCATTTTTTCTGTGTTTCTTTTTGTATCTTTTTCTTTCGTAACTAATACTGAATGCAATGACGTGAAGAGCGTAGCTACAGAAAAATCGAACGGAGATGATAACCTTTCAAGATATGCTACCAACCCATTTAACTTTCCAGTTTTGAGTAGAAGAACTAGTAGTTTATTTCTATTTTGACATTAAACCAGTAAAGAAAACTTACCTTATAATGCTACACGAAAATACCAGATGATTTTGACAAGTGCCCATTTGGAGAACCAACGAATCTTCTTCCTCTTTCGAGCCTTCTGGTGCAGGAGCACCAAGTTGGTTTCAAGCCTCCATGAGGCCATTTGTAAATAGTTGCTCTATTTTGTGTATTGGGTCTTATAATAAGGTTTATCAAACCATTTTATAAGTGTTTGAGTCTTAGGAAGTCATATTTGAAGTCATTTGTCAAATAATGTTTAAATTTGTTCCATATTGTAAAAATTGTAAAAGTTGCTCAAGAAAGTTGTCAAGCAACTTGTCAAAAGTGTCATTAATGTATTTTTTCAACAAACTAATTAAAAGGTGGTTTAAAATAGTTAGTTTTGGTTGGAAATGTATAAGTACACCCTCCAAAACTAGAATTGGGGGGTTCGAGACATTATTTTTGAAGTTTGATGAATGACAACCTCAAGTTTGGTGTGCATTTTCTGAGTTTTACATTGTTTATAGGCTGAAGTTATGATTTTTACAGCCTGGTATGGACTTAAATAATCGACTATCATATATGGATGGAAATATCTCTATTTCTAGTTTCTAATTATTTTTGTCTCACTGAATTTGATTGAGGTTTGTGGAAGATATGACTATTTTGGTGAGACTTCCTTTTCTAACAATATTGTGCAGAATTTACAGTCTGAAAAATGTGATGGTACGGATTTTAAAATCTATATTTTGGATTGGAAACCAATTGGATTTTTTTTCTATGTGAATATACTTTCATTTTCTTCAAGTCTCATCAAATTCAATTAATATTTGAATAAGTTATGATCATTTTTGTGAGGGCAGGTCTGAACCTTGTCTAGGGTTTGCAGTTTTGGGGAAAATGTAATAACTTTATTTTCCACCATTGGATCTTCATAAAAATTAGAAAGAAAGTCTATAATATTGTTATCTTCAGTCTCACAAAAGTGATTGGATTTATTATTTTTTTTGTGGAAGTTATAAATGATAGTTCGGTGCATTGAATTGTGGGTTGCCATAGTTATGTTTCCAATGTGATCTAAAATGCACTTAATCATTGTTTGAGATGAATAATTTTATGAAAGTTGTCAAGTAAATGGCATGTTGAGTTGTGAATCCTCTTGCTTTGCATCAGTTTGGTATTAGATCTTGAAGATTCTTTGGGAAAGTTGTTTGTGGTTTGTGTGTGGTTGTTTGCAGGTTGAGGAAGGAACTTGATTGCCTAGGTGAGGCAAGGTGAAGTGGAAGCAAGGAGAGACTTGCTTGTGAAGATGGAATTTTTGAGAAGATGTTGGCAGGCTGAGGATTCACAAAGGAAGAAGGAAAGAAATAAGGAAAGACAAATAAAGTTTGAGAAAGCCATTGAAGATATAAGCCAAAGGTTGGAGAGATTAGACAAAGAACACCAACTTCTTAAGGAAGCACAAAGGAGTTGGAATATACCAAT
This sequence comes from Sequoiadendron giganteum, assembly GCA_007115665.2. Lineage (NCBI taxonomy): Eukaryota > Viridiplantae > Streptophyta > Pinopsida > Cupressales > Cupressaceae > Sequoiadendron > Sequoiadendron giganteum. The sequence continues at coordinate 509,819,515 of CM021101.1, read as the reverse complement.
GCCAAAGAGGTTAATATGGCCTCTAAATAAGATTATACAGAAGCAAAGACAATAGAAGAAGGCAACAAATTTAGTCAAAGATGAAGAAGATGATTTGTGGAAAATTTTTGCATCCATTAAAGAAGAATGGGATAGTAAGATTGGTAATGGACAAGTCAAGAAAGAGGAAGAGGAACTCATCAAAGTAGAAGAAGATAAGGACATTGAGGTTGCAAGTGAATTGATTTTGAAGGGGAATTATATTAATAAGTTGGTCACGGGTGAAGAGTATTTTTAAGCACAAGAAGACAAGGAGGAGACATCAAGGTCTCGATATTTTATTTCTGATTTTTCATTGGATTATGTATGTGCAGGTCATTAAGGACAAAGTGAAGTGTATGATGAATTGATAGAGTTTTGGGAACTCCAAGTTGCAAGGATGATTGATAAAAGAAGAAATAAGAAGAATAAAGGGAAGAAAGGACCAAAGATGATTGCAAAGACAAAGTAAAATGTGCAAAGTAACTAGAAGACAAGGAAGCAGACAATTCAAAGGGGCTTGAATTCTTTTGCCCCTCGGAGTTTGGTGCAGGAGCACCTATTTGCTTTCAAGCCTCTATGAGGCCATATTGTATAAATTAATTAAATTAGGTGTTTTAATATTGTAATAAGGTTGAATGAGCCATTTTATATATGATGAAGGTTTGGTGTCATTTAGTTGAAAAAATGAAAACATTGTCAAAAGTTGCCAAATGTTGTCATAACAACTTTTCTTGTTAAATGACAACTTTTTAAAAAATTTTGTTAAAAGTTGTTAAATGGTAACTGTAGGTTGGTTGGAGCATAAATTGATTGTACAAGAATAAAAATGGTTCTCCAAGTCGAATGGGGTGGGGAAGGTAGTTTTGAACAAGAATTTATGAAGGAAGGCATGAATTTTTCTGCAATTTACAATGGTACAGATTTTTATGAAGTTTTACAGACTTTAAATTTATTTTTTTTGATATAAGGATGAACTATATTTCATTTGAAATTGGTTTGGTGTTTTTTCATTGAGTTTGGAGAAAGTTATGATCATTTTACCATTGGCAACCCTATGGGATTGTTTTCTCTAGAAGTTGAAGGTTGTTGCAGAGAATGGTAAATATTGTAAAGATAAAATAAAGACCTAAAAACTTTTGGAAATGTTATATATGTGAATCTAGTTTCATTTTCTTCAAGTCTCATCAAATTTAAGTAAGATTTGAATAATATATGACCATTTTGGTGAGGGCAGGTTTGAACACTGTCTAGGGTTTGTAGTTTTGGGAATAATGTAATAACTTTATTTTCCACCATTGGATCTTCATAAAAATTGGAAATAAAGTCTTTAATAATTTTATCTTTAGTCTCACCAAAGCGATTGACTTTATGATTTATTTTGTGGAAGTTATAAATGATAGTTCGGTGCATTGAATTGTGGGTTGCCGTGGTTATGTTTCCTATGTGATCTAGAATGCAGTTAATCATTGTTTGAGATGGATAATTTTATGAAAATTTTCAAGTGAATGGCATGTTGAGTTGTGAATCCTTTTATTTTAATCACCTTCACCCAAAGAGAAATGGTAGACCATGAAACCAACCGTGACATAGCTCTCACAGTGAGCTTAAACATTTGTCTTTCGAATTACATCAAGTAATCAACAAGGAATAGCAATTAAATTCTTCATGGCGGCGGCTGAGGCAAGGGTTTCAACCCTTAGCCAAAATGAATGATCAAATTTTTTTCCCTAATATTTCTTCAAGCCATTCGATGCCTTTAACAAAATTGATAAAACACTAAGGTCCGATAATAATAATCAAGCCATCATAAGTTTTCAAGTCTGCGATGAAAGCATTACCCATAGTCGATTTGAATTAGCACTCAATAAAATTTAATCCATGTCAAGAATGCAAAATTCCGATAAGATAATCACAGCCACATCGACTCAAATCAAAAATCGATATCTCATAATATGGTCATCAAATGTCAAATTTCATTGCCATGCGAAAAACAATGTGAACAATACCCATCAAAATAAAGTGACCAATGAAACCTGATAAGGTTTGATGAATATGCCACTCAAAAATAAAACATCGATGCCATGTGACTTTAACAAAGATAGCTTTGTTATCACATTTTTAATGTGATCAAACAAAATGCAAACAATATAAACCTGCTCGTGCCTTTTATAGTAAAGGCTTATTTTATATGCCTCCTTTGATGCCCAATCACATTACAAGGTGATTGTTAGTAAAAAAATCATGTAGTAGGCCAAATGAATATCATTAGAACCATCAAACAAATGACATTGCCAGAACCCAATATGAATTCAATGCTTCCAGGTAATGTGAGTTCAAGATGGATTTAGAAACATGAGTGCAATGATGTCACTAAGCCAAGATTCATAGAACCAAGTGAATCAATAACCAAACTACTTGAATTGGTGTAATTGCTTGTTAAAGAAATATAAGTAAACAATGAACCAAAATTCATGTGCCATATTTATCAATCTATAAGTCATAACCATTTATACCATGAAGATAGAAAGATGTCAAGACAATATAGATGCCAAACCAAGATCAATCTGATAAACTTCAACTGAAACCATATTGCCATAAGCATTAGCTTTATGAAGCTGATAATCACAACTATGATGTTGTCCAATACCTTGCAACTATGTATGATCTATGATTCCATGAATCAAATGTTATCTCACTGATGAAACAAACGTGTCACATATATCATTAAATATGTTAGCCCAAGATAAGAGTGCACAAATGTATAAACAAAAGTATACATGAAAATGAATCTGCTAGTATGAGTATGTCACAATGACTTGTAAACATGCTGAATATACCTGTGGCTATCATGATAGCAAAGACACATATCTGAAGCTTATGCATATCCTGACATAAAGAACACCATGTCAAATGTCAGTACCATCAAGTAAAGAACTGAAACTGAAAGAGCATGCCATGAACTAGGAGTATCACCATATGATCCAACATTAAACATCAAGAGCCAACATATCATGAAAATCCTAAATCACCATAAATATGAAAACAAAAAACAAAGCCTTTGAATGAATATTTGAGATACCAAAGAGAATGCCAACAAATTTTTCCATCAAGGAAAACCAAAGACAACTGAGAAGTGAACAAACTCCCCCTTTGTCCTTGATGAAAAAACACAAATTACTCTCTCCCTTTTTACCTCAATGACAAAGAAATGCAATGCAACCATAACTGAGAAGCCAATAAAGAACTTTATGAACCAACTGCAAGTAAAACAATAAGAGCAACAAACTAAAAATATATAAGAGAGCTGGAAATAAAAACATATAGAAACAAGCTCCCCCTACAAATAAGCTCCATACAAGGATATATCAAAATTGGTATCATTACTCCTTTTTTCAAACAACAAGAGCACTACCAAATAATCCAAATGGGCAATTGAAAACACTTTCAATCAAATGCAAGCACACTAGTAATTCAACACTCCATCTGTAAACCATATTGCAGATGTGCAAAGACTCGAATCTGATCAATAACACACAGTAACAAAAAATTCTCATGAAGATTAAAAACCTGAAGTATTAATAAGAGAGACCTTTACCACCAAAAATACCACTAGAGTACCTCTGCACACAGTAACAAATCACTTTCCACTACATACTAGTGATCTAGAAATCCATTATCTAACTTCCTCGAGTCTCTGAATCTCTGATCTTCATTGTACCTTAGATTATCTATCTTTTGAAATGATATAGATGATCACATAACTGCACCTCCCGAATCACAACAATATTATGAAATCATGACAACTCAAGTTTGTGATGTACAAAACTCAAAGAAACATAACTATTCAAGCAGTTCTAGATGGAGCTACAATTAAACAGCACCACACTACGCATTATAAGCATAAATTTTTGAATACCATGAAGGATGTGAACATTTTCAACTGAATCTCATAAGATGACAAATATCAAACTTCTTTAGACATCATATCATGCCAGAACCAACAAAGTACTATCACCTACAAGCTAAAGACCATGAAAATTTTGAACTGCCAAGCATTATTAGACCAAAAACAACTATTTCATTGTCAAAGTATTGTCTTTTATGAGAGTTGTGCAAGTGATAACAACAATAACTATCATCATGTATACCATACTATCAGCATACTAAAAAATCTATCATAGATAGGAAATATACAAATCACTGTCACTATGTCCCTGCAACAATCATCAATACTTGTGTTCCAACCATGAAATGTTACGGGCAACTTCCAAGCACAACACCGCAAAATAAATTGCAAGAACCATTCACTATCATTGTCCTTTCAGTTAGCTACCACTATCGTTACACGTCATATATTGTACTAAGATCTTAAACTATTAATAGTTCACTGTCTTATCATGCTCTGTCATTGAAACTTCACTCATATAAGTTAAACAAGGCATTATAATATGTGCACAACAAGTAATTGTTAAGCATGATATCAAAGTGTTAAGCAATGATGATACTAATCAATCAAGATAACAAGCTTTAATGACAAAGAAAAAAAAAGAATACTGCTTCACAGTCCAAGCCACCATTATCTCGTTGAAATATATTGACATCAACTAACTCATGCTCCTTCTGAGAAATACAGACCACTGAAGTTATAAAACCACTGTTTCTATCAATCACAAGCAAAGAGTATTGTACCTGTTGTCATTGTTATTATGCTGCAGCAAAGCAAAGCTTATAACAAACTGTCCATAAATGGCATGTAGTGTTATTGAGTTTCAAGCATCCTTCACATATATATATTGTGTTTTTACCATAGTCACTTTCAAAGAAACATAAAACATCCACTACATCCTAAGACTTCTTGGGGATAGAAAATAAAACATAGAATTATTCCCCTAAAACCAAGCAACCATTTAAATGCTAAGAGAAGATCCTTGTGCATAATGCACAAGACTAAGTCCTTCCTTCTCCTTTCCTTTCTTTCTTCTCCAAACCCTTAGTGATCCATTTCCAGATGATTTCTCCCTGCAAAACATTTCTTTATGACCAAATCCATTACACCTATAGCAAATAGCTGGAGATTTGCACTTTCTTACATCATCTTTTAGAGACAATTTATCACAATCTCTTGCAATATGACCTGACTGACTACACCTAAAGCATGTGACAATACCATATTTATTTTTCCAATCATTTTTCTTCACTTTATTCCAACATTCAAATGATCTCTGATCATATTCAAAACAAGAATAGCAATAACCTGAAAAAGAAAAACTATACTTCATCACTTTACCTTGATTATTGTCATTACCAAATGTGTTAAGAAGATTGTAAACATTTCCTTCAATTCTTTTTCTAGCTGCAACAACCTTTCCAAGCTTGTTTTTAATCTCACATCCATGTGAAGTGAACATAACATGACAACCACTATCACAAATTTGACTAACACTTAGAAGATTGTTCTTTAGACCTTCCACATAGTACACATTGTGGATAGGAGTGTTCTCATTTAGAAGAAGTGAACCTCTACCTTTAATTTGTATACCAAAATTATCACCAAACTTCACATATCCACCTACATAATCTTCAAGTTTGATGAACTTATCTTTGTCACCTCTCATGTGGTTAGAACAACCATTGTCCAAGACCCATAAATCCTTTTTCTTGGAATGAAAAGCAATTTGGACTAACATAGTTTTCTCTATGTTTTTGACATTCTTAGGTTTCCAAACCTTTTTGGTTTTCTGCTGTTATTTTGCAGATCAACTTTGCACTACTTAATAGAATTACCCAAAGTATTGTATTTGAAGCATCTAATCTATTTAGCAAAACCAAGGTATTTCTTATGACCAAACCTAGGCATCCTAGAATTGATAAGCCTGCAAGAGCTCACTTTATGGCCAAATTTGTTGCAGAAAAAACAATACCCATAAAAGAAAGGGTTGAATCTGTATGATGTTTTGTTATCCCTAAAATAATGAACATGATTCTTATCAGAATCAAGATGATTTGATTAAGAGATTTTGTTTGCAGCAACATCTTTTTTCTTTGCATCATCATTTGAACATTCACCCTTCTCAAACCCAATACCAGTTTTATCCTTATTCAATTTCTACTTGCTAAGAATGTCATTCAGTTTTAAAGTACTTTCATACTTTTCAATGGTCTTCCTAAGATCAACAATTTCATGTTCAAGTCTTTGTATTTCTTGATCTTTATGACTTATACCAACATGAAGACAATCCTCAACTCTCTTTGACTTCTTCAAGCTGAGTCTTCAAAGAGACTATTGTTTGATTTGAAGTTTGTTCTTGAGAAAGAGCTTGAGCAGATTTTTGTTCTTGAGTAAGAATTTGCTTTCTGAGTTTTCTAATCTCTTTTAAAGAAAATTTCAGTTCACCTTCTAGATCTACTTCACCATCTTCATTATTATTGTTGTTTGTATCTTCTTGCTGAATGATTTCATCCATGAATAATGTTTCATCTTCTTCAACTAAAGAATCTTCAGATTCAGTGTCTGTTTCATCTTTACTAAATAGACTCTTCTTCTTTTTGAAGTTGAATTTTTATTTAGGTTTATAGGCCTTTTTCTTAGGCTGTTTATTAGATTTCTCATTGTCATTGTTTTGATCACCATAGGGGCACTTTGGAGCAAAGTGACCTATTTTTCCACATTTAAAACACTTAAAGGGAATTTTTCCCTTATATTTTCTAGATCCCTTTTTAAGCTTTCTAACAAAATGGGATTCTTTAGAATCAAAATTTTTTGACTCACTATCCTCATATTTTTCTTTCTTTTCAATGTTAAAGGTGGTTTATTTTCCTATTGATTTTTTTTTACCGATTCTCATTTCATAGGCAATTAGAGTACCTTGTAAACTATCTAAGGTAAGCTGGTCAAAGTGTTTCTTTTCTTCAATAGTAGAAACCTTAGCTTCAAATTTAGGCAGTAAGGTTCTAATGACCTTAGTTACTACATAAAATTATTTTACATCTTCTCCTATCCCTCTCATAGCATTGACAACTTCATCAATTCTCAAGAAATAATCAACCACTTTTTCACCATCCCTCATTTTCATTTCCTCAAACTGATGTTTTAGAGTAAGGACTTTTGACTGTTTGACTTTTTCATTTCCTTGATAGATGGTTTCAAGTTTAACCTAGATTTCTTGAGAAGAATTACAATGCATGACTTTAACGAAAACATTTTTAGTTAATGCACACAAGAGAGCATGTTTTTCTCTAGCATTAGTTTCATACTTTTTATTTTCATCAGCAATTGTGGTTAATGTGGCTAGCACTGTGCACCCATTTAATACTATGCTCCACACATCAAGATCAATAGAAATTGGATATGTTTCTATTCTGATTTTCTAGAATACATAATCAGTTCCATCAAATAATGGAGCTCTAGTCATAGAAGTGCCTTCATGAGCTTGAGACATTTTTAAAAGACTCAAAGACCATAATCAATCCTAGGTGGTTTAGACCTATAAGAGGACCCTATGCTCTGATACCAATTGTTGGAGTGAAAACGACACTGAGAGGGGGGTGAATCAATGTCTTAACATATTTTACCATTTTTCAAACAATAAACCATATAACACATTTGTTCTCAATATTTCAATGATAAGTACATTCATGAGTTGAATGTAATCATTCATAAACTGAAATGAGAAATGTAATTGCAAAATAATGAACAATAAATAATTCTCATAGTAAAGTAGTGAAACCACAAATAAACAATGAGACACAATATTTGCCGAGTGGAAAACCCTCCTAGGGTAAAAAACCACTCCTAAACTGCTGCCTTTTAGGCTCTTATTTGAAAACCATTGTTAACAATGCCTTATAGGCTAATTTATCAGCACCAACCCCTCATTTAGAGACACCAATCTCAAGGAGATCCAACCCCCTTTTCAGATTACAAAATTACAATACTATAGAGGATCTCTTTGTTTTCTAGATAAAATCACAAGAGCCTCTCAGTTAAATACCCCTAATATCCTCAAGGTTCTCAGTTGAACCTTCAAAATACTAGACATACTTAAGCATCAAGACTTCTCACACTTCATTTTGTTTCTTCAGATTTTCTATTATAGAGTTATCACATTATGTTTCTCAAGAATAGTCAACTAAAAAATGATCAATCACTGAATGTATGTCTATTACAAAAATGTATATTCTCCCTCTTTTAACCTTCAATAGAGGTATCTAGATAAGAAAAATATTTTGTTGGTTATATGTCAAGAATACCAAAGATAATTGAAGTATGCACCAAGAAATGATTTCTTCTGACAATCGAAGAGGTTTGATAGAAAAAAAATGCATTTTAAGGAAATGACCCAGAACCCTGAAACCAACAGAATCTGCACCAGTAACATCATCTATTACAAGAGTATAATAATGTATGCACATAATAATATCATTTTTCTGATAGATCAATAATACCCTTAAGGATCTATTTTCTAGAGAACCCCATAACCAAGAATAATCAGCCCTTTCAAAATAATAATAATGAAGCAAAAATAAAGAGCATCTTTTTCTTTTGTAACTAGAGAGTAGATAGCCATTTTTTGTGTGTTTCTTTTTGTATCTTTTTCTTTTGTAACTGATATTGAATGCAATGATGTGAAGAGCATAGCTACAGAAAAAATGAATGCAGATGATAACCTTTCAACATATGCTACCAACCCATTTAACTTTCTAGATTCGAGTAGAAGAACCAGTAGTTTCTTTCTATTTTGACATTAAACCAGTAAAGAAAAATTACCTTATAATGTTGTAAATCAATCAATGAAAATACCATATAATTTTGACAAGTGCCCAGTTGGAGAATCAGCGAATCTTCTTCCTCTTTCGAGCCTTCACCCAAAGAGAAATGGAAGACCATGAAACCAACCTTGACATAGCTCTTATAGTGAGCTTAAACATTTGTCTTTCGATTTGTAGCAAGTAATCAACAAGGCAAAGTAATTACATTCTTCATGGTGGCGATTGAGGCAAGGGTTTCAACCCTTATCCAAAATGAATGATCAAAAAGTTTTCCCTAATCTTTCTTCAAGCCATTCGATGCCTTTAACAAAATTGATAAAACACTGAGGTTCGATAATAATAATCAAGCCATCATAAGTTTTCAAGTCCGTGGTCAAAGCATTACCCATAGTCGATTCAAATTATCACTCAATAAACTTTAATCCATGTCAAGAATGAAAAATGCTGATAAGATAATCACAACCACATCGATTCAAATAAAAAATCGATATCTCATAATATGGTCATCAAATATCAAATGTCGCTACCATGCAAAAAATAATGTGAACAATACCCATCAAAATAAAGTGACCAATGAAACCCGATAAGGTTTGATGAATATGCCACTAAAAAACTAAACACCGATGCCATGTGACTTTAACAAAGATAGCTCCGTTATCACATTTTTAATGTGATAAAAAAAATGCAAACAATATAATCTTGCCTGTGCCTTTTATAATAAAGGATTATTTTATATGCCTCCTTTGATGCCCAATCACATTACAAGGTGATTGTTGTAGAAGTTGTGAAATCCAACTTCATAGACCTTGAAGATCACCTACATGCAAATAACCTATCATAGAAAGAAGAGATGGAGATGAAAAATAAAGGGTGCTCTGAAAAGCTAAAAAGATGTATTAAACAGAGAGTGTAAAATACAACGAGATCAATCCTTAAGAAATGAGATCATGCAAAACCTAAAAGAAACCCTAATAGGTAGACATTTAATAATTAATATAATTATTAAATGTCACATAATGCAAACTAAAGTGAAATCTTAAGAGAGGAATAAAGGCAACTTAATTAACACAATTAAGTTAAAACCTTTACTCTAACAGCCCCCCTTAAGATGAGCAACAATGCAGCTACAAAAAAGTGCAAGAAAGCAAAGGTAACTACAATGCATGAAAGTAAACATGGGTCCCGACAACTAGGCCTGATCAGGTACCCATTTACAAAAGCAATGCAAACTAAATGAAACGAGGTAAAGGAGAAAACCTAGTGGGAACAAAAATCCTCCCCAAAATAGAATGCAAAGAAGGAATGCAATGCACTAATGAAAGAAGGATAGGAGGTGGATTACATGATACCCCCCATAGAAATATTCTATCATATAAGTACATGTACAATGGTCTCCATAGGAGAGATAGAAAGAGAGAAGAAGGCCCCCCCACAATGAAGAAACTCCCGTTACAATGGTAGATGCTTGATGTAGAATCCAAAAAGAGATCCTGAAGCAGCAAAAGATGAGCAAGAGTGCAACTACAAACATGTACAAAAAAGAAAAGGTAACTACAATGCAAGAAGGAAAAAATGGGTCCCGACAACCAGGCTAGATCAGGTACCCAAATACAACCAAATCTCTATAAAGTGGAGAAATAGAGAAAACCTCATGGGAAAAGCTCTACTCCAAAAAGAGATGCAGAAAGCCATGAAGAACATCACTGAAGCAAATGAAGCTGCAAACAATTGTCGAAATATGATTGCTATGGTGTTGAAGAACCTCCTTTGAAGATAAGATGATCAGGATCAAGAAGACAACAATCTGCATGAGTGCCCCAAACGACACTACTCGAATCAGATGGAAAACAAAGCCAAACACTTGGAACAAAGATACAAATGGCACAAGTACCAATAGTCTGTCATGAAGACAACAATCTACATGAGTGCCCCAAATGACACTACTCGAATCAAATGGAAAACAAAGGCAAACACCTAGAATGAAGATATAGATGGCACAAGAACCAATAGTCTGAAAAACATTGATCAACTGAGAATGAAAGATTTCTTCCAAGGCGAAACCAAGGAAGTATTGGCACGAACAATATAGCACCCCCCCATAATGCTGAAATGGGAGAGCCTGACAGATCCATTGAAATGGTGTGTAACACCTATAGTGCATGAAGGAGAAGATACAATATCTGAAAGTGTGCAAGAAAGCACCTACAACTGAAAAAGTGGTGTGCAAAACAAAGCACATATGCATGAGACTAGAATCATATGGAACCACTTTCGTCATGGAGGGACACTCACCGGACAAAGGTGTGATGGAAAAACAAAGCCACTACACAACCCCCCATGGCACTTTATAATACAGTGTGAGTACAAAATATGGCACAACCTTATGTGCAAAATCCCCAAAAATACATGTACAATAGTGTGGCACTTTATCTCAGTGCATTTACATATAAGAAATTGCTTACAAATGATGCTCAAAATGCCCACAAAGGACAAAAAATGGAAATACATGAAGAACAACAAAAAATGAAGCATTCCATGCAAACGAAAAGTTTCCAAGAGCAAATATGTCCAAGTAATTCACCAGAGTGTAAAAACACAAAAAACTAAATAAAATATACCTAGAGTGAATTCTGGAAAAATTGCATGGATGAAACTAAAGAGCTCTAAAATATGGTTCCAACATCGTTAAGATCGCAAAAAATAGAGAAACAGGTCAAAAGTTATGAGCTCGGGATTGAAAGCAGCTCCTTTGACTTCAACTGGCTATAGAATGCACCAACAAAAAGATGAAGTGATGAAACCCACACCACTAGAAAGTTGACAAAACTAGCTTTCCGACAATATCTTGTTTGCCAAAAAACGATATCGTATGCCCAAGTTATGACCTCTGGAAACAAAATCGCTCCCAAGGGGAAAAAGCCAGTGCAGGATTAAATTTGACGATCATACGGTCGTCACAACAAAAATATGAGCTTAAATTTGACGGCCAAACGGCCGTCACCGCATTTGCGCAATTGGGCTTATTACATGATTTTTTTTTTTTAAATATAAAAAACTTTGATTTTTTTATTTTAAAAAAAATCATAAAAAAAATAAAGAAGAAATTGTTTTTTTTTACATAATAAAAACAAACCAAAAAAAATTTAAAATGGCCGGTGGCCAGTGTACTGCTGTTGGCGGTATTATCAGACCGCCGATCGGCAGTAAGGCCGCCGATGGTCGGCAGTACGCCGATCGGGGTACAGAGGGCCCGCAGGCCTGTGTACACAGGTACCTGCGGGTACCCTGTACTAGGGCTGACAAGCCCTTAAATTGCGTTTTTTATTTAAAAAAAATAAAAATCAAAAAATACATTTGAAATTTGCTTTAAAAATAAAAAATAAAAAATAAAAAATAATGATGAAAATGCAGAAATTAAAAAAAAATTTACTAGGATTTTTTTCTCCGATCCGCGCGCAGATGGACAACCGTACAACTAAATTTTTTTTGCCCCTCAAATCAACTTTGTCCAAAATGGACAAATGAACAGTCGATTTAGGGGTTTTGGACCGCTGTAGACACAATGGTGAGGTCCATTTGGACTCAAAATGCTTTGAAATTGCAAGTGAATCCTTGGATAAAAAAATGCAAACCCCAAAACTGTGAATGCCTGATCCAACCCTTGTAGCTCCAAATAGCTCCAAATTCTTCAAACAAGAACAGGCATATAGTAGGGAAGCTCTGATACCATGTAGAAGTTGTGAAATCCAACTTCATAGACCCCGAAGATCACCTGCATGGAAATAACTTGTCACAGAAAGAAGAGATGGAGACAAAAAAGCAAGGGTGCTCTGAAAAGCTGAAAAGATGTATTAATCAGAGAGTGTAAAATACAATGAGATTAATCCTTAAGAAAGGAGATCATGCAAAACCTAAAAGAAACCCTAATAGGTAGACATTTAATAATTAATATAATTATTAAATGTCACATAATGCAAACTAAAGTGAAATCTTAAGAGAGGAATAACGATAACTTAATTAACACAATTAAGTTAAAACCTTTACTCTGACAATATGAATATCATTAGAACCATCAAACAAATGACATTGCCAGAACCCAATATGAGTTCAATGCTTCCAGGTAATGTCAGTTCAAGATGGATTTAGAAACATGAGTGCAATGATGTCACTAAACCAAGATTCATAGAACAAAGTGAATCAATAACCAAACTGCCTAAATCTGTGTAATTGCTTGTTAAAGCAATATAAATAAACAATGAACTAGAAGTCATGTGCCATATTTATCAATCAATAAGTCATAACCATTTATACCATGAAGATAGAAATATGTCAAAACAATATAGATTCTAAACCAAGATCAATCTGATAAACATCAACTGAAACCATATTGCCATAAGCATTACCTTTATGAAGCTGATAATCACAACTATGATGTTGTCCAATACCTTGCAACTATGTATGATTTATGATTCCATGAATCAAATGTTATTTGACTGATGAAACAAATGTATCACATATATCATTAAATCTGTCAACCCAAGATAAGAGTGCACAAATGTATAAAAAAAATTATACCTGAAAATGAATCTGCCAGTATGAGTATGTCACAATGATTTGTACACATGTTGAATATACTTGTGGCTGTCATGATAGCAAAGACACATATTTGAAGCTTATGCATGTCCTGACATAAAGAACACCATGTCAAATGTCAGTACCATCAAGTAAAGAACTGAAACTGAAAGAGCATGCCATGAACCAGGAGTATCACCATATGATCCAATAGTAAACATCAAGAGCCAATATATCATGAAAATCCCGAATCACCATAAACATGAAAACCAAAAACAAAGCCTCTGAATGAATATCTGAGATATCAAAGAGAATGCCAACAGATTTTATCATCAACAACCAAAGACAACTGAGAAGTCAACACTCACAACTTCGACGGACTCCAATAGAGCACTCAAAACCTCTCTAGAGTCCAACACTATTCTAAAGGTGATACTTTTAGTAATATTAAGGAATGATCAAAATGCCAAAAGAAGACCATATATAAAGTATTCAACCAAAATACAAAATGGCTAATGTCCATGCACTAATGAAAACCAAAGATCATTGGAAATCCATCAATATTGCAAGAAAAAAAAAGAGCACATTTACAAAAGAGATAAACACATGAGCCAAGATTATTGAAACACCAAAATTATTTATATATTTATATATATATATATTTACATACATCGTGTTTATGATTAAAAACAAAAATCTTTTAGTACATAATTTTAAAAATACAAGGTAAATATGAGGATGCTATTAGAATTATTGCAGTCTTTAGGTTTATTCAAAGACAAATATGAGGATGTGAATCCCATCCACCACATCCTATAGTCATTCGATCTGAGTTGGTGAGAGAAAGTTATCATTTGACTCCAAAAAATGGGAAAACAACACCATTTAGTTTCACTCAAGACCAACAGGAAGAAGGGAAACAACGTCTTCAGTGATATCATGCTAAAGCCATTTGCAATGCAGATCGTGTCACCTACTAAACCAACAATCATAAATGCACTAAGACCTCTTATGGTTGTCCTCATGCTGGCTAGGTATTTAGGTTTAATCAGGCGCTTTATTGCTGTCATTCCCGAATCCAATTTTCTAGAAGTGTGGATAAAATTATACTCAACACTCTAAAAGCTCGCAGTTGTGTACATAACTCAGCTCCAAAAAAAATCCTCAATAATCTTCCTAACTATGCCTTCCTCCATATTTTTTTGTATCAAGAAAATGTCCCTAAGATGATATGCCACCATTTGTTGAACTCGACTACACTCCATATTCCCAGTTTACAAATAGTCACTCCATGAGGAAGCATCACTTTTAGTGCTTGACATCTTGGAGAAATGAAATCAAAATGATGAAAATGGAAGTTTTCTTCTTAGATTTATAGGAGATGAGTGGCATGGTGGGAGAAATATATCAAATATTGTCTTGGGAAAGGCTGACATTCGCAAGGACAACAATATTGCTCTGCAAATTTATAAATATGGCCACTGATGTGATGGAGTTACATTAATCTCTAAAGTTTATTAAACTTTAGCTTCAAGTGGTATCCTTTACTAAGTTAGTTCACACAAGCATAATCACAGAAGTGTATATGCATTAAATTTAAATTTTGAAGGTTGCATGTCGCCGACACATAGATTAAGCCATGGGGCTGACGTACAGGTAAAAATGATTTATTCACATGTCAAAATCAAATGGAGAAGAGTAATGTAATTATGACTTGTTTAAAAATATTCATAAGTTTTCTTCGGAGCTCAGTTACTTAAAATTAGGTAATGGTTTATGAAGCAAGCATTTGACAAGATGACAATTACTTTAACAACCAAGATTCAAGATTGGGGAAAATATAAATTTATGTTCAAGGGATTTTTGTAGGGTTTGAATTTCATTTTCTGAGTTATACTATGATGTAAAAGAAATGAAGAAGGAATCATTTTGAATTGGTTTTGATTTCAAAAAATTCTGTCTGTGAATACTGAGCTATGAATGTAATACTCATATTAAATAAGTATGTGATGCTTAGGAAATATTTGGAGTTTCGTCTTTTGTGAATGGAAACTTCATTGTGTTATATTTACTTTCTTTGAGATTAAAGTCAGTTCTTTTGTAAACTATTTTATTTGCTAGTTTAATTGTCGCATTTGTGTTGGGAGGTTAATAATTTTATTTGGTTTATCACATTGATTTCGTGGTTATGGGTCAATGTTGGTTCACCTTTCCCACTTTATGGTTAAAAGTGTACCCATTATTAGTTATGTGTAACCTTTGAGGGAGCTATACCTCAAGAAAAATTTAGAGGAAATTCACAAATAAAATTGTGATCTTTCCTTGTTAGTAACTTTGTCCTTATTTTAATGGGTTGTGGAGTTAAGAATTGATGTATTTCCGTAAGGGAAAATCCATTCACTAACACAATTCAAGATATTTGGGTAGTTTTCTTTAGGATTTCATTTACCTAGGATATCATCCACATAATATTTAGCAATATCATGTAACATGTCATGGAAAATGACATTCATGGCTCTTTGATATGTGGAACCAACATTTTTTAGGCCAAATGACATTAATTTGTAATAGAATGTTCCCTAAGGGATGATGAAGGCTATCTTATGTTGGTATTTTTCTGCTACTTGAACTTGGTTATACCCTAAAATTACATCCAGAAGGGATAACATCTCAAGGCCAATTGTTAGATTATTATCATGTCTATATTAGGAAGTGGAAAATCATCCTTGGGGAAAGCTTTATTGATATCCCTAAAGTATTTTTATACCCTAATTCCTTTTGTTTTATTTCTTATTGGAACTACATGAGATATCCAATAGGCTAAATGAATTTTTTGTCTAGCAGTTTTTGAAGTTCTTCCTTTACTAGGAGGGCCACCTTAGGGTGCAATTTTTTAAGCTTTTGATGAATTGGTTTGACATTAGGTCATACCACAGGGTGGTGAATGAACAATGATTGGCCCAAGCTAGGTATATTAGTGTAGGACCAACAAAATACATCTAGATAATCTCTAAATACCATGGAAATGTTTCAACTTAGGATCTTAAATAACTATTATTTGTGTCAACTTAGGTGTCCCCTATGTACCCATATTTATGTCTATATCTTCCTCAACAAGGAGGGGTGGACCATCTTGAAGTGAGGTAGGAGCCAATGGTAGTTGAAGCTCACTATTAAATGGTGTATATGTATCAAGTGTGGATCTTCATTTTTATTATGAAAGATCTACTTGTTCTCCAAAATATTTGGATGAACTCAATAGGATCTAAAAACACTATATATGATTTTCTAGGGGAATGTGGTCACAAGATTACATAATATTTTGGATAGCCTCATAATTTTTAAATTTATCCAAAGTAGGAGGATCATTGTAGTCCCAGTTCATGAGTTTGAGTTATTTTAGTTCAAGATAAATGGAAAGGATGACATTTTCATGGAATAATTTCATGGTGTTAGGCTCTTTGAAAGGACTAGGAACAAAATATGCTTCACTATTGTCAAGATTAGAATATGTGTGCTTATAATTATCTAGAAACTCAATAAGGTCATCATAATACTGATCATAAGTCTCATATCCTAAGCAATAAGCTCCATAATTTACTACTAAATCAATAGGATCAAGGGTCCTTTCTCATGTAAAATAAGAATATTTCCTTGATAGTATTTTTTTCTACAAATGTGCAAGGGAATGAGGTATTTTTGTTCCTTAAAGAAAACAAAATACTATTCATCTTTGCAAATCCATGTAGGATTGAAGCCCTCTATATCCTCATCAAAAATATATCCATTGAAAGGAAGGTTGTGGGGCCCCATTATAACATGAGGAGGGTATATTAGACTTTTGGGTGTGGTCAAATGAAGGATTGAGGTGAGATGAGCAACTTGGAAATATGAAAGGATTCATGGATTTTATATTCTCCACATCCTTTATCAACGATTTTGAATTTAAACTTTAGGATTTATTTATTGGTGGATGGAATAGAAGATGTGGACGGTAAATCACTAGAGTTAAAAGATGCTATGGGTTATGTAGAGGAGGATTTGGGAAAAATTTTAGAAGGTGGAAAATGGTTTTCATATTTCCTTCCAACACCTTACAAAATTGAAAGGGATGGAGGTCACTATGAATAGTAATTTCAACACTATTTCATTGAAAATTAAGACATTGATGGTATGCAGATAGTACAACTTGTATGGTATGGAGCCATAGTTGACTAAGAAAGATGTATAAAAAGTATAGATCTAGGACATATCATAATGTATATTAAAATGAGGGTTTGAACTCATTTGGACGGTAAATAGTATCAAATGACTCGGTCTTTTCATTATCATAGGCTTTAATTGTGATAGTATGAGATCCAAAGATTTTTATTGTATAACCCAAATGTTGCACCAATTGAAGCATACGAATTTTTAGGCTTGACCCACTATCTATGAGAACACATATTATTTTATGTTTTGAAATGATATCTTTGATATGGAAGGAATATTAATGTGATGGATTTATGGGAGGAAAATAATTTTGAGTTAATATGAGGTGATGGTCTTTGGAAAGATGACCAATGAAGGCTTGGAAGCATGAAATGTGAATATTATTAGTAACTTGATATTCACATAGGATTCAAGAAAAGATATCCCTATGGGTGGGGGATGTTTGAAAGAGCTTAAGGATAGAAATTTGGGCTAAGGTTTGCTTAAGGTGGTTGAGGAGGTCATATCATTTTTGGGTGTTTGGATTGGATGAAGTGGAATCTTAATAGCCACTTTTCCATGTTATGTTTTGGTAGCACAATCAAGTTTTTTATTTTAATGGTATGAAATCATTCATCAAATTTATCTATGTGTCTAAAAAAAATTCACAGGTATAAGGATTTTTATGGGTCGTATCCTTGAGCGCACTACTAATTATGCCTAGGGAATGGGTTTTGATATATACCCATGTCTTTATTATGAAAGGTGTGTGATGATCCTTCAATTTTATTTTCACCTCTATCTATAAGATCTTGGGTATAGTGCTTCAATTTCATAGATTTTCTTGTAGCATGACCTTTGATTTGATGATAATCACAATATTCATCCTCTTTGTACAAGGAGGGATTTTTTTGAATATGATCAAATAATTTTATAAGTGGAAAGGAAACCATGTTAGACTTGACTAATTGATGAAAGATTACCTCAATAGGCTACCCTAAGGGTGTGAACTATCATGTTCTTCACTCACGTTTATGGGGTACAAATGGAATAGTGATGAATGAGGGTTGTTGAATATTTTTGGATATGCTTTGAATAATTAAACAAATATCCAACTACATTCTTATTATTGTTAAATAATTTTTTTCATTAGAAAATTTACATTTATCATTTTGGCTTTGATCCTTAGAATAGAGTTTTATGAATCCTTTAGTAATGAGGGCCTTTATTATTTGGATTCCTCTTTCGATACGTTCATCAAAAGAAGTGACACATTGGAATTATAGATTAAGTTATAGTTCTAGTTTGATATTTGTGATAGATATGTGTACTATTTTTTTCAATATTGGAAATTAAATCCTACTATCCAAATCTCTCCAACATTGAAGGAATGATATTAATTTCCTTTATTTTATTTTTGGTATTGCATAGGTCCATTATGGCTAGCTTATGATCCATGTTATAGGAAAAGTGTTTGGAAAATTTGTTTACTAGATTTCAAAAGGACTTTATGGACCTATTTGGTTAGTGCAAGATCCATTTGAGTTCTTTCCAACCAAAGCTAAGAAGGAATAAGCATATTAAGTATACATATTTGTATTCCACTTCTTGGTTAGCCATGAAAAATTATTTTACTTTCTCCCTAGGATTACCCTTCCCTTTGCATTTATCATACTTATTAATTTTCAAGAATTTTGATATGGATTGATTAAAGGGAATTGATATAAATCCTCAAAGGTATATGCATTTTTATGTTGATTTTCTCGCTGGAGTCCTTTAACATAATATTTCATGGCTTTCCACTATTGATCAAAAGAAGAATGAGGTGGTAGTAGAGGTGGTGAAGTATATTGATGATTTTCATTGTAAGTCTCAGGAGGAATGATATTTTTGTATTAGGTGATCTTGCTCATCGGTTGATGTTGATCTTAGGTGAAAGTTGTTGGAAGCTTGAGTTTCTTGTGAGTTGTTTGGGTGTTGTCATTGATGTCAAACCCTTGTATGAAGAGAGTGTTGGAATTTTGTTGGTGTTGATGATGTCAACCCCTAGCATTGGATTTGTTGGTATTGATGTCAACATAATGTTGTTGGTGTTGACATTGATGTCTTACTTCAGTATAGTTGCAAAAGTTGTTTTTGGAGAGATAGTTGGATGTGCTACACTTTATGAGAGAATTTGGAGATGTTTTAGATGTGTTGTAGAGATGTTATTAGTGTTGTTGATACAGTTGGCTCACTTGGTCTCCAAGTGCTTTGGAGAATATTTGAATAAAAGAGAGTTCAGTGTGATAGAGTGGTGTTTAGTGTTTTGGTCGACATTTCTTCATGGTTGAAGTTATGACTATGTGGTTTGGATATGTTGATCAAAGGTTTTCAGAGGTTTTATATCCAGGGTTTTAGGTTTTGGATCATTCTATAGTGAAAGATGTGGTTGACAATATGTATGTCTAGTGAAACAAGGTGTTTGAGAGAAATGAGATTGCTTTGCATTTCTTTATAGTGAAGGTTCATGTCTTGTGGATCTGGGAACATACTTATATTTTTTGTATCTATCTTCCTATAAAGTTTTAGGTGTTGTTGTATTTTGCAAGGTTGTTTGGTGTGTTGGATGTCTATGCTAGTGTGTCTGGTTGCACATAATAAATGTGTTCTTATGTTTTAGGTGGTTGCAGTAGTAGTGGTAAATATTTTGATGATGTGCAATATTTTGATATATTGTATGGATATTGTGGAGTGTTGTTGTGTGGTTTGTGAAGTTGTTTCAGACATGGTTAAGCATGAAATTAATTATTAAGGGTGCTAATACAAGTTTGGTTGACTTGGCATGACTAATTACAAAAGTGGTGTATTATTTGTGTAAGCTTTCCAAAGTGTTTCAGTGTATATTTGGGTCCTAGTTAAATTTTGGCATGGTCTGACTTCACTTCTTTACACTATGAAAGTGTTTGGTGTCAACCTATTTGATTTTTCATGATTGAGTTGAACACATTTTGACCTAATTGAGACTATTTTAGGTCACATATGGTATAAATACAAGGCAAGTTTTTGTGTGAATCATGTAGAGAAGATGTGTGATGTGAAATATGTGAAAGTGATCAAGTGTGGTGATTTGAGTGCGAGCTTCAATGTCTATGACTCCTAGATGCAACGAGTAGAAGGTGTCTATATTTTAGTCTATTAGATGAGTTTTTTGTGCTCCAGTGGAACTATACCTTTGGCATAAGAAAGATGCATTATTAATCATTCAAATTGGTAGTGAGCCACCCCTTCTTCTATCTTCTTTGTTCTCGATGGTGAGTACTTTGGCAGTGAGCCCTTATTTCATTTGGGTAGTGAGCCTATTGTATCAGTGTTGCTAATAATTTATATTGTGAGCTAATCCTCATCATGGTTTTTCCCTTCTTAGATTTTCCACATAAGTTTGGTGTTTTATTGTGCTTTTCATTTTGATGTGTTGCTATTTTATTTACTTTCATGCTAAATCTAAATAAGGGTTTAAGGGATAATAAGGATCTAAATTTTAATGAGGGTTTCGATGTTTTAATTTACAACTGATTCATCCCCTATCAGCTGTATTGTGCATCTAACAATTGGTACTAGAGAAAGGTTCCTTAGAAGAAGCTTAATCACTTGAGGTAGATCTGGATGGATCATAGGAAAGAGGCTCCCTTATTTGATGGGATGAATGATGTATCTTGGAAAACCAAGATGAAATTTTACTTGTTTCCCTAATAATGGTCTCAAAATTGATGATGAGATCAATACATATGAGAACAATGGTAAAGCAAGGAATGCTCTTTTGAGTGGTATTACAAATTCAAAACATGTGAAGGTTATGAGGTATAAATCTACCAAAGAAATATGGAAGAAGCTAGAAAATGCCTATGAAGGAGATGATAAGGTCAAGTAAGAAAATATGCAAAATTTGAAGACTAAGTTTGAAACCCTAAGGATATTAGAAGACGAATATATTGAAAGATACATGCATAAAGTGGATGAAGTTATCAATTCCATCAATGGCCTTGGTGGAAAATTGCAAGAAGATTAGGTGGTAAAGAAAGTATTAAGAAATTTTCCTAAATATTAGAGTCATAAATTTTTTCTATTGAGGTGTTGGTAGATGGTCAACGCTCCCCTCGGGATTCATGACATTGACTAACCGCCTCCCGTGGATCCATTAACTCTGGTAGTTGTATCAGGCATTAACAAGTTGATCTTTTGGTGCAACGACAATTGTGGAACGACATGTGGTATCAAAGCCAAAGGTGTTGGGTTTGAATCCCCTTGAGTAATGCTGAGGGGGAGTTTGTTGGTAGATGGTCAGTGCTCCCCTCAGGATTTGTGACATGGACTAACCACCTCTCGTGGATCCGTTAACTCTGGCAGTTGTATCGGGCATTAAAAGGTTGATCTTTTGGTGCAACGATAACTGTGGACTAACATGAGGAAGCTCAAGATTTAGATTATGTAGTGTAGGAAAATGTATACCTTTACATTTTTACACTTGTTTGGGCCTTCCTTGCTAAAATTGGGCTTCTTTATGCCTTATTTGGTCCTATTTTACATTAAAAAGCCTTATTTAATGCATCTTTCTGAGGATAATCCTGACACATATCTAATGACCAATCATAATTTAGTGATTTTGGATTGTATGGTCCATATTTAGTGACCTGGGACTCATACACCACCTTGGGTGTATGAATTTGGCATAGAACTTAACATTTCTTGAAATTTGTGTCCCAAGCATATCATACTGGGACTCATACGCCTCAACTGGAATATGAGTCCCACTTATCTTGGACCTATTTTAAATTCAAATTATTGGTGAGATTTTATTATCCTAGATCTAATGTTAGCTTGTAATGTTGTAGTTTCAAGAAATTTAGCATAAACAAGTATAAATACAAGGTTATTTCACATATTTTCTCCTAACAAGCAATCTAACAAGATCTAAGATTTCAAGCATTCAAGAACTATAGAAAATTTGTGATCAAGAGAATTCAAGAGTTGGATATCAAGCATTTTGGAGCTATATTAAAGATTCAAGCATCATGTCAAAGTCATTATGCATCATGTTTTATTTTTAGCTAACATTTGTGATGCAAGTTCTTATGATTCAAGCAAGCATTCAAGTCAAGATCCACAACATAGAATCAAGTTTCAAGATTTAAATTCATGCTACCCATCTCATACAAGATTGGAGCCTTTATTCCAGGGGATTGGTGAGTTGCAACATAGATTATCTGTTCATTCATAATTCCTTCATTCTATTTGATTTCATTTCAAGCTTTGATTACCAAATGGGGTTTGACAAAGGAAAATACCTATCCATTAAAAAAAAAAAATTCCCCTCTCTTTGATGTGTGATTTATAGATTTATGTTGAATATCCATTGAAGAGAAAGATTGGAGAAAGTTGTCATAGTTGTCACCTTTCTTACAAGATCACGAAAAGTCACCTACAAGTCGAAATTCAGAGTTTTAAACTTGGAGATCAAAAAGGAGAGAAGCTACAAGAGAACACTAGAGGATATCAGAGTTTCAGATCAACCCTAATATTGGGAATAAATCACCACTTGTGGTGTATGAGTCCTAGTATACCATTTTTTAGAATTTTTCTATAGATCCTAGTTTACTAGTTGCAGATTTTAGTTTTAGCCTGAAACCCTAAACTAGGACTAAATCTCCCCTACTGGTGTATGAGTCCCAATGTGCTTCAAAATTCCTAATTTTAGGATTTTAGACCTTGTTTCAGGCATCTTCAACTTTCTAGGTTCACCTCTGTTTATCTCCAATTTTCTATTCTAATTTGAGTTTATTTTGTAGGTCATATAGTTAGGTTTTGCATGTTACTTTCATTTCTTGTCTTTCTAAGCCTTTCCTTAGTGGTGAACCCCCCTTCATATTTAATCACACCCTAGGAGACCTTATAGTAGATCCCTTCTCTCAAGTGCACCATTAGATTGTGATCTCTAAGGTTTCCTTGAATAAAATGGAGTGGAAATAGGGGAACCCTTATTGTGTGTGTTCCGTCTCCTAAAAGTTGGAATATACCCCCCTCCCCAATTTTCCCTTGTTTTAGATCATTATTCTAGAGATCATTTGTTCGGTGTTTTAGTTGCTTTTGAATTGAGAGAGTTTCTTCAAAATGATTCAAGAAAAGAGACTGCTGTTAAAGCTAGAAAAATAGAAAAGGATGATGGATTAGATCCAAATGATCTTGATGAGATAGAATAATTTTTTTTCAGGAGATTGAAAAGGGGGACTAGAAAAAACAAAGGTAAGTTACCTTTTAAATTTTTTAACTATGGAAAGTGTTATCAATTTTTCACCACAACTCAAATTGACAGAGCTGATTAATTCAAGGTTCATTTTAAGGTGAAAAGTTTTAGTTTATTTCTATAGTTTCTTAAACCATTGCATATATGTAAGTTTTGAGTTTTAGAAAGGTGCAATATGTTTTAGTTTTCCATTCATGATTTGTAGCATAAAATATTGCAAGAAATGTAAAAGGAAGTACTTTCATTTTGTATTTAGTTATTCATTCCATAATGTTCCATACATTGTTTACAAGAGTACAAAATTAAACAAGAATTGCACAAATGTTGTTTTATATTCATTGGGATAAAAAGAAGAATCAAGTGTCCCACACAAGTCATGGGAATAGCCGAGACAATGAATCATAAGGAGTACACTACACTATTGAAGATAAAAGGAGAAGAGAATGTAAGAGAGAACATAATCATCATTTCCTGGTTTTTCCTTCGAGTTGCCTTTAGAGTTGTGTATCCTTCATTGCTTCCATGCTCCAAGTAAACCTGCGAGTGATTATAAAGTTTTGTTAGAGCTTGGAATATGAACCCTCCTACATGATCCATCAATAATAATGTAGAACACTACTTATGATGCATTGAACCAACTGAGCAAAAAAAGAAGTGTGTAAGAGAATACCAAGGAGGAAACACATCATAAGAAACATTGTAATTATTTTTTTGATCTAACATTGTTTTTTCCTGTGTAGGTATAGGAAAAATCATGTTGTTGGTCCAATTTGAAGACTTTAACATATGTGGTGTAAAATTGGCTCCCACAAGGGTTGAGACCTGACATGCTGCCCCTCAAGCATTCAAGAGGGGTTGAGAAAGGAAATAATTTAGAATTTCTCAAAAGAGATATGCATCTAAAGGAGTACATCATGTGTCATAAGAACTCAAGCAATTGAACATTCAAGACAATCAAGTCTGAAGGTGCAATGAATTGAAGATCATAAATGATCAATTGCTCAAGTGGATCATCATAAATAGTGCATCATCATGAAATGTGATAGTGAACAGGCATACATAATTCCTTGTTTACAAAATCAATAATAGCAACTGAAGCAAATGGAGAAGCTTCAAAGTATCATCATCATTTGTTTTATTTCAAGATCTTCTATGCAAGGAATAGATTCATCAACTTTTTCTACCTAAGAGAAACAAAAATGCATGAAGAGTGCAAAGCAAGCTTTGTTTCCATCAAGAAATGAGATTACAAGTGGCTGCAAGTGAAGCATAAAAGTAGAGGATGAAAGGAAAAGAAGCATTGTTGACTATGGGTACGATACACTAAGTGTTTGAGCTGATTGTGACTTGAAACAACATCATTAATGAAGGTAGTTTGTAAAAACTTAAGCTTGTTTCAGTAATTTTGATGCTATAAATGTGAAGGAGGATCTCATTGCACTGTTTCATAAATTTATGGTAAAAGTGAAGCTGGAAATGCATTTTTTGAAGCATTCAAGTGCATAGAATTTGTGATAATGGACAACAAGTGACCTACATAAATACCATGGTGTTGAATGCAGCCTTGCAAACTATGTTAAACAGTGAATGAGAAAGTGCATGAGGGTATGAAGGAGCATGTTTGTTTGACAAGCAACTAAAAATATCTTAATAGTGTTTGAGCTTCATTGTGTTTGTGCATTTCAAGCAAACAGTGGAAAGAAATTAGCTTGTTCTATTAAGAATATTCTCTAAGTAAAGTAAAATTTGCATTATGAGAACAAGAAAGTGAAGCTATAGTAGTCAACACTTGAAAAAATAAAATCATTGAAGTCTTTTTTCTGTTCAAAATAGTGAACCGATGTCCAAACAAGCTAGGGTTTCAAAGAAAATGGGGCAATGACACCATGACTCATACAATGCACCTATGCATGAGTAGAGAAAAATAAAAACATTTTGCATAGAATGGAAGCAAATGCAGTGATACCCATTTTTTGTGCTTTGATAGAAACCTTCATAGGTTTATATTATGGAATTTTAAAATGATAGAGTTCAAGTTTGTGCAAGAGTATAGAAAACCCTAGTTGGTGCTCCCATGGCCGTGACTTGGGAAAGTTTTTCTTTCACAAATCGTGATACCCACTTGGGGTTTTGTGTTCAAAATACAAATATAGAAGGAAATTAAAAGGTCTTGAGCTCCTTGCTAGAGAAACAACTCAGAAAAATAAAGACAATGAGGTCAATAGCCATGACCATGATGGGTTTTGTAAACCTTGAAAATGGAAAGCATAGATACAAATTTTATTTCTTTTAACAAGTAATTCCATTGCACATCATAGGTCGAGCCTATAACAAGTGTATTTCTATAGAAATAAAAGAACATGCATTGTGAGGCCGTGACCTACACAATGGCCAAACTCAAAAAAATCCCACAGAACTTCATTATTTTTATGAAATAAGCTCAAGTCAAGATTTTGTTTAAGAAGGAAATTCATTAGAGATGAAGCATAGAGCTTAGCATGGCTATGAGTGAAGAAAGCTAGTCCAAGTCCATGGCCAAAGCTTCCAAAAAGCTCGAACAAACTCTCTCATGTTGGCCACAAAGAGTGGTAGGGGTGTCGACACAATGAAAATAAAAATTTTATTAAAAAACCAGTCATGGTCATGGCCTAGAGGGCCAATTTTCTCTTTTGAATGGAGTCAAAAAAGGATCAAAATGCAAACAAAAGGCTTACCATCAAATGCAAGAGAAGATTTGACAAAAATCAACTTGAAAGTGGCTTGAATGGTGGAGTTTCCAGCTCAAACCCTAACTTCCATGGCAATGCCCAACAGAGCCCTATTTTCCCTAAAGTTGGTTGATGAGGACAACCAAAATGAGTGTTTGGAGGCAGTTTTTTGGCTAGGGTTTTCCCCATGCCCTAAGTCGAATGTGATTTTTATCACATTCTTTTTACAATTCCAAATACTTTATTAATGCCTTGTGTCCATAAATCCTAGGTCAAAGCTTAGGCACTTTATTGATTTTTAAAGAAAATCAAACATAATACATACCCATGCACTTTACCTTGTAAAAAATCAAGACAATGACCTTAGGCCCTTAAAATTTTGCCTAATTCTTGGACATTTTTAGGGTTTTCCTTTGGAGCTTTGAGTCACCATAGGAGATGAGTGCATAATTGTTTTTATGATTTTTTATAGAAAAATAAAATGTATAGAGATCCTTGCATAATATTTTGATTTTTTGCAAGTATAAATTTTTATCCAAACTACAAAAAATCAGAGTATTTGGAGATAAATTGTAAAAAATCAGATGCAAAAAAGGGAATTTCTATTTTTGTAATTCAAAAACTACAAAGTTGTAAAACATTAATTAAGCAATGTTTCTATAAATTGCTTAATTAATTGTTATTTAAATGTAGTTAGATAGTGCACTTCAGCTGACATCAAAACTTTCCATTTAGAGTTGAGTTCACTTGGGCGGATTTGGAGAAGAGGTAACAAATTGAATTTTCCATTTTCAGTTTCCAACAGTCTGGACTTGTTTTTGTGGACTTTTTGGATCAAACCTTAGGAGATGGAAAGTTTCTATCCTTTTGATGTTGTTTGGAGTAGTTTATGGCCCTTTTTAAAGCTTTTTTGAGGAGCTCAAAAATGAGGATGAGCTGATTTTGGGAGAAGCAGTGAGCCTGATTTTTCTATTTTGCACTATTGGGGTCACTTAATGGCTATAAGTTTTAGAAATCTTAATTTCTCAAGGTTCAGATTCATAGTTTCTTGCTCTCCTATCCACTGAGAGTTTTGTAAACTAATTGATGTACTCAGATTCTAAAACTGTTAGTCCTTCAATGCAATAAAACAAGATAGTTCCTTTCTCACCTACTTGTTCAAATTTGTATTTGCAATATGATGTAAGTTGTGATTCAATTATGGAATCCTTCTTATGTCTTGTCAATTGTAGGTTTGTTGCAAGGTTTTCATGTGATTCAGGTTGCATTCTGTGTTATGTTTAACTGACCTTAATGCAAATCACTTTCAAGTTATGTGTCTTTGTGATGAGATTGTGAAAAATTAGAGTTTAAGGTATTGTTGTGAGTAGGAAAATTGTTAGAGTCCTCTTATCATTGGTGATTCACCTTAGTTTATAATTTCTATTTTTAGTTTTTATTTCTACCCTTTTCCCTGAAGGTTTAGTAGGTTGGGTGGTTTATTGGGGGAACCAACCCACTCTAGAGATTCGCTCTCACTCATTGATCTACTCATAAATCAGAGAGTGTTTCCATGTTGCAATGGGATAGGAAAGTCCAACTTAGCTAAGGGTGCGATTCTAATTGCCAATAGTTTTTGGCACACTCAGTGGGACTCTAGAGTATTATCTTTAGAGTTGTTTCGAAATTATAAAGTTGTTGTTCGGTATATGCAACAACATTTTCTGCCTATAGAGGTTTCACTACAGGATTTGACCCCAATTTCCAACGGCCTTTCATTGGAATCGTGATGATACATTGTTGGCCAGCTGACGATTAACATAAATCAGCGCCATCGCTTGAATTTCATCTACATCCCGACAGGCTGCAAAACGTCGACCTCACGACGCATGCTCGTCGAAACCGCGACGCCAACTTCATCGATCGCGCGACGAATAGTGCCCAGATGGCGGGAGGTATACCTTCGCCAAACCATCGGATTAACAATGTAAGTCTGTTGCCATTATGACACAAATTCGATGTATTGGCAATATCGTTGAGAGATCAATATAGTTATAGCGGTCAAAATTGCCTAAGAAGATATTTCGGGAGGATTGGATTTTTGTCTCAGCGATAACTTTTCATCGTCGAGATACACCTCTTGTCTCATCGATGAAGCATGAGGGAAGCATATTGGCAAGACATATATTATCGGAGTAAGTTCTGAAGGTCTACCCGAGTACCTATATGATGCCGATAAGATTACATCGGCAGGAGTCTTGGAGACATAATTTAGATTGAAATAGTGACAGAAGTTCGTCGAACGTGCGACGAAACAGGCAAGTCATTATGGTGAAACTTCATCGGATAGATTGCAAATTCGTCAGACATTTTTGCGGTTCATCGTATATTCGATGAGAAAGTGCACTTTTTTTTAAAAAACCTATTCGTTGAAAGATCAAGACTATTACAGCGATCAAAATTGCCTAAGAAGATATATCGAGAGGACTGGTTTTCTGTCTCAGTGATAACTTTTCATCAGCGAGATACACATATTGTCTCATTGAGAGAAGCATATCGGCAAGACACATATCATCGGAGTAAGTTCTGAAGGTCTACCCGAGCAACTATATGACGCCGATAAGATTACATCGGTAGGAGTCTTGATGACATAGTTTAGATTGAAATAGCGACAGAAGTTTGTCAAATGAGCGGCGAAATAAGCAAGTCATTATGGCGAAACTTTGTTGGATCTTTTTGCGGTTCATCGTAAAATCGACGAGAAAGTGCACTTTTTTTTTAAAAACCTATTCGTTGAAATGTAGGCATATTGATGAAAGATGAAGACTATTACAGCGATCAAAATTGCCTGAGAAGATATATCAGGAGGATTGGTTTTCTGTCTCAACGATAACTTTTCATCGGCGAGATACACATATTGTCTCATCGAGGGAAGCATATCGGCAAGACATATATCATCGGAGTAAGTTCTGAAGGTCTACCCGAGCAGCTATATGACACCGATAAGATTGCATCGACAGGAGTCTTGGCGACATAGTTTAGATTGAAATAGCGACAGAAGTTCGTCGAACAAGCGACGAAATAGGCAATTCATTATAGTGAAACTTCATCGGATACATTGCAAATTTGTCAGACATTTTTGCAGTTCGACGAGAAAGTGCATTTTTTTTTAAAAACCTATTCGTTGAAAGATCAAGACTATTACAGCGATATGAGGCCTATTTGTAGCAACAATAATGATATATTTTTTTGGCTGTCATACAAGCCATCTCCATCAACAGAGCTTTGAAACCAAATCCACACACAACACAATGTTCATAGTGAAAACTTAGCACTTTCTTTCATCTTTGCAGATTGGTTTGATGCTTCAAATGATGCATTTCTTATATTGAAAAGTGCATTACTTACCTTTTTGAGCTTCTCTTTTTTTTGAGAGTAGTTTAATAATCTCTACTTAATAGGGCCAACCACATGAAGGTGGAAGCTCATTTGGACCTCCTACCCCCTCCGCACCCCCCTCACATCACTCTCAATTCCCCATATCCGATCATATAACATTAATCATTCATTCATCCATTAATAACATATAACATTCATTCATTAACATACAACATTTTTTCATTAACATATTCAGATTCATTCATTAACATATTTCATTTTTTCAGTTTTTACATATTATCAAAAATATGGCTGTCATAATATGATTAGAATCACTTTTTTTTTTGTTTCTTTTTTGCAGCTATAAATTTCTGAAGTGGAGTATTGTTTTCTAAATCATTTGTCCCCCCTTTAGTTGTTCTGAGCTCTACTCCGATCTTAATGTATGCCTAGTCATGTACTCACAACGTGGAGGCGGCTGCAAGGGGGGGTCTGCTGCAATAGCAAAGAAATGTTAAATTGATATGTTTTATTACTATTGTTACACGAATTTCATTAATTAAAAGAACATAAGAGTGGTGCTCTTTACCTGATTGGGCCACATCATATTCCTGATATTGTCTTATAGCCTCATGCTCAACATGTTGAACACCCTCTAAATCCTGATCTGGAGTTGAAACACGAAAGATTACATTAATTAATACACCAATTGCAATTAAAAATGTTTAAAAGAACATTAGAGTGGTCCTGCTTACCTGATGGAGCCACATCATGTTCCTGATCTTGTCTAGCCTGATCATGCTCAACATGTTGATCATGCTCTACATGCTCTAAAGTTGAAACACGAAAGGTTACATTCATTAATAAACTAAATGCAATTAAAGATGTTTAATTGTATTAATCCATATTGCATTTTGTATAGCACATGAATACATCTAGTACCGGGATGCACACCATGGCCTTCATCGACAGGTTGCGCTCCACGCTCACCAGGCTGCATTCCAATGTCATGTGTAGGATTATCATTGCTTATCTATGTAAAACAAATAGGCACATTATTATGGTGGAAATTAATATTGAACAGATTGCACAAGTATTCAATTTGAAATAAACTTTATTGAGTTTATTTACCTGCGTGTTGGATGCAGTGGAAGATTGTGTTTGCCCAGTCGAGACTCTTAGCTGTTCAGTCAAGGCTCCATAGCCTTGGTCAAAGGAAATCTTTAGGTCCTCTTGTGTGGGCACTCTATTGAAATCAAAGCCCTACATTTTTGCATGCGATCATGAATTTTGCTTCTATGATGTGATAAAACCAAAATTGTTTGCAATTTATTATTTGGATGCAATATTTCATTTATTGATACTTACAAATTGTGCAGCTACTTCCATATAACCACCAGAGCCAAGTTTGTGTTGCCCGTGTTTTTCTAGTCTTGCCTTTGTTGCCTTCGATGTGTTGGGCAACCTATGAAAAATTTGAAATATGTTAGATTATGTAAAAAGAAAGATTAATCAGTATATAATTAAATTGTTGATAGTATTACATACCTTCCTTGGCCCGGTAGTATCTTTCCTTTCTTCTTTTCAGCCTTCTCCTATCCATCTGACACCAAGTCCTTCCACTCCCTTTACGAAATCATGGAGGGACGCTTGCACTTTATGTTATTCTCTAAATGTGACCTATATTGGTCCCTCACATACTTTAGATAGGTACCAGCTTTCTTAAGGACCTTGGTTCGGTTGAATGTTTTATCACCGAAAAACACAACTAAATGGTTAATGAGCTCATCTTTTAAATCTTGATTTTGGGCATTCCACCGTGTATGTATGGTGGGCCCGAAGAGCTCCAATGAAATATCACTTAGATGTTTATAAAAAACATAATTTCTTGCAATTATAATGTAGGCAAATATTTCCATTTTGTAAATCAATATAATAGGGTGCTATCCCCACTGTTAGCACTTACTTAAAAAAATAATATTAATAATTAAAACATTTTAAAGTACTTGGGACCTTCTCTATCTTTATGGGAAGGAAATCCTCGGTCACCATAAATGTGACCGTCAATGTTCCTGTACTAGTAATACGGGAAGATCTAGGAAATGCTACTAAAACATCACCAGTAGTAGTGGCCTCTGCATCCACAGGTACTAACACATGTAGTGGCATGTGTTTGCTGCCAGAGGGTGGACTATCGAATGCCTGCATGGTATGTGTTTTCGACATTTCAGATGATAATATAGGCACATATGATGGGGTTGGATGATGTGTTGTATGCGCAGGAAGATCAGGATTGACAGTTGCAGTACCTTGATCAAGACCAACATCATGATCATGAGGACGCAAATAATCTTGTAAAAACAACACATATTTTAGTTCATGACATAAAAGAGTATAAAATATAAAACCATGAATGAACTTATGTTATAATTAAAGATCTCATGATAGCTTACTTCCAAGTTCTGTGCTCTTTGAGACAATATTTTAACCCTTTCTCTTATCTCATCTGTTTGAGGCACTATGAATACCAACTGAAGGATTTTTTGATTGCATTTTTTTTGGGCCTTCCTCATCATATCCACAGGGTTTGTGGAAAATGTGATGTCATCATCGCATAATAGTGACTGCACCTCCATATGGATGCTCTCCTGTACTGCTGGTGCCTTTCCCCGATCAGCCAACTGCAACAAGAATATTAAAAACATTATCAAAATTAACCCAATAAACTCATGAAAAAAACATAATAATAAAACATTTTGCTCGTATCTAATTTGTACAATTACAATGACGTAAACCTGTCGGATAGAAGCACCTGAAGATGGATCTTGATCTTTGCTCTGAGCCGGAGCCTTCCTCGTATGATCAATGTCCCACTGTGACAAAAATTAAATATAAAAAACATTACCGAAATGAAACCAATAGACTTACGAAAAAAAACATAATAATAAAATGGTATATTAGAGTCATTAATTGGAGGTTGGGTAAAATGGTATATATATAGTACATACCACCCCCATCGTAATTGTGTTTGTATCTAAGCTATTCAAATTGTAATCGATTAGCAACTCTTCCCCTACAGTTATTGATTTTATCATACATATGAATACACGGTTTCCCTCTCGTGCCTCGAATATACAATTGGGTTGCTTATTTGTTGACCAAGGTTGTGTACTATTTATAAACCCTGCAATATTCTCTGATGCTTTTGGCCTCTCATCAATGTACCTAGCCACTCCTTTATATTGATCCTTATCTTTTAGTTGTATATAATTTGCTGAGAGTGCATACCTATGCATACTTCGTGTATATCGAACTAGCTACATCTGATCTTTGTAATTGTAACAGGGTCCAACATACTCCATCACCTCAGTAACTTTGTCGTAACAGACTTTTATGCCATCCATGCAAAATAGGCCCAAACCATGTAATGATGATGGTGCTATGCGATATATCCTCTCGTTGACACAAAGATCAGTGTTTATTGGAGGAAGTTCCTTGGGTACCCATTGTTTCTGTAGATGTCGCCTATTCTCTCATCATCATAAGAACATGAAACCCCTTCAGTGAGAAAAAATTCTATGTGTTTATGGAATTTTCTTCTAATATTTTGAACTCTAGTTGATCTCCCTCTTTTAGACCTACTACATGTCTCGCTTTCCTCTTCTCTTCCTAAATTTCCCTCACTCGAGGAAGACAAATCTGAAAAAATACCTATTTTGTGGTGCCTGCACTCATAAGGATGTTGGATGAAGTTCTTTCATGGTGATGTGATCCGAAGGTGACATTATGATTAATTTATCATTTCATCGCTAGAAATTGATAGGTTATAAGGTAATCAAGTCTTGATAGATTGCAAGTTATTGTTACTACCGTCCAAATGTGTCCATCACAAATCAAATCTACTTAATGTCTTTGTGCAGTGTCTTTGCAAGCATAAAGTAACTTCAAATGATAGTTTGGAGTTAGTTCTTTCTTCTTTCAGCAATTATTGTAGCTCATTTTTGGAGCTTTCAAGAAAAAGATAGCATTGTAACTCATTTTCATGGACTTGTACTCAGCTATATTTTTACCTTTCAATCAATAAAAGCAAGCTATTTTTCCTTCTCTCCTGTCTAAACTTAGCCATGAAATAGGACAACCATAAAAAAGGTAGAAAGGTTTGAAGAATGCAGTGATGATAATATTATATCAACCTTATTGGGTTCTTTGAAAGAAGAAGAAAACCATGAAGTTCCAAATCAATTTCTTGTACCACAAGAGCACCATAAGAGTAAGATGAAGGATATGATCACACCAAAAGAGGAAAAAGGAAAAACCAATCTAAAGCTTTCAAGGGGATGTCCTATCAGGCATCTAACTAGGATGGAAACTAGCAATGCATCACAAGTCATTATTGCACCCAAGCATGAGGACTCTATCCTACTATCCTATCCATTTTAAGATAACATGAATGGTAAGTGGATTTGTGGATTTGTTTTCTCCATTTATGAGGCATTGCAATAGTTGGTTAAGCATCTATCATTTCTTCATTTCCTCTTTGATGCTCATAAACATATGGAGCATTACACGTTGCAAAGAAAGGGTAGCTACTTTCATGAACCAGTTAATGGTTTTATTTAGGTATTCCTTTCCTCAGTTAGTTTAGGTTAGGATAGTTTATGTTTTAAGTGAATAAGTTTTGTTTGCATAGTTAGTATGTTTTGAGTCATTTGGTAGGTTGAATAAGGTTGGTAGGTATTATGTGGTGGAGCTTTTATTTTCCTTCCCTTTGGGGTGTTTTTATCTTCGTTATTTTTCTACTGGTCTGGTATTTGGGGGTTTTTTCTTTCTGGCCGTTGACTTGCTATCAGCAGTACTCAGTCACTTAAGTCGTGTTTTATCCCTTTTGGCCGTCACTTCACCGGCCCCTTTTACCTATCCTTTCGGTTTTGCATTTTGACTTATGCATCCCTGTGGTTTTCGGCCTATTAACCTTTACAACGTAGCCTTTGAATTATTTTTTGACCCCATGGGTTATTTCCCCGTTTGCCTAGTGGTCCCCTTTCTTTAAGGTAACTATTTTGCATGTGCAAATTTGTATTAGCCGATGGATGCAGGAACTACGATCTTGACCATTCATCGCACACCTCACAAGGTTTGTGCTTGCATCACAGAAAATGCTACGAGGCTTGCGAGATGCTGCCACCTGTTGTGTAACTTGGTGGGGCTAGTTTTTGAGTGCTGATTGATGGACAGGTGATGATGCTGATAGCTGTGTACTATCCAATGCATCTAGGCCGTCCCTCGCTGACCTCATGCAATTAAAACTTTAGTTTCAATAATGCTACGAGGTACGTGATGTGTTGACGCATGGGCGCTGGTGTTATCGATTAACGAATGAGGTGGGACCCGTTCCATGCTGATGTGGTACCTAATGGGCAATATTCTTGCTCGCTTGCTAACTGGAAGGAGGATGTGTCATTTCCAAACTGCTGTTGACCAAATCTGGACCATCCGTCTGGCCAACTGTATCTTTGATCAACGGCGTGTTTTCAAACAAACTGGTGCTGTACTATAGCCATTCTATCTCGCATGAGCGAATAGTAATGGTCAAGTTCGACTCGGCCTACGTAATTAAATGCTAAATAACCAGTGGATTGCTATTTCAATGTTGCATTTTGGTTTATAAGAATTCCTCGGTGCAAAATAAACAGTAAGTGATACGAACGCCTTCTTTTGTAATTTTAGAATATATTAGCATTGCCTATTGAATAATTGGCGATTGTGTCCTTTTCGATTCCTGGTGAATTGTTAAGCGAATTGGCTATTAGAGCTTATATAGGTCATTGCTAGTGATTTGTGTCCATATAAAAAAGTTTTCTGTAACGGCAGTCGAGAATAGGGTGTAATTGTTTGTTTTTCTTTAAGAAAACCCTAGTTCAAATCCCCTTCTATTTAAAATATATGGCATCCAAGGCACGAACTATTGGTCCCGAGGCTATGCCTAGGGGTTACTCACAAGATATTATTGATCTGTTGAAACCTTCTATGAGTGAGAAGCAAGAAGGAAGGATATTGTTCTATGGACCCATGATTCATGAAGGTTTAATGGACAAACAGTGTACAATCCATGATGCTGAATTGACGTACACTGGTTGGCAGCTCTTTTCCAATTGGTTTGGAAATAGAAATTTGCCTGTTCCTTTGTGTAATCCATGGAGACTGGACTTGGGTAAGCTGGTGGTACCAAATGTCTATGAAGATGTAGACTTATTAAAAGATATTGCTGCAAGGTATGATCCTGTGACTCAAATTGTCAGACCACATCTTGGCAAGCCTATGATTAAAGTAACCAGAGAGGAAATTGCAGAGATTTTTGGCTTACATGAATGGAGCCAAGATATGATTCCCATCAAATTGGAGGTCTTCAGGGAAGAATACAAAAACACTAAGGGTTTGATAAGGACATCCCTTTTGATACCCCATTTGGTTGTGTCGGGAAGAGGGAAGAATCAGAAAAAGGTTGTTATTGGCAAGAATGAGCGTGAACCTTTCCCGGTAGACTACTTCGTCCCTCATTTCAAGAAGACCATCTGTGCACTATGTCAAGTTTTGGGGATTGACCTGAAGAAGACTGTGCCTATAGAGATAATGTATATGGCTGTCAACCTCCAACACCCTAGTTATAATGTGGTATATGACTTTGCCACTTACCTTGCAGAGAACATAGATTCTGGCTTAGCAGCTTTGAAACTGGGAAAGAATTGGGTAAAATTCAGATGGTTTTCACTGTTGATTCATATGTTTTTATATAGGGGTGAGAAGGTATTTGAAAAAGATATGGAGTTGAAGAAGATGGAAGGAGATATTGAAATGCCTGTCCAATATTGGACTAGGGTCTTAGATAAAAATGATTATAAGTTTGATTATGTCACCTTTCATTAAATTTTTTGATCTAAGTTAAGGAAGGGTTTAGTTGTTGATCCACCCAGGATTCCAAAAGAAATTCACAACTTTCTAAGACCTATGGAGAGGAGGCCTGAGCTGAATCTAACCCACAATTGGGGTGATATTATCCCCAATCACAATACTACAATCTTCAGGGTCTTTGGCACCAATGCCATCCCGTCTGTCCTACGTAAAGAAGTTCCTCTCAAACTTGGTTTTGTAGAGATTATGAGGTAATTGGGAGCATCTCAATATTTCCATTTGCCTACTAAACACAAGAAAGGAACCTTTTTCCCTGAATATACAACTTTTTCAGATTTTGTTATGATAAAGGGAGGGTGGAGAAATTTACACTTGTTACTCAAGCCATATAGATTGAATACTATACGCCGTAGGAATTATGATCCTAAGGGTTTTATCTCCCAAATGAAGGCTAGACATCAGACTAGAACCTTTGTTCACAATTTCTCCTATCTTGAAGATATCATTAAGAATATTTTTGATGAGGACTTACAGGATGAGAGAAAGGCAATGTACATTGCCTATTCAAAAATGGTAAGAAGTAAATAGGAGAAAATACCTGGTTTTGATCCTGTACCTAATGCTAAAGATGAGCTCAGCAGGGCAATCTATGTTCTTGATAATTTCGAGAGCATAGTAGGAGTCTTGAAGGAGGAAAGGATTGTAGAAGAAAAGGGAAAGTCACACGTTACTAAGCAGCACCCTGAGATAAGAATCGAAGAAAGGCCTACCTACCAGCCTCAAGGGAAAATAAAAGTGTTTTTAAGAAGGAAGAGAAATAGGAAAGAGGAAGTTATGATGAGTGGTGCATCATCCATCCTAAGGAAATCAGTATCTGGTTTTACTGATCTGGATTCGCCTCCAAAGAGTTCAGAATAGATTAGCACATCATCCCCAAAGAGGCTTAGAACTGATAGTATGGGGGATGTTGGCCAGAAAGGTAATGATGAGGAGGATATTATTGTAACTCCGGATGAAATAAATCCAGAAATGCCACTAAATCCGACTGACATTGCAACGAGCTCAGGAGCCATGACCCTAAGATTGGGGAAGGATGAGATTAAAGGAATTGCAAATAGTGATGATTTGAGAATGGAAGCCTGCAAAGAATTCATGATGGATGAATCTTTTATCCATACCCGTGCTTTTGAAGATTTTGTATGGAGAGCTCATCTCTCATCTTATACTGAGCAGGTAGCACATGAGAGAAGTTTTCACCCAGAGCTTCCAGAGCAAATAATTCAGTCAAAGGTCAGAGTACAATTGAAGGAGACGTTTAAGGAAATCACACCAGAACAGGGCAGAACATTGGTTCAAGAGTGTGGGATATTGCTACTCCCTGAATGGGATATTGTTGATGCTGTAGTATTTGATACAGTAAGAAGGGCAAATAAACCGCTTCTTGCAACAGAGGAGGAGGTGACATTAGCACTTAAAGGATCAGCTTTCAGTGAAGAGTGGGATTCTCTGGCAATATGGTCACTATCTACAGGGTTTCAAAAATTTATTGTCACTGAAACATCTGATTTTAGTGGTCAGTTGATTGTGAAGAGAGTTACTGATACCCTTGCCTTGGAGGCTGTTGACATGGTTGTGAATGTTGCCAAATTTACTAGGGCAACCGTGGAGAATTTAACTAAAAACCGAGATACTTTGAGGAACCAGTATAATGACATTATTATTGAGTATAATAAGAGTCAGCAAAGGGTGGCAGAGTTGGAAAAAAAAATGGCCTTATTAAGGCAGCAAATGGAAATCTTGAGATCCCAA
The DNA here is from genome assembly GCA_007115665.2 of Sequoiadendron giganteum. NCBI lineage: Eukaryota > Viridiplantae > Streptophyta > Pinopsida > Cupressales > Cupressaceae > Sequoiadendron > Sequoiadendron giganteum. The sequence goes on along the minus strand of CM021101.1, from coordinate 509,780,899 downwards.
AAGTAGGTTAGCTCTAGCCAAATTATTGTTGACCCACCAATTGATCAACCCCAACCTCCTGCATAGGTTCAATCTTGGGATATGGTCCTGTATAATATGGGACAAGTGCCTATTGCAGTTGAGAAGCCTAGTACCTCCAGTGAAGATCCTTCTAGGGAAAAGTTACTCCAGCAGATTGAAGAATATAAGGAGATGGTAAATCAAATCTGGGATGCAGTAGGAAGGAATATTTCAGAAATTGTTTATATTGTGTTAAGGCATCTACATAAACAGGTCTAGAGTAAGCTGAATGGTGTTCATGTGAATTATGCCTTGATGCTGCAAGCACTTGAATTGTTTCCAAGGGACAGAGAATTGGCTATCCCTTTACTAAATAGATGGGGCCCTAGAATGGAAAAATTGAAATTTATGGCAGTTGGAGCAAAGCAGCATGGGAATAAGTATCCTACAGTCATGACAACATATAAATTTGTTAAGACTATTGTTGAGCAAAAATTCCAGGGGTCTGCTGCTCCTATGGAGTCCAAAATCAAAGCACTGAAGGATATTAATGATGGAAAAGATTTGACTCCACTACCTCATATTTTGCATAGTCAGGATAGTGTCAAGCCTTTGCAGGACTGGAAGGAGAAAATGAATAGTATAATGACCACCCAAACTCATGAGATATGCAAAAATGTTGATATTCGCATGTTGGAGAACACTTTGGAGAAGTTATCACTTGTCATTAGTTTCCTGGAGAATTTTGACAAGACAGCCATGTCATTAATGATAAAGTATGTACCTTATCAAAAAATGGTGGACCAGGTGGTGGCTTTCAATTGGCCATCGGAGGAAGATTTTGAGTCATGGAAGAAGATGTTTATTGATGAACTTGAATTATAAATAATGGGGATGAGAGCTACAATTTGGTCATGTAAAATATAGGTCTGGCCTATGGTATTATATTTTGAAATGCATTCTCTTCCCGAATTCAGGTACAAATTACGCAAATAAAATCAGCACATGGAGTGGTTGAAATATGCTTTGGTGTCAGGGAATCAATACTTGGAACCACGCTTTCCTTTCCTCCATAACAAATTAATCATCATTTTGTTTTAAGCTTTTCTTCTCTTACCAAGCAAATGATGTAAAGATAACTGATTAGGAATTAGCATTCCAGTAAAAAATGGACATGTGTATCCTCCGGCCTAAAGCTTGTTTGCTCCCTTTTTTTTATAAAAGGGAATTCTGGGCCAAGGAATAGGTTTGTTGAAATTACTTAAGATATGTAAGAGAAGAATCAAGTAGAGAGAGAGAAAAGAATATGTCCAGTTTTTTGAAGCTTTGAGTCTATTTGGGAACTTAGTAAATCATGGGGTTTTGGAGCATACTTATGCAAATCTTGTGATTGTTTTGATTCTATTTTCTCTCCTATCGTAATAATTTGCATGAATTTTTAATGAAAAGTCTATCAAAGATGATGTTCATTAAATTTCATTTGTCATTTCCTGTGGATTATGTTCGACTATAGCTCTGGTTCAATGGACCTGTTAAATGCTTCAGTTTAATAAGTTCATGCAAATTAGCACATAGGATTTTCTAAAGAGTAATAGATTCATGTATTGATGAATGGATGGTAATGCCTTACATACAGATCATAGATGCTCTAGATGAAAGTTACCCTATAGTTCAGTTTCTAGTTTGACTCTTTGCTTTAGGATATGGCACTGGTACTCTGACTGCTTACTGTTCTTGTATTTTTTGTTATAGCTTCAGGAAATTTCACTCGAATATTTCATAAAAAAACACTTAGGTGTTATTTCAATTCCTTGTTAAATAAGAGCTGAATTCTCCTGAGAAATAGCCAATTTCTTGAAGGATTATCTTGTTTAAACTTAGACTGGAATTTATCTATTGTTTATCCACATATGAGCAAATCATTCTCATCATGAATGACAATATATTTTAGGGATACCCTCCTGGATCTTACAGAGTCCGAAGTGTAAGAGAGATAATAGTTTTGTTGCATTTTTCTCGTTAAGTTGGCACAGTGCCTCAGGACTTTTAAAATTGAGTATGGCAAGCTCATAGAAGCTTCTGCAGGTTCTACTTGGGTTGTAAAAAATGCCAACATTATGCACTATTTTGGATGAGTTACAACATTATGCAAGACTATTTCTCAAGTCTTGTCAAGTTCCAAGAGTCGACACCATGCCCAATGGATAAGTTTAGGCAACTGGTGAGGATGTTTAGCAGGCAAACATATAGAAGATGTCACCAATTTTTTTACCTAATTTAGCTTCTAACTCAATCAAGTAAAGTTGGGATAGTTTTTGCAAAAATAAAGATAAAGGTACACATTCAATTCTACTAAGTTCCATTCATATACACAAAAGTATTATCAAATGAATTGTAGTTCATTATGCAAATGTATACAAGAGAAAGATTGCACAAAATTTTCACAAATGTCTTTTATTGATAATTACAAATGTATGGTGTCCCACACAAGTTGTGGGAATAACTATTTCAATACAATATAAGACATAAACTATACATTTGAAGAAATAGAAAGGAAAGAGCATATGGAAAGAGTAGGGATCCATCATTGCCTAAATGATGAACCCCAAAGTTGAACTATTGCCTAAATGATACACCCCAAAGTTGAACTGTTGCATCATTGGAAAAGTATGATCAAATTCATCTATTATGAAGAATTGGTCTATGTGCCTCTAGTAATCACTATAAAAATGTGAAAGACAAAGCTATTTTATTTTTTCTGTCTTATCTTATACCATTTTATGAGAATGGGGGGCCCAATGTGCGAGAAGATCTTTGGAAACTAGGCATGAAAATTGTAGGTTAAAGAGAATGGGGGTGCCAAACTTACAGTACTCATTGTCCCTTGGTCGTCGATTTTCCCTGAGTGCCCTCAACCTGATCATCGGCGCTGGTATTGACCTTGTTTTCACTCCTCCAAAGTCTTCCTCAGCGCTGGTATTGACCTTTCACTTGTCCAATTTGATGAGCTACAACCTACTTTAGTTAGGTTTTAGAGTATGTTAATTAAATTTAAAAAAATTATGGCACCATTTAGAGTAGTGAATATAAAGCAAGCAAAGCCTATTATGGCACCATTTAGAGTAGTGAATATAAAGTAAGCCAAGCCTATTATAGTCATGAGGGAAATAATAAAACTCCTAGGATAATTTGTGAAACCATTTTACTTGGTTAAAGGGAGGCCATAAAATATAACTTTGGATTTTTTCAATCTTCAAATATGAGGATTTGCAAGGTTCTTAGCAGCATGAGTAATGGAAATGTGTGCAACAATAATTTTTGAACACACATGGAATCTCCTTGCCAAAGAAGGGGGCTTCATAATTTAATATGATAACTTTTCTCAGCTCTAGAATAAACTTTTAAATCTTCTCCTAATAGGGCCAAAATCACATCTTCTTGTGTTTGAGAAGTCACCAGCACTGAACATAACCGTCAAGCAACTTTTCATGAAGATTATAACATCACCGTCGATTTTGAGCACGTGCATCTTGGAGCCGCTTTAGTAACCTATCATATAATGTACTAAAACTTGACATAAATATTAAAGCACTTTGATTAATAGTAATGTTATAATATTAATATATTATATAACAATATTATATTACATTATATGAATTATAATGATATATTTGATATATTAATATTATATATAATCTATATATAGATTAATAGTAATTATATTAGATTATTAATATTATCTATATATTATTAATAATATTAATATTGTACTAGATTAATAATAATTATAATATTGTTAAATGATTAATTATATTACAAATGAATGCTGCTTTCAAATTCTTGGCTTTGAATGAATGGTTGAAGCACCGATGTTGAATGTTGCAACTCTAGTAGGCATGAATAGAAGTAGAGGAGATTGTTTGGGAGAAGAATTTTTTATAGTGCTAGGTTATGTGTTAGGTTATATAGGGTTAGGTTATATAGTGTTTGAGCCTAGCCTCAAACACTAGAATTAGGGTTAGGTTTGGGATTAGGTTTATGGTTATGGTTAGAGTTTAGGATAATCCAAATAATAATCTAACCCTTTCTCTTGAAACCTTAACCTTGACCCTAACTCTCACCTTTATCCTATCTTTATAACCCTAACCACAACCAAAACTCAAACCCCAACCCTAACCCTAAATATTATTTATTTTATTAATTAGTTGCATTAACTCTAATTACCCTAAACCTATCCCTAAACTTAACCCTAGCCCTATCCCTGGCCCTAATCCAAACCCCAACTCTAAGCCAAATATAAAAACAACCCTTAATCATAATTACAATAACCCTAAAACTTCATTCTAGATATAACCCTAATACTATAATCCCTAATTGTAATACTAAACCCTAACCCTAATTTCATATCTAATCCCAACCATAACCAAAACTCTAAATCTAACCCTAACCATAAAACATAAACCCTAATCTAACCCTAATCCTAACATTATTTTCCTAACCCTAACCCTAACTCTAGATCCCTAAGGATATGATCAAGGTCCTCATGGGAGGCCCCTGAGCCTTTGATAAAGAATTTAATGATATTATTTCCCCGTGTAAGTGTAAGCTAGGCTTTTATGCCTCTGCAAACCTGGGTAAGGTTGCCCCAACTTGAGTTAGGCTCCTTGGTTTACCCTTGGAGTTCTAGTACCAAAATGATTTTAAAGGAATTGTTGATTCTTTGGTACCTTGGTTACGGTGGATAAAGTGACCCTTCTAAAGTCACAATAGGTATACACTAGAATGTGTGTAAATGTTGTTGTCAATACAATTCTTCCTACCACTGTGACTTTAAAATCAAAATTTAGCAGATGGGTTCAGCTGTTGGAATATGAAAAGGCTATGGTTTTTTGTTAGGGGTGCAATAAATTTTGACACTTACAAGATGTCTATAAAAAGCTCCCTCTTGAACCTAAAAAAACCCAATCAAGTGTGTTTGTATGCTTTCCCTTGAAAATTTTTGCTCCCATGACCTTGTTAAAGGAGCTTGTTACACCAAGGTCTGCTACTTTCTGATAAGGTGTCGGTGCCTTTCCAAATTTCAGCTAGGGTTGAGGGTCAGTCTTTGAATGGGTGCATTTCCCCTGACATTCCTAATAATGTCATTATAGGGGATGTTTTTGAAGATTTATCCTCTTCCCCTTCTTTGGAGAAGTACCTTGAACCACAAAATGAGAATGAAATGTTCGATAATCAGCAAAAAAATTCATAAGAAATAGAGGAAGTTGAATTCATCTCCTGATATCTCTCAAGTTGGTATGGGTTTGGTGGTGGTTCAAACGCCAAAAAAATTCAAGAAAAGGAAAATAATAAAGAAGACAAGAAAAACTTGTTGTACTCTAGCTCCCCCCAAAAAGAGGATGTTTTGAATGAAGAGTGGAATCAAATAAATAAAAAATCAAGGAAAAATAAGAAACCAGATGTGGGAGGGAATAACAAAGTGGGTAGGCTTCCATTACAAGAAGCAAGGAACAAAGACACATTGAGAGATGTGGCTTCCAGAAAATATAGAACTCTTGACTCCCTTGCTGGGAGTAAATCCACAAAGAATTAGAGGGATACCCTCTCCCAAACCTTAGTAGTATCAAGGTGATACTATTGTTCCTTTTGTTCTAATGCATTTTTTGTCTTGGAATTTGAGGGGACTTAATTGCCCCTACAAACAAAATTTGTCGAAAGCTTTTTTGGCGGATGTGAAACTGGATGTTCTCCTAATCCACAAAACTAAATGAAAAGAGAGAATTTTGAAAAAGTGATCAATTGGCTTTGGCTTGGTGCTAATTTTGAAGTTGGTGATGTTGATGGAGCCTTAGGTGGGATTGTGACTTGTTGGACTCTGCTAGGCTTTTTGGAGGGCTAAATTTTTGTAGCACAAATTGTCTGATAGTTTCTATGGAAGATATAATTACCTTGGTCAGGTGGAATCTGGTTAATATTTATGGTCCTAACTTACATCTGGATAGATTAAATCTCTAGAAATTGCTTGAGGTCATTATTATCAATAGAAAGGAAGAGTTTTGGATGTTGGGATGGGATTTTAATTCCCCTTTCTATCCTTCTAAAAAAATGTGGAGGCCTTGTTGATTTCTCAGATAGCATGATGGATTTATTGGGTTTCCTCAACTCTATAGGGCTTATGGATACCCCTTTGAATGGATCTCTTTTTACATGGGCTAATAGAAGGAAAGGTAGTCATTTAATCCAAGTTAAACTAGATCATTTTCTTGTTTCATTGAATTGAAACATTTTATAGAATCTCACTCTTATGGCTCCCCCGGGAATGGCTCGAATCATAGTGCTCTCGTTCTTGTGTGGGAGGATAATGTTGCTAAAGGATCTTTTCCTTTTAGATACAAAATAATGTGGTCTCTTCATCCAAAATTCAAATCCTTGGTTGATGAATGGTGGAATGCTCCTTGTGATGGTACTCCCATGTATCGTCTAACTCAGAAGCTCAAGAAAGTCAAAGTAAATGTTAAGGGTTGGAATAAGTATTCATTTGGGAATATTTTTACCGCAAAAAATATATTAGCTTAAAAATTAAAGAGATTCAAGATTTGATGGAATTGGGAAATGTTGATGAAAATATTTGTAACAAAGAAAGGGACCTTAGAGCTCAATGGTGTAAAATAAATAAAAAAGAAGAGATTTTCTGGAAATAGAAATCAAGGATTCAATGGTTGAGGGAAGGAGATAGAAATAAAAAGTTTTTTCATCAATCCACCTTAAAAAACAAATGTAGAAGCATGATTAGATTCTTAGACACTACTAGTGGGATAAGACTGAACAAAGAGGAGGATCTTGTTAAGGAAGTTATTTCCTTCTTCTCAAACTTTCCTAAAATGCCCATGGTGGATAATTTTGATTTGGAAGATATTCTGTAGGTGATTCCTAATGTCATTCTAGAACATGATCTAAAGGATATGTCCAAAGCCGTTTCAATGCAAGAAGTTCAGGAGTCAATTTTCTCTTTTGGAGCTTATAAAGCCTCAAGACTTGATGGATTCCCTCCTAGTTTCTTTTAGGAATTTTGGGATATTGTCTCAATCGACCTCTCCAATGCAACTAGGGATTTCTTCAAATCTGGAAGGATTTTAAATCGAATGAACACTAATCTTATAGTTCTTATCCCTTAATTGAATGAGGCTACTTCTATGAATGACTATAGACCTATCAGTTTATGCAACACTACTTACAAGATATTTTTTAAGATAATGGTGAATAGACTGAAATCAGTTTTGAATAAAATGATTGTTGTTAATTAGAAGGGGTTTGTTTAGGGAAGACAAATTTTGGGCGTTGATATATATACTCATGAGGTGTTACATTCTATGGAACTTAACAAAAAACAAGGTATGGCTTTGAAACTTGATATTTCTAAAGCCAATGATTGGGTCTCTTGGAATTTTATTTTTGTTGTCCTTGAAAATTTTGGTTTCAAAGGAAAATTTCTCAACTTGATTGAATCTTATGTCACTACTCCTAAGTACTTTGTCATGGTTAATGGGATGTTGCAAGGCTTCTTTTCTTGGGGTCATGGTATGAGACAAGGTGACCCTCTATCTCCTTACGTATTTGTTATTGTTGTTGAAGCTTTGGGCCATAATATTCAAAGATAGATTGTTAATAAAAAGCTGAAAGGATTTTTTGTTGCTTCTACCCTCCCACCTACCTCACACTAATAATTTTTTGACAACACTATCCTTCCTGGGGAGGCTTCAATCCTGGAAGCGATACAATGGAAAGAGGTTCTTGATAAATATGCTAGAGTCTCAGGCCAATATATCAAATACCAAAAGAGCAAGATATATTTCTTTAACGCTAGCCAAACTATAAAAGAGAGAGTAATAAATATTATTGGTTGCCAAGAAGTTGATCTGTCGGCTACCTATCTTAGATTACCTTTAATCTCAATAAAACCTCATAGTAATTATTGAAATTATATTGTTGAAAAGATTCAAGAGAAGCTGGATAGCTAGAAAGGTAAGTTGCTAAGTTTTGTTGTGAAACTTCAACTTTTAAAAGCTTCATTATAAATTTTTTTGGTTCACTGCCTCTCTCTTTTTAACATTCTTGCCTTCGTAGTCGAGAAGATTGAAATGATACAAAGGAGATTTTTATGGTCAAGAATGAAGGGAGGAAAATAATGGCACTTGTTAGATGGGATACTATCTACACTTCGAAGAGAGTTGGTGGTTTGGGCATAAGAAGAATAAAAGTGTTCAATAAAGCTCTTTGTAGCAAAAATGGGATGGTTTCTGTTGGAAGGAAAAAAGGATTGGGTATATATTCTACGTGCTAAGTACTTGAGAAATAAGCATGTTTGTTGCTTCCTTGGGAAAAAGGATCTCCCCTATGGTTCAAGTTTTTGGAATAACTTGTTAAAGATTAAGGGTATGTTAACAAAAGGAGCAAAATTGAGAATTGGAAATGGTCACAAAACTAATTTCTAGGAGGATGCCTAGACCACCTATGCTCCCTTGTTAGATAACAATAATCTCCAACAAGTTAGAATTTGACTAAAAAGAAATATTGGTAAGAAGGTTTCCAATTATATATATTGGGAAGGCTTGAGGCCAAAGTGGATGGACTTTAAGAACTTTTTAAATTGTGTTATTCTCAGGGGATCAGGTAGATAGAAGAATTGGGAGGCTACTTTGGATTCTGTCTTGTGATAGATTGGTGATCCTGAGCTATTCTTGATAAATAGGGATGATACATGGGTATGGAATAAAAACTCCTCTAGGAGATTTTCTGTAAAATATGTGTATGAGATTATGGAATCCTAGTTACTTCAAGTGGGGGTTTTTAACTGGAAAAAGGTGCGGAGCAAGAATTTAATTCCTAAAATTAATTGTTTTTGGTGGACTGTGACACATGGAAAGATCCTCAAAATTGACAATCTTAAGAAAAGGGGATGGTATCTAGTGAATAAATGCTATCTTTGTAATGAAGAGGAAGAAACCCTTATGCACATGTTGTTTCAATGTTCTTATGCTCAAGATGTGTGGTATTTTTTCCTCAAGATTCTGATGATTGATTGGGTCTTTCCTTCATCAATAAAAATGTTTATTGATTACTAGAGTTTTTGTCCCTACTCACACAATATTATTATTGACCTCTGGAGGCAAGTTCTCTCATTCCTCACATGGGGATTGTGGAAAGAGAGGAATAATAGAGTTTTTAGGGACATTGCTAAGAATTGTAAAGAGATATGCATGTCCATTAGGAAACAGATTCAATAAAACATTAAAAGTTGAAAGTATTCTCCTTCAAAGAAAACTCCATCATACCAAGAGATGTGAATCAAGCAATGTTGGAGAATATCTCATGATCTTAATAATGTCAACTACGTCAAACAACTTATTAGAAAAAGAACTATTTGGATTCCCCCAGATCCGGGATGGATTAAATGTAATTTTGATGGGTGTTCTAAAGGGAATCCTAGTCTGACGGGGGTAGGTGGGATAGGAAGAAACCATCAAGGCATTTATGTTGTTGGATACAACAAAGGTCTAGGTACAACAACTAACAACTTGGCTAAGGCTTATGCAGCGTGGGCCAAAATATGTTATCTAAAAGACAATGGCTACACTAAAGTTATGATGGAAGGAGACTCCAAGATAGTTAAAAGATATATTGGATGATTTCAAACATATGATACAATCCTTTCAACATTACAATATTACCCATATTTACAGGGTTGTCGATGTAATGGCAAATTTTGGCCTCCAACATTTAGATTGGGAATATTGGAACCTTTCTCGATTATCAAATCAAATTAAGGAAATAACATATAAGGAGAGATCAAAGGGTTTAATTAATTCTTCATGGATAGAAAGAAATTATTTAATTTGTGGGGTTAACAGTGTTGTCCAGTTGTCATGATAATTACGTTCTTTCTTATGTGGCAATTGGACAAGTTTAAAAGATGGAATTTGATGTACCTTATTTATGGCAGTTGTACGCTAAATTTCAAAGATTTAAAAAGAGATGGGATGAAAAGACATGCATGTTTGGATGCCTCGTGCAATAATAAAAAAAGAGGGAAGGTGGTAATGATGATTATCACCCGCATTTATAAAAATATTATGAAGGATTTGAGAAAAGATAGTTTAGCATGTGTTATTGTGGGCAATAGGGAGGATAATAAAAAATGTGTCATCATGAATCCTAAAGATGGTGGAGTTGTCATTTCCATTAAAGGGGAGTTTCAAAGATACAAGGATAGACTTTGTAAACAACTTGATTATTTCAATAATATCGCTACAAGGTTTGAGTCATTGTCCTTACAAATGAAAAGCCACCAAGTTTCAATCAAAACTATGTTTTTTGAATTGCCAATTGCTTTTGTTGTAAATGAGGAAGGTCAAAGAATGAAGTATTTACTTCTTCTAAAGGATTATCAAAACACAGAAAAAACTATGGGAGGCCCTAGAAAAAGGATGAAGTAAATATGATTCCTTGAAGAAGAATGAAGAATTATGGGGTTTGTTTGACTGTCCTGCTTTCATGCTATACTTTGCGGCTATGGAGGGTTACAGTGAACAACTTAGCTACAAGTTTGTGAATGCCTGGAAGGATGGAGAAGTCAAGTTGGGTGGTTGGCACTTTACTATTGATGCTAAGTTGATTTCCAAGGCGATGGGTCTGATGTACGAAGGAAAGAAGATAGCCAAGGTAAGCACGGGCAACTATCAGCCTTATATTGAATTTTTTTTAAGCTAAAGAGAAGGCTCAAAGATTTCAAAATGGTTATTATAGGGTGTTGCTTCTGCCCCCGTATCATAATGTCTATTATTTTGTCATGAAGTATTTTACACTAGAGGGCCTCTTTCAATCGGTGCATGGTTATCATTTTCCTATCCACAACCATATCAGGCACTAGAAAAAATTAACTTACCCTTTTTCCTCCTCTCCTCCTTGAAATAGAGCCGTACCAATGGAGCGAACCTGCCTTTACACCAGGACTTGAATAGAGCCATATGTAAGTACGTTCTTACCACCACCTTGCAAAGAAATGCTTTCCATAACCTGATTGAAAACCCCACCCCTAAAAGTTATGTGAAAATTGAACTAATTCAAATCTGACCCCACTCCCTTATCAAAGAACCAATTAACCTAGCCCCTAATGTTGTAGAACCCTCATGGTTTTCACTTCTTAAAATAACTCCTAACAAATGTACTGCTGCCCCCTCCTTCTATTGGTAATAGGAAAAGAAAATTGTTGATTCATGAGTTGGGTGTTGACCCTAATACTATAACAATTTTGGATGACATTGAAAATAGCCCTAAATGTGGGTCTATTACCCTAGTGGGTCGTCGTTCTACTTGTGTGGCTTTGGCAACATCCAAGGGGTCGGATAATAGCAAAAAATCAAAATGTTTGGAGGAAAAGAACTTGGAAGAGCCTCTAGAAAGTTAAAAAGGGAAGAAGGTTGCTAGGGAGGAAAAAGATTACTCCTCTGAAGAATGTGTGCTCGATAGTCTCGGTGAAGTTGGGTCTCTTGAGGAAGAGGTGTCGGGGTCAGAGGATGTGGAAGATTTGAGTTAGGAGGAGGAGGAATGGTTTAATTAGCAGGAGGATGTGCAGGATGTGGAGGATACTGGTATGGCTGAGGAAAAAGGAATGGCTACTACTGATTTAGAGGACTTGGAAATTAATGGGGTGACCCCTAGTAATGAAGAATGCTCGAAAGATAAACACACATACAAGGAGAAAACAATAATTGAAAGGATATAATAAAGGATGGAGCTTATTAATAAAATGATGCAGAAAGAAGACAATGCTAATAGATTTTAGGTTCTTGAGAATGTTGTGTTGAACATGTGTCAGATTATGGACGCAGTGATGAAAAAAACAATGATGGCTACAATCTTGAGATAGGGTAAAATCAAAAAACAATGAAGGAAAAAAGAGAACATGGATGATGCTAATTTTTCTAGAAAGATGGAGATAAAAGATAGCCTTGAAGATTCAGTGGTGGACCTGAAGAAGGATTGGAGCCTTATTGAGGATGCTTATGCCTGAACTATATTATTTTAAGTTTTATTTATACTATGAACATTATGAACTTGTTGGGTACTCTTTATAGGTTATGCTTATATGACCTCATTTTATGGCTCAAAGATTATATGGATTGGTTAAATCTTTATTGGATCCTTGATAGATTAATATCTTTTGATGTGGTTGGTATAGGTTGATTTTGATTTTGGTTGGTTAGGTGTGGGGAAGTGGTTCTTCTTTTGTTTTGCTTTCCCTTTGTTTTGTTGTTTTGTTTGGTAGTTGTTTCTCTGGACTAGTTTGCTGCTTTGTAAGGGATCATGGCCCTTTCCCTGCTTAATCAAAAAATATTTTTTTTATGTTTTTTGTATACAATGATTTAATCTAGTTTTATTTTTGCTTGCTCTACCATTTCAATATGGTATTAGAGCACCATTGAAAATGGACTATGAATTGAGTTCTTGGTTGAAGAGGGACACCATTATGTTGTTTTAGTTGTACCAAAGCACCATTCTATGTTTTGGTATGTTGTTTTGATGTTTTTTATAACAGTCTAACACAATCTCAATAAAACTATAATATATTTCTTTGATTCAAAAAAAAATAGAAATTTAAAATGTTATGGAAAGATGATATGAAGGAGAATAAAACTTAGAAATATTTTGAAGATATTGTTATTATTGGATGAACACTTTGATGTAAAATATAAAAAAATATGGTGTGAATTTTACATACAGTCATTGTTTCAATTCAAGTTTTGGAATGAGAATAATCAAATCAATTATATAAACTCCATGCTCCTAGAAATATGTTGAAGCAAATGTGAAAGTTAGAAATTCCTCAAAATATCTGAGAGAGATCTGTGTTATAGATTTGAAATCTCCATCATATATTTAAGAAATCAGGAGATTGTTAGAGAATGGTGTAGTAAATGGAAATACATCTACACTAAATGGAAGTGCCATAATTGCAGGTGCTAAAGGAAGAAATAGTGAAATATTATTTTTTATATTGAAGTCTATATGTTTCTTTTAATGAGTTTATTTATTGGTTGTTTGATGCTATTATAAAGTGTGGGAAGTATTATTATTTCTACACACACTACATTTTTCTCATACTATTGCAAATATAAGTTGAGGCATTGAAAATATTTAAAATGGCATGGGATTTATCATTAGTTAAAATTTTGTTGAGATGTTGTGAGTAGCATTCATATTTGAGGGTTGGTGTCAAGGAGAATATTCCAGTATCCTATGTGAAGTTGAATGGGTATTATTTTTATTTTTTATTCAAGCATTGCACATTAAATATTTTATAAGTTTCATTATGTTACCAAATGTTTGTGCTTTTGAAACCATCCATTCTACACTTAATAAATATTTTAAGGGTTTGAATGCTTCATTTGGTAGTTAAAAAGTAACAAGAAAATAAAATTGGAGGTTGGATATCTTTTTTCACATCGGGCTAGCTTCTTGCTCAGAGTTGATCCATTACATTAGAAGCACCTTTTTCTATTTGTGTTCTTTCATGGAGCAAGGGGGCTTGGAATCTTGACATTTCTTATGGGTGTGGTTAATGTATCTATATTTTTTGAGGTTCTTTTGTATAATAGAGGAGGGATTGTTTCCATAGAACCAAAGGAGAGATATTGGCACACTTAGAGTTGTGGACTCTAAAAGGAGAGTTGTTCTCTCATGTACAACACTAGAGGAGGTATTTTGACACACTCAAAGGAGATGTGGACTTTCAGAGGAAAGTTGTACTCTCATTTGCAAGGAAGATTGGGACACTTTATGTTCTCTCACGTTGTACTCATTTTATGTATGTTCTATGATTAGGAGATTCACTGATGGAGTGAGTTTGGTGTTTCTTGGGTGAGCAAGGATAATCGATGAGGGCGCTTCATCAAAGTCTCTAAAAGGGTTATTGTGATCAAATATTGAAATGTTCCATCCTTTGTTCATATTGATGTAATGAGGGGGGAATGCTGGAATATTACATCTTAGTTTAGGTTAGATAATGATACAAAATAAATTAACATGTAATTATTAATTTATAATAATCAATGGTTAGGTAATAGTTTAGTTTTAAATAAATTAATAATTAGTTTTGCTAGAGTTATTCCCATAGGTAAGTTAGTTTTATGTGAGAATAATGGATTTATAAATTCAATACAATATTGAAATATAAAATCATCTCGTTAAATTTAATCAATATTCTATTTTATATTTTTCCTTTGTAGTGATTTAATCTAGTTATTTTTGCTTGCTCTACCATTTCAATAAATGACACACAAATCTTGATGAATCCTTTTTGTTGCAAAGATGGTTTTTGTTGCACCAAAATACCGACTTTTTAATGCCCAATACAATTGCCAGAGTTAATGAGTCCATGGGAGACGGTTAAGCCATGTCACAAACCTGAGCACTGTGCTACACAACACAAGTGAGGGGTTTGAACTTGTGACCCTAGATCTGATACCAATTGTTGCAAAGACAGTTGTCGTTGCACCAAAAGATTGACTTGTTAATGCCTGATACAACCACTAGAGTTAATGAATCCATAGGAGGTGATTAAGCCATGTCATGAACCCGAGCATTGTGTTGCACAATACAAGGAGACCAAGAGCACATACATTGCAATGCTTTGTAGATTTCATGTGTTCCTCCATACCCTAACATATCATGAACTGAAATCACCATCAATGCTTAGGGAGATTTGCAAATCAAAAGAGTGTTCCCCCATGCTCCCCACAATATGATTAACATTTTTGTAGGTGATTTTGTATATTGAATCCTTAAGAAATGAAACTTGAAAGGTATTGATGCCCCTATTGTTCTTTCAATTTTTGGACTTTTGGGATTTAGTGTAGATTTGTACATCCTCTTCCAATTGCTCAAATATTTGGGGTTTTATAGCAAGTTTGCACTTCTCACCCTTGGTTGCGACTTACAAAGGAGGTATAAAGCTATCAAATATTGTTCAACGGGTTGATGAAAAAGAGGAAGAATAAGTATCATATCTAGATATAAAAAATTTGTTGCATGCCCTAGAGTTTCTATCTCTAACACAAGGTAAAATAATTTTAATGTTGTAATGATCTAGGTTCATCCAAAAATTGTAATGAATCTAATGTAACCTTTAAATAATGAATATAATACCTTGATCTAACCTTTATTTACAGTTCCTCCATGTTTATTGTGCTCATTTTTGGATTTATTATTGATTAGCAGGCCAACCAAAAGATTGTAAAATCCTTGTAAATACTTTGTAAGGTTTATTTTCAAAATAATAAAAAAAAATATTTAGGTCTATTCATGAATTACTAAGTAGGATCATTTAATGGTCTACAAATTTCTATTATCTTTTCAAATGTGTGTGTATAACCTAGTTTACATGTGTATTTAGAGAGATATGGTATTTAGTGATATCTTCATTAAGGTGTCACAAATGGTTTCAATTATTGTATCTTTTTGTATGAATCTATAACTATACTACCCAGTTTGATATAGCACCCATCTTCCTAACACACGTAAAATAAACTAAATTTAAACATCATTTTTAGTGTGTCTATTGTTTGTAAGTTTTACCCCCTACCATGTACACCTAACACTAACCCGAACACTAAATCCTAACCCTAATTAAATACCCAATCATAACCCTAAATTGTAACATCATCCTTTGAATTGGATACTACATCAAAAATTATGTGTTACAATCATTGCTTCCATTGTTGGCATTTTTACATTGGGATGCATATATTTTTAAAATCAACAAAATCTTTTAATGTCTTGCCAAAATTAATATTATTAATTGTAATATCAAACTTATAAAAATGTATCCAATTTAGAACATAAATAAGAAATATATGGTAATAGTTTCTTCAAAAAACAAAGTGATGTGAACTAGAAGGACTATAAGGACTATGATGATTTTAGAATATACACATAATGGATTTGTTGAAAAGGTTTTAGAAACTTTCAAACAAATGCAATTGGTAGATGCAAAGAAAAATTCCACAACCTGATGGAACTTCAGTAAATTGAAGCTGGGGTTAAGAGGGTTTCTAAATTACTCAGGGTAACCTTCAGTATGGATCGGTCAAAACCCTCTTGTTATGTTTTAACGGTGACCTATTACCACGGTGGACTGGTCACTCAAGTGAGGTTTCATCCCTCTTGGGTCGTGCTTAACCGACCCTATTTTACCTGATTTGCCAGTCTTTTTGGTGTAATGGCCTAGGTATTACACCGCCAGAAATTTCAATTTGGGCCCCACTTAAATGTTCCATTTGAGGGCTAATGAGCCGTCTGATCACAAAATTTGATCTTGACCACTTCTCGCAGACCTCGCAGGTTTGTCTGCTGGCATCATCAAAGTAGTGCGAGGTTCGTGAGATATGGCCACGTGGCGTGAATGGATGAATGGGTTTTCTTCCCGAGGTGTTCAATATGAATGGGTTTTCTTCCCTATTTCACCTGATTTGCCGGTCTTTTTGGCGTAATGGCCTAGGTATTACACTGCCAGAAATTTCAATGCGGGCCCCACTTAAATGTTCCATCTGAGGGCTGATGAGCTGTCCAATCACAGAATTTGATCTTGACTACTTCTCGCAGACCTCATAGGTTTGTCTACTGGCGTCATCAAAGTAGTACGAGGTTCGTGAGATATGGCCACGTGGTGTGAACGAATGAATGGGTTTTCTTCCTGAGGTGTTCGATATGATAGGGGACCGTCTTTTCACTGGTAATAGCCATCAATAATCATGATCTCTCACACACCTCGCACGGGTAGAGTAAATATCCGGGAGAGTGTTGCGAGGTTCATGAGGGAGTGGCACATGGCTTTTCTTTTCGTGCCAGTGGGATTATATGGGACCCATTGTGCGGTCTGGGTCTATTCTTCTACAAGTTTTTGATTAGATATGTTTTCTAAAGGCATTGAAGTGGATTGTCAACATCCATTGACTTGATCTCCACCCTTCGTTTGTTAAAGTGCCTCCCGAATCGGTGGTTCATTTATAGGGAAGAAGTGTGTGAGTTGCCCATGTGGCATGTATTATTGGGTTGTATTACTTAGACTTGGAAAAGAGCATGAAGACAAATTAGGCCTATTGTTTTCTCGATCCCATAGACTGATTAGTCTCGTCGACGAAATTAAAATCTTCCATTCATTCGTGTCATTAATGATACAGGTTTCTTTTCTCCTGAGGATCTCCACCTGATTTCCTCCTGCGTGCGAATAGTGCCATCCTACTGAGGGTACTATTCATAGTTATCTGGAATATTAACTGTACAAGTGGTTGAATCACCTTCAAGTAATTGTACCTTACATACTGGCTTGCTTTATAAATGCTAATTGAATTGTATGTAATCAACATTGCATTCTCTTGTGTCTAAGTGCAGTAAGGTTTTTCTTCTATTTGTCGCTGCGCTCTGTTCCTATCATGAGTAAATCAGTTAAGTGAATGAGTGTGAGGCTAGCTTCACTAGCCATGAAGAAATATGATTCTCCCATGTCTCGCAAGGCTATTATTAGGAACACTGGCAAGAGGCCAGCACAATGTTCGTCCCCGATTATTGTCTCGGATTCTGAGGAATCCAAGACTAATTCTGATTATCAGTGCTATTTGGCTTCCCTGGCCAATCTAATGGGAGTGGATGAGGAGGTTTTAGCAATTGAGCCAGTGTCTGCATTAGCACCAGGTCTAGTTGTTCAAGAATGTGCTCGCAAGGTCGGTAAAGAGGAGGTGGCCGTGCCATCGCTATCGCAGGCTCGAACTCGGAGCGGTTGCTTGTACTAGGGCCGTGTTGCTTCTTCATGATTACTGGTAGTGGGTCCGTTGGATGTGTCTTCTCTTCTCTTGTTGTTCTATCAAGTGGATGTCGATGTGGGTATGGACGTGCGTGTGCTTTGCACGAAATTTTGTTTTTCAACTGGTTATTTCGTAACTGTTTTGATTCCTTTGTTCATGCACGGTATCATTATGGCAAGGAATGTAAATTTGAATTTCATTTTGGTGCTGAAATTCAATTTGGTGTCACAATGTAGCCTAATGCTTGTTACTCTCCTATTCTATAAAGGATATTTCACGGCTCATTGTGAAGGGTCAGAAATTTTTTGTAATCTGACGCTTGGAAGTTATACAGTCCTCTTTATTGTTAAAGTGTTATGAACATTTTGTTTCAGGAAGTCATCCTGGGGTTAGGTTTATATACAAATTAGTGTGATATGCTTTTTTAATTACTTATATCGAAAGAAATCTATAAAATTAAGATGGTTTACTCTCTTGGGTGTGCGCCATGGATTATGAATAACTCTATCAAAGATTCATCTATTCAGTTTCAATAGTTAATTGAAAATGTGATTCATTTTCTTGCGGGTGTACCTAATTGAATTGAGCAAACTTGACTTTTAATCTTTTCCTATTGCCCTTATTTGTCCACAATGATAGATTGAAATGGACAAAATAAAACAAATTTGGTATAAATTGTATATCAATATCCAAAACTAAACCCTAATACGCTCAGTTAACAGATGTAGAAATGTGAATGAAACTAAAGAATGAAAAACGAAAGACCAGTGCCTTATAGGGTTCACAGAGTGAAGAGAAATCTAAAACAAATTTACTTGTTCTGGTAGACATTCAAGTTATTTAGCATTTTACTTGGTTTATAACTTGTATAAACATGCAAGATTGTGATTATTGAGTTCTTCTTAATAATCCAATTGACATTCCCTAATTACTATGATCAATTCGGAGAATTTAATCTTTACTGGAAAGAAACAATTAATTGATCATACAGATGCAGCAAATGTGCATTGACGAACTAGGTAAAAACTTGTGTACACTAATTCAAATAACCAAAAAACACCATTACGGAGAAAAAATCAATAATACCTTTCAACAAATATCATAAACAACTGATACCAGAAAACATCGCACCATCATATTAAACTTTCATTGATATCTCCATGATTTTACATATGCAACCAGTCTCATCCTTCCAAAAATTGTATTTTGCTGTCTCGTTTTTATCCTCTATCTAATTCTACCCTTCATATTGTTTTCAAAATGGAAATTTATACATTGAGGATACGAAAGGATGCGTCCTTTCAGAAATAGGAAAAAATAGAATTTGAAACAAAAGATAGAGAATAATTAAACTTTAGTTAGCCACAAGCGAGTCGTAGTGAGGTAGTCCAAATAATCCTGATATTTATATGTATCCACATCTTCAACAACATTCATGATCTTGATTTCCATCTTGAACATTTCCTCATTTTGCTCGCTCACTTCCTCTAATGCTGTATTCTTTGTAGAAGTTTTCTTCATGATTCCACTCAGTATTGTGTCACATTCATTCTTCCATCTAGTGGCATCTTTCACTTCCCCTCTACTATCAGAAAATGTGACCACAGTTTTCTTGGCAGCTTCAATTAATCCTTGTTTATCTCCTTCCAATTCCTCACAGAATTTTCGATGGTGACTGATAATGTGATTTGCAGCTTCAAGTGCAGTACTGTTAGCCTCATCATTCTGGGCCAATTCATGAAACTTCTCCATAATTTGTCCATCCATCCTTTCATGCTCCTTTAATGTAGTCAGAGTACTAGAATATTTTCCCCATAATTTATTCAACTAGGATGTCAAATTATCCTGCCTTCTCTTAACAACTGATACAATTGCATCATATTTTCCCTGATTATAGGCACTTGACCCTACCCAATGATCTTTTGCTTGAGAGCTTTCTCCTTGAGTGAGCATTTTGGCTGGATCTATTGAAATACCAACCAAGTCTTTCAATCTATCATTTTCTCTTAACATTCTCTCATTACTTGCCTTATACATTTCTCTTTCTCTTATCAGTGCCTAGATCTGTGCTTTATTCAATTTTGCAATGTCTATCCCAATCTCTGCAGTAACCACAAGATCAGCCTCTCCAACCTTTAGGGTCATAACATGGCCAAATGCCTTCTTTGTATCAATTACCACCGATTTCCTATGGGGGGGATACAAAGCCCATATCATCAACGATCCCTCATTAGTATTATACTAAGAACCTGCATACACCTCTGTCACCTTTTCCTTATCAAGTTTGTGTGTAGTGTTACTCTCTTAAGAAGCTATCAAATACTAATGCAGAATTCAAATCAAGTCTAGGAAAGATCATGACACTAGCATTCTCCAACATTTTCCTCCCCTTTTTAGGATTCATATTCGTCATTTCATCATCCACACATCTTCTCAATTGATCCAATAATTTCTCTTCATTCCCAGAAGTGATAGCACCAACATCTTCTCTTATTTCTTTCCCCTTCAGTTTGTACAAGAATGCTTTGAACTCTGGAGATTTTATAAACTCATCATCTGAAACAAATGATCTGTATTCCATATGCCTTGCGTCAATATCATCACTTTCAATACTCTGTTCTCTAGTTGGGAAAACATACTGCTGAGTCCTTAACCTAGATATCTTCTCTATTCTGCTCTGTGGCACTTTATCCATTGGGCTTTCCTCACTTCTAGAAGACAATGTCCCCATACCTTGTAACCCTTGGTTATAGCTTTCAACCACCCCCTCTGCTTCCTCTTCATCCAAATTCCTAATCATATCATCAAAAAGATAAGGTACATGCTGATACCTTCCAAAGTTAATCCTTTCTTTGGCTGAATTGATATATCCTTCAGGGTCAAAGTTTTTCCTAGGTGGTCCCTTTTCATATTATAATGCAACAATCTATCAAGGATTGAATTATATCCCTCCTTAGCCAACATAGTGAAATCACCAAAACATAATGTGCTAGGCACGAAAGCCTACTTCCCATAAGAACTAAAAAACATCACATTGCTGAAATCCATTTGTCTAACAATTTCCAAATATGCAACTCTGTTTGGAACTGTCCTTGGCAGAATAAAAGGGGCATCTTCAAATCCATACACTTTGATCATTGTAGCGCCTTCCAAACAATACCAGTCACCCCAGTTATGATCAATTGGCCCATTGAAATATTTGGGCTGAAGAAACCTTTTAATCTCATTAGTCAATGAATAGTTACAAGGATACTTATACAATTTGTACAAAGTTTTCACAAAATATTCCTCAAAGTGGATGAAACTAGAATTGGCAAACCTGCTGTCCCAAATAACAGTCCACAGCAGAACAGGAAATGCCTCACCCTCCTTACCAATTTGATAAACTCTCATTTCTAGAGGCCATACTCCCAACTCCTATCCAAAATACAGCACCAAGTGCATCAACAATGAATAATGTCTGAGATGAACAATAGAAGCTCCACCCTTTATAACCACCAATCCTGAATCAAGCTCCCTAGCAATATATGAAGCATAATCGAATGGCCTGGAGTTATGGTACTGAATATCTATTGTGATAATCATTGGCACAATTGACATGAGTTCCAGGGCATCCATCCCCAACACTTGACACACTGAGAAATATGTGTATTTCATGTAAGGCTCAAATAAATCTACATGATAAGGAGGCCCCTCACTATCTTGCAAAGGTTCTGATTTGCTACCCTGTTTAACTCTATGAATAGGAAATGTCCAACCCTTATAGATTGTATCCATTCTTGAAAATTCCTTTTCCAACTCTTCGCAACTGATCTCCTCATTGCAAAAACCTTCCAATTTGAAAACCTCACCCACTGCTTCTTTAGACACATATATCTATGGTTTTCCAGATGGGTCACATATAGCCTTATGTTTTGGATCATAATTATCTGCAAGTACTTTTACCAATTCTACATTTACAAAAATATTAGGGCACACTAGTTTCCTGACATTTAACTTCCATGGGTTACAGACTGGTTCAAAATGATTTCTTCTGTGGTAATGGAAATTGAATAGCTCATATCCTCTTATGGCAATCCAGACATCACCTATGAACTTGCACTTGTCATCTAGTTTATCAACTTCTGCCCTAAGTTGTGTGGACCTTCTAGCTTTAGGGCCTGAGCTAGGTAATTGATCAATAAGGTCTTGGTTCAACCTCCTTTCAATGCCCTCATGCTCTGTATCAACCTTTTGTTTCTTTCCTTTTGATAGACTACTCACACCAGGCTTTCTACCCTTACCCTTTCCAGAACCAGAGGACTCCATTCTCAAGCTTACAGAATCAAAATGTAAAAAACCAAGGAACAGTCACTTACAGTATTTTTCTTGAATTCCTCAGACTGAAAAATGTCCCGGTTCTCTTCTTAGCGTGCCAATTCACCTGCAATCAATTCAGAATTGAAAAATTGATACAAACTTTACTGTTATATCCCGTCGCGCCATTAATGAAGCACGAATGAAAATCCATTTGAAACTGGCACTGTCACATCAACTATCCTTTCGATGAGAAACTTTCAAATCTGGGGTGAAGTCCTTTTGCAACATCTATTACACCCTTCGCCAAGACATAACATGGTCTTACCGACACTTGGGATCTAAATAATAATGACTATCTTTTATGTCACTATAACAATTCTGAGTCGGGGAGATGTTACATAGGCTTCATTGTGTCACACCGATATGCATTCTTCAAGTCAAAGTCATTGAGACAAAATCACCCTTTCACCGATGAACTCTCATTTCGGCGTGTCCACCAAGTTTTCTCATCGAAGAAATAAACCCCACCAATGAAATAACACCTTCGGTAAGACAGTAAACCTTCGAGAAGACCTATATTGATGCCAAATGTCTTACCAACATCAATCCTCCATATTACTCCTATTCGGTGAAACTCAACCCGAGCTGCTTGTCGGTATAACATTCAGACTTCGATGAAACCTTATGTCAAAAAGTTCCTCTCCTGGTGATGCATATCTCTATCAGCATACCTTTCCAATCGGCAAGACCCCAATATTCTCTCCAATAGCTTTTCGGATCCCCTTTTATTTAGTTTGGAAAGACAAGAGTCACTTCGCCAAGACCTTCCCCGATGACATAAGTCTTACTGAGACATTTGCTTACAAGCCAATCGGTGAGACGAAATGACTTCGCTATGACTTCATGCCGATACCCACTAGTTTAGCCAAAACGACCCCTCCACATGCTACTCGGCAAGACCAATTGAATTCGCCGTGACACTACAACGACGCCCTAGCATATGCCGATATGAATCTTCTCAGTCGCCGAAACAAAAGAAAAGTCTTGCCGATTGTCTACAATAAATACATGTTAGTGAAAATATATCTAAGGGAGACTTGTACTATGTCTTGCCGATATGGGTCTTTCAATGAAATAAGAAGAGATAGATGGATTCAAATGGGTCACATGACAAAAAATAAGCGAGACAATGCGAAGAGGGGATTTTATGTTTATGACAAGGACTTAATGTTGAAAACTCTTGAATGCAATAGACTGTAAAAATTCAAAATTTTATAGTTCTAACAGGTCCTGAACTAGGTAACTGGTCTATGAGGTCTTGATTTAGCTTCCTTTCAGTACCTTCTGGTTGCAACTCAGTCTTTTTCTTTTTTGCTTTTGATTGGCTTCCCTCCTCGGGTTTTCTTCCCTTTAGTTTTCTTGAACTAGTGCCTTCCATAATTCAAATTTTTACGAATTCTGAGAGGATGAGAAACTTACTATAACTTCTTCCAAACTCAAGCCAGGTGAATTCCTTAATTGCTCTGCTAGTTCCCTTTCTCTCCTTCACTTTGAATTCTATGAGACAATGATTTCAACTCATCATACTCTGATATGCAAAATCTCCTACGCTTCGTGGCGCCATTAATGTATTTTACCGATCGAGACATGAATGCTGCAAGTTTTTTTTTTGAAATTCTTGCTGTCGCATCAGGGTTCAATGATCACCCACCTGCCAAGACATCTTGCAGTTTCCTCGACATCACAAGTCTCCCCGATAGTTTCTTTCCTTTTGCTTTTATATCGCCATGACTTTCACCGAAACAACTATCGCTCAGACTTAATGAATCGGGCTAACGGTTCTTTACCTTACTCCGAAAGTACTTTGTCTCACACCCAACAAGGCAGTGGTCTCATGCTTTCATCTTTTGGTTTATCCATTTTATTTTTTACATCTGTTAACTGAACATATTCTAATACAATTCAAATATAATTAAAATTAAAAACATCATAAATTAATTATATAACCACATAAGTCAAATATAATTCTTTCAAGAAATTAATATCAAATAGACAATACAAATTAATGTCATTGATCTTCTTCTTCATCCAACTCTTTGTCTGTATCATCCGATCCAGATTCAACATTGTAAGGATTGGTCATATCATCATCATCATCATTGACATCAATTTCGATAATGTCATCATCCACATGGATATCATCTTCATGAACATTAACTCCTACATCATCATGATCTAGTTCCTCCTCTTCGACATCTTCATCAGGCACATCATCAACTAACTGTTGATCTTGATCATCATCTACATCATCTTCTATTTCTTCAGTATCTTCTTCTTCCACCACATTATACTTTACCGCCCTTCCTCTTGGATCATGTCTAACAGCATATGACCAACCCGCTTTACCTGGAACCTCTGAGTAAAATACCTGCTCACATTGGTGTGGAAGAACATAGGGCTCATTTCCAGCTTGCTCAAAATACCTTGTATTAACCATGGTAAATCCATTATCATGTTCAATAACAGTTCTCTCGAGATCATTTTCATTCAATTGTAGCCTATACCATAGGACGACAAACAAAACTAATTTGAAGGACTTAAAGTCACACTCAAGTATATCATCCAAAATCCCATAGTATTGATTTTCTGAGACTTCTGGATGTATGTCGCTTCTAGATGAAACATTAGTCACCTGGAAGACTGCAGTTATCCCAGAATCACAAGTTTTCTTCGTGTCATCCAACTTTTTGATTCAAAATTTATGACCATTGCACCACATAGCCTTGTGGTGTTTCACCTGCAATATGTCAAACATGTAAAACTTATTGCAATATCATCAGTTGATAAACATATTTATTCTTGGCCGAATGTATGCAAAGAAAAAAATCTCAACATATATATACATCAATATAATTGAAAATAATTAAATAATATGGGTGATTAATATATTTATACATACCTATTTATCTCTTAAACCATATGCTAAATCAATTTCCCTTGGTGTAACATTGGAATCTCCATTACGATGAGCTTCTTTAACCAATGAAGCCACACCTTCCCATGTTAATGCGTGACCAGATTGTTGACATCGTTCAATCCATACCGTCATCCAATCAAGATTTTTTGCGACGTACAAATGTAGTGCATCCCACTCTCGACCAACTATATCAAAAAAAAATGAAATTCACAAACGACATATAATTAGTTAATTACCACGGTATACGACCTTAATTTATAAGTACAATATACATAAAAACCAAATGTAAAATGTATTCTAATTAATCTCTGGTGCAAGAGCACACCTAGGCTAACCTCCATAATTAGGATATTTTGGGCTTGTATTTGACATTAGCCAAGTCAGAGTAATTGTATGTTTTTTTTGGACCTTAGAAGGTCATTGTTGTGGCTAGGTGAGTTAGTCATTAGGACTAAGGTCACCAAAATTAGTCATTGTTAATAGTTTTTACATTGCTTAGCCTTAGTAGCTTAAGTTGGGATTTGAGTCTTAATGTGTTCTAAACACATGAATGATGTTAGAAAGATGCCATGAGGCCTTTAATGATGCTGGTTACTCAAAATATAGGAGATAGAGGTCCTAAGAGTTAGGAAGGTGGCATAATGACAGAGTTGCCAAATGTTGTTACAAAATTGTCATGACAACAGTTTCCATTATGGCAAATGTTGCATGCAACTCGATTACATAGGATCCCCTAAAGGATAGGAGTGGGGGATCGACCAACATACCCTACAAATATGGTGAATGGCATCTAATATGAAGCAGGCTTGAATTCAAGAAAGAGGGAGATTGTAATCAAGTTTTTGGAATAGAAGATAGCTCTACAATTTCTATTTTTATGTGAACTCCGAGCGTTATTGAGTGATAGTGATACTAAGTGAATTGGATGTTTTGATTTTGTGTTAGAGTCATGTTCATGGGATAGTATTAAACTTTTTTCATTTTGCAAGTAAGTTGATTTAAGCTGTTTTAGTGTCCTGAATAGATAGGTTAAGGTTTAAGGGTTTTATTGGTCCTATCTTGACCAGCTTGTGTTTTTATGGCTCCCCCATGAAATCTAGTCACGGGATTTTCCTGAGGGTAGATGGATGTGTTAGGGGAGCCATTGGTCTGTACATATGTAGAGTTAGGAGTCATGGAGAGTGGAATAACTGTGTTTAATGTCAAGTCCTAGGCGAGCTTAGAGTGCCCGGTTAGAGGTTTGATAGTAATGAATTGAAGAATTTAGGCAGGGGATTGAGATACAATACTAAACAAGTATAGTTCCAGGTAGGGTATAGACATATCCTAACATGCTAGAAGGATTGAGGTTCTATCAATCCATTTGACTGAGTGGTGTAAAAGGGGGAATGGATGGAAAAATCACATTTCCATGCTCTGGGTGTCACATCAGCAATTCCCTTTGGTGGCTTCCTCCACCACTCAACCTATAGGTCCTGACACAAACTTAGTTACCCCTAGTTCTACTGGCCATCCCGTCTTCCAACCACAATACACAATTCATTCCAATCTTGGTGCTTTGACTCTACTTCACCCTTGACCCTTAATCCTCCCTAAAGGCCAAATGCTCTCAATACACAACTAGATGTTTGCAGGGGTGTAAATATGTGTTTTCATGCTCCCTAGCATTCCATTTGGTCTCTTGAACAACCACTAACTCCATTCCATCATCGTTTCTTCCAAACCCTCACTTAGGTTTTCAAAGCAACAAGCCTAGAGTCTCTTTTTATCCCTCCTAGCCCGAGAAAAATGGAATTTTCACAAAACTTGTCCAAAGAACCCCAAATATTTTTCATGGATTCTTGAACTTGATATCAACCTCTACAAGATTTACAAACCCTTAGGCCTTGCCTTCCGTACATAGGACTATCCTCAAACTTTGCAAAATGTAGGGTTTTTAGCCAATTCCTGACCACCCGATTTGGGACTATCAAAGAGTTCTCGACCCAAACGGCCTGTTGGGAACTCCTCCTTGGTACCAAACCTTCATAAGACTCCCTTCCAACTTTATACCATGGTGTTTAGCAAGATGAGGTCACCCCTGCAAGTTATGTGCTTTTTAGCACTGTCCTTCCTAGTCGGGCAAATTCCTGACCACCCGGTTGGACTGTCAAAGATTTTGCCTAGAAAATGGACTATTGGGACCTACTCCTTGGTACCAGACCATTGTGAGACCTCCTTCCACACTTCTACCATGGGTTTTGTCCTGGAGAAGTCATCCCTACAAGTTATGTGCTTTTTAGCACTGCCCTTCCTAGTTGGGCATTGCCAAGCTCGCCTAGGAAGTGACTTTCCTCATGAACCTTCTACTCCTAAAGACTCCTAAACCTAAGATATATATAGGCATGGAGCTTAGAATCATCCCCCATAGGATATACACTAGGTATAGTGGAAGACAGAGGTCTAAGTCTCCATGATTAACAGTTTCCTAGACTAATCAACAATGGAAAGAAACTAGTCTATCTAAGAAATCAACTAAGAAACAATGAGAAAGATTAACTACTGTCCACAAAAAGCTTTTAAGAACAATTAAATCACATTCCAAACATAACAAGATTCTTGGTTAATTCATTAACACACTACGAAGAACACAATACAGGAAATTCAGTTATTCTCTGCTGTCCTCAGTTACCATTGATGAAAATTGTCAAATTACAAACTTTTCCAACATTCACAAAGCCTTCTAACCCTTCAAATAGGTCGAGGCACTCCTTATAAAGTTTCAAAAGGTGGTTATCCTTCCCCTTGGTTGGACATAACCACCACCTTAGGCCAAAATTGCTTAAAGCAACATTTTGGGCTTTATTTCCAATTACTAGAACTTACCCACCATGAGTGTCTAAACTCACAACTTAAACACTACCGATAGCTCTTGACCAAGGTATTGTGGTAAGTCACACACTCAAATGCTATGGTCAACATGACCTTATCAAATTAAAACAAAACTTCACAAACCTTTCCTATTCCTAGTGTTCCTAGGTGTTTCTCCTGTTTCTCCTAGGTGCTCCTGCACCACTGAGGTTTGAGCAAGAAAACTAGTGGGGTCCTACAAACTAGGCCTAATAGCCCTATTTAACCTAGATAATAGGAAACTAGTGTACAGAGGACTTAGAAGTATTGAATCTTTTGAATCCTTCAGAAAATCCAAAAGGGTATTTGAATGTGGAATTGGTTTTTTAAGTTGTTTGGAAAGTTTGGGCAGGAATGAAGTAAATTAAGGTCTCTGTCAAGGGCTACAAGAAATAGGCCTCCTCAAGACCAATTCTTGAAACCGGTAGGAAAGGAGTTTGGAGATCCTCCAAGATGGATCTAGTTGGAAGTACATGGCATATTTCCAATGTGTTTGGCACCCCTGCAATCAATTCAATGTTTGTGTGATGTTGGCACTTACAGTCTTCTAAGTGTAGGAGAGAGTTTGCACATAACAAAGTGGTGTTAGTCCTTCAAGGTGAAGCACAAGGTGTGAGACTCTTGGAGAGGAGTTGGATTAGGACTTAGTTAATCATGTAAGCCTAACAAGAACCTAGAAAATATTAGGTTCCCAGAAGAAGACAAGGAAAGGTCTTCTTAGCTAGTTGTGCAAGAAAGCCTTGGAACACTTACACCAATCTCCATGACCATCTTATAATTACCTGACACTTTCCTCAATCTAACTTTCCCCATCAAGTACTCCCCTTCGAATTTGTTAATGGAGTTGGGATCCCAAATGCGATCTACATGGATCGGGATGTGCTCTTTGTCTAACCAAAGCCTTCAAAAATTTCAAGTGCCTCTCAACCATCCACATTGACCTTGTGTGTACAGGTCCACACAATTCAATCTCCTCAACTTGGTGTATGAGGTAGTGTTCTTATGCATTGAAAAATGTTGAAGGTAGACACTTTTGCATTTCACACATTAGATGAGGAATTCTTCTCTTCCAATAATTTATATCTTCTTTGTGGATTGCTTTAGATGACAACCATCTACAAGTGATTCAAGGCACAAATATATTAATGAGATTTAACAAAAATATACAACGAATTGAACAAATATCGCTACTTACCTCATGTATTTTCCAAGATCATATATAACTTGCTTGATATTGTTGTCGAAGTTGTCTAGGAGAGATAGAGGTAGAACGTATTGCATCAATTATAAAATGATCTTTTTATTAATATTTTTCCAAAAGTAGTAAACATAATACACTGAAAAGTACATGCAGTATACAAATATATATATAATATACTAGAATAATTACCTTAATGAAGGTATGCCAATCATGCATTTTCATCCCTGACCCAAATTCACCTTTCTTTGTTATGATATTGTTTATGTTGGCAGCAAATCCTGTGGGAAATCAAATTTTTCGTATGACTTGTTTTATAGCATTGCTTTGCTGCTCTGTTAATAACCAAGGAAGGGCACTTATATTAATTTGGTCTCCATCGCTATTTAATTGAATGAGATTTTTCATTGCATGACTGGCTTCCTAAATGTCACTACAAATTTTGACAATTTTTTCTTTGTCATGCCTTCCATCCAATATTTTCCATAACTTTTCTATCATATTCTTTCTGATATGCATTGTATGAAAAAAATGCACAATTTGTAGTTGCTCATAGTAGGGAAACCTACTAAATTGTCTGGGATAACTTTTCAATCCTTGTGGAAGCCGGCCATTAATGCCTTGACGACCTTCATGAAGCATATAAGCTAAACAAATTAATAACGACAATCATTGTCAATTACAGCATGATCACAAAATAAACATATAAATTCAAAACATATCATAAATGATAGATAAACAATTTGATCTGATGTATAACCTTGACGATTAATTCTATTATATTCCAACTTCCATAGGTGAGGTGTCATTCTTCGTGGTTTTGATGTAGTCTCTTCTTTCCCATTGAAAAGATGTTTTTCAGTAGTTCGATACTTATCATTTCTGTGGAGGAAGTGCCTATACTCATCAAACACCTGCTTTCCTAAACTTGTTAAACAATGAGATTTCATCTTTGGACCACAAATTGGACATGCAAATTTTCCCTTTGTTTGAAGACCTACAAATCATATATAATTGGATTAAATATGTCAATTTTTATAATTATATATAATGAATGGATTATTTCAAAAACATGCATGATATCTAATTAATAAAATTAAATATCATTAAAGTCATGCAGTCAAACGTTATAACATACCAGAAAAATGTGTTAGCCCTGGGGCATCATGAATTGTCCATACAAGCATTGCATGGAACTGAAATTGTCTTTGTCCTATTGGTCTAGATACGTCATACATAGTGACGCCATTCCATAACTTTAGTAACTCGTCGATAAGAGGCTCAATATATACATTCATATCTTTAACTTGGTACTTACCTAGTTGAATGAATATAAACATTACATAATTATTATAACCATTTTACTGCAATATATATAAATTCATGTACACGACTATTAAATGAAAAAACATATAATTCATTATGCAAGAAATAAGACAAATGAGATGCTACTACGTTAAATAAAATTGATGTAAACAAATACTTGGAACAATCATTGCCAACATTATGTGCTCCCTCTTTATTGACATCCATGGAGGAATGTTATTGTTGATAACAAAATCAGGCCACACCGAGTAAATAGATCTCAGCTCTCTAAATGGATTAACACCGTCCGCTGCCAATGAAAGCCTGAGATTACGAGGTTCTTCTTTAAAGTGTGGCCATTTTTCCTCCATGTCCCTAAATGCAGAACCATCCACAGGCATTTGAAGAATCTCATCTCCACTTCTATTACGTGCATGGTAATCCATAAATTGTGCTAAGCTTTTGCACCTAAATAATTGTTGCATATGTGGAATAATGGGAATATAACGAAGAACCTTGCAAGGCACCTTTTTTGTTAGTTGATCTGTTCAATATCTATTGATATGACATTCCGGGCATTTTGTTGCAAATTCATGTTGTTTATGATATATAATATGATCATTGGGATATGCATCTATTGCTTGATACTCCATTCCAATATCTTTCATAATGCCAGATAAATCTCGGTATGAGCGAGGTAAAATATTTGATGGTGGTAACAAAAATTCACCAATCAATCTACAACAAAAAATAACTTCTTAATATAAAGAATATTAAAGGTACATACTTCATCCTTTATTTACTAGCGATGAACTAGCAACAATTAAAATAGATGAAAAAAAATGACATATATGACATACCTTAACATCCGTGAGATTGCTATGTTGGATAAACCATTCATAACTTTCAAGTTCACCAGCAATAATACAACAAAGAGAAGAGTTGTTTGGGAGCCTTCATAAAGTGGCTCGTATGCCTTCTCAAGTACAGGTAAATCATGAACATCATCAAAGTCATCTCGATCAACATGATCAGATGTGCCACTACATGTGTCATGGATCAATGTATTTGTACCACCATCTTCAATTGTGTTTTCTGGTGCATGATCATCTTCTTCCATAGGATCATTAACTTCATCTTCGATATTCATAGCTCCATGTTCCTCCGCTTTCAAAACCACATTCTCTGGGCCGTGATAATTCATATTGTGTGCCCTAGGGTGCCCCACCTTTATAAAATGATAGACACAAATAAACCATGATCATGATCAAGTTATTTTATATATATATCAAATGTTAAAACAATATAAACATTTACAAATTCAATCAATATAAACACATATAATTAACAACTTACCAAGGGATGATAATCATGCCCCCCTTCAACGTGACCATGCTGCCTACAATGTTTCTCAACTGTTGTGATTAAAAGTCTTCTCATCTTTAAGCCCTTGCAATTATTGCAAGGACAATAACATTTCCCATCACCCTTTCTTTTCAATATAGCCCACAATCTAGTAATTGTCTCTTCATTTTGTTCTGGACTAATATTATCTGACATGATTTTACTTTACCAAGCTTGAATATTTAGATCTTAAAAAAATATCAAACTTACACGCACTCCAATAATTTTTTATCGTACACAGGTAACAAAATATAATAATTATGATATTTTACACCAAAAAAAATTGGCATGCAACCACCCCTGCAAAAGAGAAGATAGTCTGAAGTTAATGACCCCAAAAAACACTTTCAAATGCTAATTCCAGAAATTATTAAATTCTGATTTTACAATGATTTCCAACTGTTATACTCCTAAAATCAGAATATTGAACTTGCACAACAAAATCTGGAAATGAAATTCTCAAAATGCAGCTAATAGGCCTCAACAATTAAGGCCTACTCAAGACTTTGTGAAGTCACTGCAAGGTTTCCATGCCTTACTTGATGATTTGAGCAAGAGGATTAAAGAGTTGGTAAAGATTTTTGATGACTGGAGTGGCACATCTTTACCAGATATTGTAGATGCCCAAGGAAATGTTAGATCACTGCAGCAATGGTAGGACAGGGTAGATGATCAAATCATTAACACTAGCACATTTTTGGAATCTTTTGAAAGGGAGGTGAATCAAGTAGTAGTAAAGTATACAACTTACAGTGCAAAGGTAAATTAGGTGGTAAATTTTAATTGGCCAACAGATGAGGAATATCAAGGATGGGTAGAAAACCACTTAACTGAACAAGAATAGGACAGAGTCTACAACCGACAATTAACAACTCAGCGGTTATGGTTATAAAAAATTTTGGCTATGTCTTGGTGGCAGTTTTGGTGCAAGTTTTCAAAGTTTGGAAAATGCAACAGTTATTCTCCAGTGGATGGGATGAACAAGAAGATTCTCCAGAGACTCAGCTATTGTAACCAATTTTTGAAATGTCATAAGGTAGTCCAAGTGACCAGTGACAGGTGTATTTCTGGTCCGATGCTTGTTGCTCCTTCATTTTCCCTATAAGAAGGATTTCAGGACCAAAAATATGGCCGGTTAGCAAGTTAGATATCTTTAGGTCAAGTCTAACTGAAGTTGCAAAGCAAATTTGTAAAGAGCCTGATATTATAGTGAAGATACTATTCTTAGGTTTGGTGATGTGAGTGTTCCAAGGCTTGCTTGCACTGCAACTAAGAGACCCAGCTTGTTTCTTCTAGGAACCTAGTCTCCTCTAGGTCCTGATTGGCTTAGATGATTAACTAAGTCCAATTCTAACTCTTCTCTAAGAGTTCTATCCTTTGTGCTTCACCTTGGAGGACTAACACCATTTGGCAAGTTCAATTTCTCTTCCTCACTTAGAAAGTTCTAAGTGCTAACTTCTCACAAACGTCATTCTTCATTGCAGGGGTGCCCATCCTATTGAAAACATTCATAACCTTGCATATTTGAACCATTTTAGAAGGTTCTTCAACCCTATCCTTACCAGGTTCAAGGTTTCACCATTTGAGACCTTAAACAGGCCTATTCCTTGTAGCCTTTACTAGTCCTATTTTGTCAATTCTTGCTAAATTTTTCCAAACACCCTACAAAACTAAAGGCAGATTTGGATACTCATTTGGAAGTTTTAGAAGGTTCAATGGGGCTTAGGGCCTGACAACCTCCGTACACTAGTTTCCTACAACTTAGGACAATAGGGCTAAAAGGCCTAATTTCTAGGACTGACTATAATCTTGCTTGGAACCTGCTCAAACCATAAACTAAATGATTGACATGACCTCAGTCCACCTAGTGTGATGAGCTATGATGAAACCCTACTTGAACCTGTACCTGTTCCATACAGTACCTCTTTACCCTACAAGAAATCTTCAAAGACATTCCTAGACCTCTAACCGGGCTCTGTCTGCTCGCCTAGAGACTAGTGATAAAAAGAGCTCTCCACTCTTTCATGCTTCCTAATCCTAAATCTATATACACTAATGAATCTGCTAACATTTCCACCTATCGTTAGGTGTTTCCCAAGGCTAGATTTCATGGGGGAGCCATGAAAGCACCGACTGGTCAAGACTGGACCAGTAAGAACTTAAAACCAAAACAATTTTCCTAACACCAAATATCCTACTCTAAACAACTTGCTTATCAAATGAAAAAGACTAAGATAATCCTATAGAACACTAAACAAATAGTAAACTCAGTCTCTCAATCCATTAAGCATCTCTGTCATTACAAAAGTTTGGGTTGTTCTTGAAAACATTATTGCAGAGCTCTCTATTTTACTTTCAAAAACTAATTACCAATTACATCATGTCATGAGATTTGAGTCTTGGGTCATAATAGATGCCATCCCCATGATTCTAGGGCCTATTGGCCGATCTCCCACTTCCTATTCTCAAGGGAATCCAAAGGTAACCGAGTTGCATGCCCATGCTAACTTCTTTACAACATTTGACATCTTTCTCTATGCCTTGATCCTATTTCTTAGGACCACTATTCCCTCTAGATTCCGAGGAACCAACTCATTTAATGGCCTTAAGGCATCTTTACAACAACCACTAAGTGTTTAGAACATATTTAAGACTCTAATCTCCCATAGACAACTAACATTAAGAAAACTTAAATTACTAACACTAGCTATTTGTGTGACCTTAGTCCTAATGACTAACTCACCTAGCCCAGAAAAGCAATGACCTTCTAAGGTCTGAAAACAAACTAACATCCTGACTTGGCTAGATTCAAGTACAAGCCAAAATAACAAACATGGAGGTTAGCCTAGGTGTGCTCCTGCACCATTTGGTGTCATTCTGTTGTAGGTTTTAGTTTCATGGTTACTTAATTTTCAGGATAGTACTAGCATCTGAATGAAAATTTCTCATTTCAAGGTCATGTATCTCCATTGTATGAATATATGATTATCTTGAATAAAATGATCAAGGGTTATTTTGTTCATCTCATTGTTATGGTGTGTGATTCTCATTTTGGCTTTAATTCAAGGAATTAATTAAAATGCTTGAGTGAGGTTATAGGTGACTATGTTCATATAAGGATTTGATAAGTAGTATTGGGTTAGAATATAGATTGATGGTATTGTAAGGTAGTATTATTGAGATTTTATATGCTATGTGTCTAGAAGATAAACTTGGTTACAGTAAAAAAACAACCAACACCTTTGATATTATCTAGCTATGGCTCCCAAATCTATTGCAAATTGATCATTTGGGTTAAAATTGAAACCTTGCAAATATAATCTTTGTTCAAATCCATCAAGAATTTTCCATCAGTTATAAACAATTCCCTTATAAAGAATTTGTGAAGCCAGGTCTAAAATCTGGAAATGAAATTCTAAAAATGCACAAGACTATAAATGAAATCTGATGAGATGTTGCTTTCAAATATGATTTTCAAACCTGGAAGTACAAATCTGACTTCACAAATGAATTCTGGAAAAAGACAATGACTTCCCTCAACCTGGTGATATCTTCTTGAGTTTCTTTTGATTTTCCCCAAGAAAACCATCAAGCAAAACACTGTCGTAATAAATAGTCGAGATCATTTCAATTTATGCTCGCCACAATTTAACTTTGCAGGACCGCCCCAATTTTGGCGAAAGATCTTCGTCGAAACGTACACAAAACAACGGCTCGTCGAAATTTCGACGAACGTCGGGGTAAAATTTAAAAAAAAGATGGAAATTCGTACAAGTTCCTGATGATACATCTGATTATATAGGTTTTGTCGGAAGGTTTCATTGAAAATTGGGGTCAAATGAGTTAGTATTTCAAAAATTTACCTGGCGAGTCCTAATTTCTAGTTACATTACATATTTAGTGATAATAGCTTATGAGAAGGATCCAGACTAGATCTAGTCTAGTTCCATTTGAATATATACAACTCTCCTCGCTAAGAAGGAGAAGTAGAACACCAAAGAGGACCTTTGATTCAACAAGAAGAGTGAAGTCCACACCTCCGGAGCTCAGTCCCATTGTTTCTATAAGGAGGAACCCGACTCCAATATCTCAAGCACCACCTATGGTGAGATAATTTTCCTTTGCACCATTTAACAGGGGCAACCCATTGTTGTTAGCATGAAATGATGACATATTGGTTGCTACTCTAAAGGGATTGCCTTACTTCACTGGTGAAGACCAAACTACTCCAATCAAGCATATTCGTGATGTGGCTACTCTATGCTTGGTGTGAACCTAGTATATGATATGGTTCAGAGGGCTTCCAACCAATTCCACAAATTCATGGGACCAACTTGGTGATGGCCTACATAGGTAGTTTTTGGATAAGTCAGACCACCTTTCATTACTAGAGAAACTGAGCACCATCAAGCAGGATCAGCATGAACATATGAATGATTTTAACTATCATTTTTAGCAAACCTGGTATAGGATCCCTCTGATAGTTAAGCCCTCACCTGAACATGCCTTCCTTTTCTTCCTCAAAGCCCTGAATACTGAAATCTCAGTTATGATATAGTCCATGGGGGATTTCACATTGCCAAATTCCTATGATATCGTAATAAGGGTAGAGAATTGTCTCATTCAAGCCGAGAAGATTGCCTCGAGAGCACCCATGCCCATATTTCCTGAGATTTAGCCACCTATGAATATGCCTCTTATAGCTTCTATACCGCCAATACTGACAATAGGTTACTAGGTTGCCACTCAAGAAATTGCCATCCCTGGTCAAAATAGAGAAATTCAAGAAATAAAGAATATGCTACAATGTTTAGGTAAGACCTTTAGCAATGAGTTTGTGAGCCTCAAGAAACAAGTTGGCTAGGAACAAAGACCTTACCAAGCCCCACACCAAAAAAATCAACAAAACAAACGACCATTTCATAATCACTCCCAAGGCCAAAGAAGGAAATTTAATGCTAAACCCTTCCAACCATACAACCATAATCCTGCCGGTCCATCAAGGGAACTCATACCACAAAATAATTTGGCTCAAGAATAAGACTAGTGCTACCCATGCAATCAACCACACAATCATGCTGCATGCATGAGTAGGATGGAGAACTAGGCTCTAGTAGTGTAGAATAGTTATGATGACCTAGGAAGTTTTCCAAGTGAAAATGTGGAGCAACAAGGCACTTATGAGATTTCATTAGTAAATTGGAAAAGTGCTGAATATTATGGAGTTAACCATTTCCAAGGCCAGAACCAACAAGGTTCACCCATTGCAGTGAATACAAGGTCAAAGAGAAGGGCAGTTGATGTAGAACAACAAATTGTAAATTCACAACAAAAAACTACAAGAGACCAAAATCATGCCATTTCATCTCAAATTGTCCCAGTAGTGCAACCAAAGATGCATATTCTATAGAGAGAACAAAAAGTTACAGATGTGCAACAACAAGCTCAACTGAAGGTGCATATTCTATAGAGAGAAAAACAAAACGTAAGTGACATTGTCACATCGTCAAGACAACATAAGGTAAACCCTATGTCCTTCAATATAGTTGAGAACTTAAAGAAAGCTATAGTCAACTTATCTATTATGGATGCACTACATATCCTAGGCCAGAAAGATTTCTTGCAAAATGCCTTTTCTGAACTTTCATCTCTAGTTGTTATTAATGCAGAAAAGACAAAAACTATACTTGCTATTGACTCACAGGTAAAAGGTGGACAGTAGAAACAAGGAGTAAAACCTTCACCATTTTAATTAAGCCTCATAATCAGGGATAAAATTGTCCATAACTATATGATAGACTCAGGAGCTGGTAGCTCAGTGATGCCTACAAGTTTAGAAGACAAGTTAGGTTTGGTTAATGAACCCATGACAAAAGGGGTGGTGCAATTGGATGGTTCCACTATTCAAACAACATGAATCATTAAGAATTTCTCCCTCACATTACACACTTTCCCCAACTTTGTTGTGCCCCAAGATGTTCATGTGATTGAATTGTCTCCCCATTTTGCACTTTGCCTCTCTAGAGACTTTACCGCCAAATTAGGAGGTTTCTTATCAGCTGGTTGGTCCCACTTATTTTTCAGAACTCGGTATGGTGCCACAGTGACCACCAATTCTAAACCTCTCGCCAAAGAACAAATTGAACCCTACGTTACCATCCTAGTAAATGCCAACCTATACACCATAGATTGGATGAAGAACCAACCCATGACCTCATGTCCCAGTGCACCCAACAAAGAAGAGAACTTGGGTGAGTGGGCTACCCAAGATCATAACATTGATCCTTTCAGCCAAAACGAGGAGGAAAGCTTGGGCATCTACATAATTAATGAGCCTAATACATCAGTCCCTAACCTAGTTAAAGGCCAAGATCAACCTTCAGATGGTGAGACAAAGTTCCTAAAATATGAAGAGGTTATTAAAGAATGGAAGGA
Source organism: Sequoiadendron giganteum (assembly GCA_007115665.2). Taxonomy (NCBI): domain Eukaryota; kingdom Viridiplantae; phylum Streptophyta; class Pinopsida; order Cupressales; family Cupressaceae; genus Sequoiadendron; species Sequoiadendron giganteum. The sequence continues at coordinate 509,742,534 of CM021101.1, read as the reverse complement.
GCTGCTCTTTGGTGGTCAAGTTTCAGAATAAGAGGAAGACCATTGGGAAGATGAAAGATCTATTTAAGAATGTATGAGTTTACTTTTTGAAAATGAAGTTTCAGATCAAGAAGAAGAGGGTCTCGAAGAATACAGAGAGGTGGATCAAGAATGGATGGAAATGCGGTATGATGATCAAACCTTGGTGCAAGGGGAGGTTTTTGAAGGATAATTTCTTGATGAGGTAAGTAGGGTCATTGAAAACCACTTCAAGAGGGAAAATTGTGGATATATAGAGAATCTATTTTTGGAGGATTTTGAGTTCCCCACTAAAAATTGTGAAGATATAATCATGGATGAACCAACGCTCCCAACTAATTGGTCAAAGGGATTTCCCAATTTTGATGTTGAAACTCAGAGAAGCATGACCACGATGGAATCAATGTCTACTAGTGAGAAAACACTCTATGAAAAGTAATTTGATAGAATCCTATCCTAGAAGGCCAACTTTCAGCCAGATAAAGAATTGAATGATAACATGATAAAGGAATTATGGGAGAAAAAATTCAAAGAATTTGGTGTTGGAGACTTTGTGCTCAAATGGGATGAACACAAGAGTAAACTAGGGAGGCATTCTAAATTTGATGCTTTCTGGGATGGCCCGTTTGTAATAATAGAATGCAAAGAGAGAAATTCATTTCAACTCTCAAAGCTAAACGGAGAAGTGCTTCCAATCCCAGTCAATGGGATTCATTTATAGCACTATTTCTGAGGTTTGAAGTTCTACCCTGCATTATAGTAGAGTAGTTGATCTAATAAGTGCTCTTGAACAAAATTTCCTTTTAGTTTTTCTTTCATAAGTGCTACTGCACATGGTTTTCTAGCCACCAGGGCCTCATTGTTTGCTTTTGGTTTGGTTTGTTTTTGCTTTCTGCTACTATTTGGAGGAGTTTAGTTTCTGTTTCATGAGGATTTCTAATTTGTGGAGGGAAAAAGTTTTGACTCCATGCCCAATGGATCTACATAAGGCAACTGGCCTAATGCTTAGTAGGAAAGCATCTAGCAGAGGTCACCAAGAATGTTATCAATTTTTCACCACAAATAAAATTGACAGATCTGATTAATTCAAGGTTCATTTTAAGGTGAAAAGTTTTAGTTTATTTTTTTAGTTGCTTAAACCATTGCATATATTTGAGTTTTGAGTTTTAGAAAGGTGTAATGTGTTTCAGTTTTCCATTCATGATTTGTAGCATAAAATATTGCATGAAATGTAAAAGAAAGTTTTTTCATTTTGTATTCAGTTATTCATTCCATAATGTTCCATACATTGTTTACAAGAGAGTACAAAATTAAACAAGAATTTCACAAATGTTTTATATTCATTGGGATAAAAAGAAGAATCAAGTGTCCCACACAAGCCATGGGAATAGTCGAGATAATGAAACATATGAAGTACACTACACTACTGAAGATAAAAGGAGAAGATTGTGTAAGAGATTGTTGGATGTTGTGGTTGTGTTGCTGATATGTGGTTGTCACTGATGTCAACACTATTAGCATTGATGATTCTGAAGGTTGTATATGTCAAGGATATTGAGAAAGTTATAATAAATATGTTGCAGGCAGTCTATGAAGCTGTGAAGATTAGAATGGTAGGAAGTTGTGCAAGTTGATAAGTAGAGGTCACACATTAAAGGGTTTTTTGCTGAGCCTATCTAGTATGTTGTCCAAAAGTTTCAGAGGTGCGCATCAATATTGAAGAAAGTTATGAATTTTTGAATTCCTACAGTTATTTTGTTACTATAGCAAGTGTTTCTGGAAGATGAGATTGCAATTCTAATGAATTGAGTTTTTGCGTATGTTCCTAAGATGTTCAGTGATGTTTTTAGATTGTGCTTTATCATTGTGGTACGTCCGCATTGGTCAGTGTGCTCATGATGGAATATTTTCCTTTGAGTGTTCGATGCTGACATGATGGTGGTAGCGTGTTTCAGATCCTTATGGATTAATATTTTATTGTTTGGCATGTTCGAGGATGTTCATTTAGGTCTTCTTTATGCTATGACTGACTTAGGTTGGTAAGCATTGAGACTTGTTCATATATTGGGCCGACAGTTTGTAATTTATTCTTTTATTTATGGCCAACAAAGTTGTTGATGTAAATCCATGTAGCGGATATGTAAGAGTGATTGTTTCTTCATTTTGAAGTGTGTGTGGTGAATGTGCTCGGTGAATGAATGTGAAATGTGTGAATAAAAATTAGATCATTCGATTTTAGAGAAGAGTGTGAAGAAGATTGAGTGAAGTGTGAAGAAGTGTTTCTGTGCCTAACTGAAACTGTCATCAAGCTTTTGTATAAGCTAATTTCTCAGTTCAACCTCATCAGATGGATTTAATATGATTATTTTATGTAAGGCAGTGAGCCTTCCCTTTTGAGAAGTGAGCTCTAGGCAGTGTGCCTGAATGCATGTGCATTCCTTATTCATTATACTTCTAACAGGGTATAATCTTGTGGACTAACATCCACCATGGTTTCTCCCCTAATAGGGTTTCCACATATAAAATCTTGGTGTTCATGTGTTTATGATGTGTTGTTGATTTATGCTTGCAATGTTAATTACCAAATATGAGATTAAAGGTTGATTAAATTTAATTTTTGAAACAACTGATTCACCCCCCCCTCAGTTGTCTATCCTTGTTTTTCCAACAATTGGTATCAGAGCGAGTTCCTCTAAAGAAGTCTAACAACTTGAGGTGATAAGAGATGACATCATACAAGAAGGATAGTCCCTGATTCGATGGTACAAATTACTCTCTATGGAAGATCAAAATGGAGTTTCATTTGAAGTGCATTGGTGAACCCTTTTGGAAGATTACAAAGAACAGATATAATATTCCTCATAATGGTTCTACAAATCCTAATGAGATCAAAGAAGCTGAAATTAATTCAAGGCTATAGAAGCATTACTGAGTGCTTTGATAGATTCAAAGATGAAAAATGTGATAGGTGTGAAGACAACACATGAGATCTGGAAGAAATTGGAAACATTGTATGAAGGAGAAGCACAAGTGAAGATTGCTAAGATAACAAGTCTGAAAGGCAAGTGGGAGAACTTGAAGATGAGTGAAGATGAAAACATTTTTTCTTTCATGCAAAAAGTAAATGAACTAGTGATGGGTATTAGATGTGTCAGTGGAATTATGGAAGAAGATGAAATTGTGGCTAAAGTGCTCAGATCTGTGCCTGCTTCTTACAAAATAAAATCCCATGCTATTGAAGAACTCAGGGTAGTAACTAATGTGACAAGAGACATGATGATTGGAAAACTTGGTGCCTTTGAGTTGAGTGAATTTGGTGAGTCTACACCCAAGAAAAAATTTGCATTTAAAGCTAATGTATCCGGAAAAAGCCAATAGAGATATGATCTAGGAGAGAGTTCCAGAAAAACATTCAAATATGAAGATGGGATGAGACATATTGAAGATGAAGAAAGAGAGCTAGAAGAGCTAGAAGCATTGATTGTGAAAAGAGAAGCCAGAGGACATGGTAAGTACAAAGGAAAGCTACCTATTAAATGTTTCTCTTGCAATAAGATAGGTCATTTTGCATCAAGGTGTCCTGAAAGAGTCTCTAAGTACAAACCTGACAAGTCTAGATTTCAAAAGAAATGTTATTATGCTGAAGAAGGTGTTACTGATGATGAATCTTATAAAGAAAATGGAAATGAAGATGGATGAGTATTCATTGCTATCAAGGAAAATGGTCTGATGTCCACTGAATCTGCTTATAATAAGAACATTGAGAAATATCTTGTAGCTAGAATTGATGAAAAGGATGAGTGGGTGATTGACAACGGATGCTCACATCATATGACTAGTGACAAAATCAAGTTCATAAGCTTAGAAAAGTATGACGATGGTTTTGTAAGATTTGGAGATAACAATGCTGGTGTGATTTGTGGTAGAGGCACTATTTCTCTTGGTGGAAAATACAATACAAATGATGTCCTATATGTTGAAGGATTGAAGCATAACTTGTTGAGTGTTGGACAGATGGTTGACAAAGGATACAATCTTTAGTTCAAAGATGGAAAATGCAAGATTTTGGGAAGCTCTGGAAATGTAATTGCTTCAGGCACAAAGACAAGAGGTAATATATTTCACTTGAATGTTGCTAGTGAAAGTTGTTTAATTGCTCAAGTTGATGTAAGTTGGTTATGGCATATGAGATTATCTCATGTGAATTTTGATAACATTGTCAAAGTAAGCTCCACACAAGCAGTCAGAGATCTACCTAAGTTAGTAAAACCTACTAACACCATATGCAAGGAATGTCAAATGGGAAAGAATACAAGAATTTCATTTCAAAGCAAACAAGATCATTTAAATGAGGTACTATGTTTGGTACATATTGATCTATGTGGTCCATCCAAAATCAGAAGTATACAAGGAGAAAGGTAATTTATGTTGCTTATTGATGATTATTCTAGGATGATATGGGTTGCTTTCTTGAGAGAAAAAAATGAAGCTCTAGAAAAGTTCAAATGTTTCAAGGCTATGGAAGAAAATGAAACAAGTTTGAAGGTCAAATGCTTAAGATCAAACAAAGGTGGTGAATTCACTTCCCAAGAGTTCAATTCATTTTGTGAGGAGCATGGAATCAAAAGACAATTATCTGCTCCCCAGACCCCTCAACAAAATGAAGTTGTTGAAAGAAAGAACAAAACAATTCTAGATGTTGCTAGAACTATGATGTTGGAAGGTAATGTTCCTCATATGTACTGGAGAGAAGTTGTAAGCACTGCTGTATACACTATCAATCAGGTAAATGTTAATGGAAATTCTGGTAAGACTCGTTTTGAGCTATGGTTTGGTTATAAGCCTACTGTTAAGTATTTCGAAATCTTTGGAAGTAGATGTTATATTAAGAGAGATGAAGATATTGGGAAGTTTGATGCTAGAAGTGATGAGGGAATCTTTCTAGGTTACTCTACTAAGAGCAAGGCATACCGGTGCTGGGTATGTGCAGGATCATGATGGGCTAAAAAGTGGCGATATGTAAGTGATATGATGGCCCATGTGGCTGAAATTTTTTTTTTACCCAAAATTGATGAAACGAAAAGAGTTTTTAAAGGAGATTCTCAGCTTTCCACCAATATAAATTATGCTTTACTTTGAATTTAATAAATAATTATTATTGATTTTCTATTTGAATTACGACTAAAGTCTTGATTGATAGGCTGATTGAAAAACATATATAGCTTTCAAACGGTATTGCATTTTTTGAATATGAAATATGTGTCACATTCTATGCTTCACACACTATAGGATTCAAAAACAAAAATTGAATTTCATGAATTTTTGACCAAGTTAAGGTGGTCAGACGTACGAGTTTTTATATTTTTAAAAATTTGTAATAGAAAATTCATAATTAATTATTAACTTGGAAAAAAATTACAAAAAAATATGCATCACATTGGGACATGAGTCTTCTACTTATATCTAAAATCTTATAAAAAAATATTATCATTTTATTGTGGTTAGGGTGGTTAGAGAGACACCTACTTCTTATTTTTTCCCTGAAATTTAAGTACTACTACATTGAAATTTCAAATTTTCACCAAATAGATTTAAAAAAAATAAAAATAAACCTAGTATTTTATAAACTAAATTAAATTTTCTACAAATTCTATTCTTACATATTTTTGAAATAATATGGATAACTCATTCAAATTTTTACGTCAAGTTGCCTAACTTTGATTTTTTTGAATTTTATTACCACTTAAGGGCCTGTTTTTTCCATGATGATCTTGCACATGCCTTGGCACTACAATAGAAGATTGAAGAAAATGGTTGAAAGTGAAAATGTCAAAGTTGATGAAGACACTGTCAGATCATCTAGTTACTGTGGATATGATTCAGATGACCAACAAGATAGTACTGAGAATGAAAAGAATGCGCAGACACAAAATCAAGTTCAAATTGTTCCGGTGAATCAAGAGAATCATGAAGGAGAAGCTAGTGGAAGTGCAAAACAAAGAACAAAAGAAATAGAAGTAAGAGAGAATCCAAAAGGTCCAAGGTATGTAAAGATAAATCACTCTGAGAGTTAGATTATAGGAGATAAAAACAAAGGTGTGTAGACTATAAGAAGAATTGCAGAAGAGTATTGCCTAATTTTCAAAATTGAGCCTAGCAATGTCAATTAAGCATGTAAGGATGAATACTGGATGGAAGCAATGAAGGAAGAACTGATGCAGATAGAGACAAATGATACATGGACTCTTGTTCCCTGACCTTAGGATAAAAATGTGATTGGAACCAAATGGGTCTTTTGAAATAAGCTGAATGAATAAGGTGAAGTGGTCAGAAATAAAGCAAGACTGGTATGTAAAGGATACTCATAGATGGAAGGTATTGAATTTGAAGAAACCTTTGCACCTATTGCTAGAATTGAAGCTGTAAGGTTATTTCTTGCTTCTGCTACCTTCAAGAATTACAAAGTCTATCAAATGGATGTGAAGTCACCATTCTTGAATGGTGAGTTAGAAGAAGAAGTTTATCTTGAGCAACCAGATGGATTTCAACTGATTGATGAAAAGGACATGGTGTGTCGGTTGAAGAAAGAACTATATGGACTCAAACAAGCCCTTAGAGCCTAGTATGCAAGAATGGATAAATACTTGTTGAAGCTTGGATTCAATAAAGGTACTGTTGACAACAATCTATATTTCAAGATGGATTAGGATAAATAGTTGATTATTGAAGTCTTTGTTGATGCCATTATTTTTGAAGGTGATGATGACTTATGCATGAAGTTTGTTGATAAAATGAAAAGTGAATTTGAGATGTCAATGATAGGAGAGCTGAAATTCATTTTAGGATTGGAAATTACTCAGTTAGATGATGGAATTTTCATATCTCAGTCCAAATATGTAATAGAGTTACTAAATTTTTTTGGTATGGAAGACTCAAAGCTACTTGGTACACCCATGGTAACCAGATGCAAGCTAACAAAAAATGATGATTCTCCTAAGGCTAATCAAACAAGGTATAGGTCAATGGTTGGTGGATTGATATATTTGACTCAGAACAGACCAGGCATTATGAATGTTGTGTGCATGGTTGCTAGATATCAAGCTGATCCAAATGAATCACATGTGACTATAATAAAGAGGATTTTCAGATACTTAAAAGGAACTGTTGATTTTGGTCTTTGGTATCCTAAGGATGACGATCTTACTCTGAATGCCTTTACAGATGCAAATTGGGCAGGTGATGTGGATGACAAGAAAAGTACAAGTGGTGGTGAACTCTTCTTAGGGAAGAAGTTGGTGTCTTGGCTAGGTAAAAAGAAGAATTCCATTTCCCTATCTACTGTCGAGGTAGAATATATTACTGCCGCAAAAACTTGTACTCAAGTATTGTGGATGAAGCAGATGCTCAGAGATATCAGAGTTGACTATGACAAGCCTATTGCTATATTATGTGACAATTCAAGTGCCATAAACATTTCAATGCATCTAGTGTTACATTAAAAAAAAAAACATATATCTATCAAGTATCACTTTTTGAGAGGCAAAGTAAGTGATAAAGAAGTCAGATTGGAATATGTGCCCACTAAAGAACAAATTGCAGATATGTTCACTAAACCGTTGCCTAAGGATACTTTTGAGTATCTCAGAGGAAATTTAGGGGTGATTTCCCCTCCTAATCTGAACTAAGATGCAAGTCTTTGCATCAATCCGTCCACTCAATGTGAGATCTTGTTTCAGATTGATGTTACAGTGGCTGCTACTCAGGGGGAGTAGACATATGATTCAAATGATATGTATTTCAGAGCTTGTGTAACCTTTACCTTTTCCATTGATGTCAAAGGGGGAGAAGTTTAATGTGAAAAACATTGTAAAATCTAACGGGGAGAAGTGTAGAACAAAGGGGGAGAAGAGTATTGTGTGAAGAGTTAGTTGTGTTGATGGTATTTTTCACATCGTGACATCAATGCCAAAGGGGGAGATTGTTGGATGCTATGGTTGTGCTGCTGATATGTGGTTGTCATTGATGTCAATACTATTAGTATTGATGATTCTGAAGGCTGTATATGTCGAGGATATTGAGAAAATTATAATAAATATGTTGCAGGTAGTTTGTGAAGCTGTGAAGATTAGAATGGTAGGAAGTTGTGCAAGTTGATAGTCAGAGGTCACACATTAAAGGGTTTGTTTTTGAGCCTATCTAGTATGTTTTCCAAAATTTTCAGAGGTGTGCATCAAGATTGAAGAAAGTTATGAATTTATGAGTTCCTACAATTATTCTGTTACTCTAGCAAGTGTTTCTGGAAGATGAGATTGCAATTCTGATGAATTGAGTTGCTGCATACATTCCTGAGATGTTCAGTGATGTCTCTAGATCATGCTCTATCATTGTGGTATTCCTGCATTAGTCACTGTGCTCGTGATCAAAGATTTTCCTTTGAGTGTTCGAGGCCGACATGATGGTGGTAGCATGTTGCAGATCCTTATGGATTAATATTTTATTGTTTGGCATGTTCAAGGATATTGATTTAGGTCTTATTTATACTGTGTCTGACTTAGGTTGGTGCGCATTAAGAGTTGTTCATATATTGGGCTGATAGTTTTTAATTTATTATTTTATTTGTGGCTGAAAAATTTGTTGATGTAAATCAATGTAGCGGATATATAAGAGCGGTTGTTTCTTCATTTTGAAGTGTGTGTGGTGAATGTGCTTAGTGAATGAATGTGAAATGTGTGAATAAAGATCAGATCTTTCGATTTTAGAGCAGAGTGTGAAGAAGATTGAGCGAAGTGTGAAGAAGTGTTTTTGTGCCTAACCAGAATTGTCATCAGGCTTTTGTAGAAGCTAATTTCTCAGTTCAACCTCATAAGATGTATTTAATCTGATTATTTTATGTAAGGAAGTGAGCCTTCCCTTTTGAGCAGTGAGCTCTAGGTAGTGTTCCTGAATGCATGTGCATTCCTTATTCATTTTTCATTATACTTCTAACAGGGTGTAATATTGTGGACTAACATCCACCGTGGGTTTTTCCCTAATAGGGTTTCCATGTATAAAATCTTGGTGTTCATGTGTTTCTAACATGTTGTTGATTTATGCTTGCACTGTTAATTACCAGATCTGAGACTAAAGGTTGATTAAAGTTGAATAAGTTTAATTTTTGAAACAACTGATTCACCCCCCACTTAGTTTTCTATCCTTGTTTTTCCAACTGAGAGAACATAATTGTCATTGCCTGGTTTTTCCTTTGAGTTGCCTTCAAAGTTGTGCATCCTTCATTGCTTCGTGGCTCAAAGTGAACCTTCAAGTGATTATAATGTTTTTTTAGAGCTTGGACTATGATTCCTCCTACATGATCCATCAATAATAATGCAGAAAACTACTTATGATGCATTGAACTAATTGAGAAAAAGAAAGAAGTGTGTAAGAGAATACCAAGGAAACACATCATAACAAACATTGTAATTATTATTTTTATCTAACATTATTTGTTTCCTATGCAGGTATAGGACAAGTCATGTTGCTAATCCAATTTGAATGCTTTAAAGCATGTGGTGTAAAATGGGCTCCCACAAGGGTTGAGACCCAACATACTGCCCCTTAAGCATTCAAGAGGGGTTGAGAAAGCAAATAATTTCTAATTTCTCAAAAGAGATATGCATCTCAAGGAGTACATCAAGTGTCATAAGAACTCAAAAAATTGACCATTCAGGACAATCAAGTTTGAAGGTGCAATGAATAGAAGATCATAAATGATCAATTTCTCAAGTGGATCATCATAAAGAGTGTATCATCATGAAATGTTAGAGTGAACATGCATACATAATGCCTTGTTTACAAAATTAATAATAGCAACTGAAGCAAATAGAGAAGCTTGAAAGAATCATCATCGGGTGTTTTATTTCAAGATCTTCTATGCAAGGAATAGATTCATCAACTTTTATTGCCTAAGAGAAACAAAAATGCATGAAGAGTGCAAAGCAAGCTTTGTTTCCATCAAGAAATGAGATTACAAGTGGCTGCAAATGAAGCATGAAAATAGAGGATGAAAGGAAAAGAAGCATTGTTGACTATGGGTGTGATACACTAATTGTTTGAGCTGAATATGACTTGAACCATCATTAATGAAGGTAGTTTGAAAAACCTTAATCTTGTTTCAATACTTTTGATGCTACAAATGTGAAGGATGATCTCATTGCACCGTTTCATAAAACTATGGTAAAAGTGAAGCTGGAAACGCATTTTTTGAAGCCTTCGAGTGCATAGAATGTGTGATAATGGACAACAAGTGACTTACAAAAATACCATGGTGCTAAATGCAACCTTGCAAACTATGTTAAGGAATGAATGAGAAAGTGCATGAGGGTATGAAGGAGCATTTTTTTTAATAAGAAACTAAAAATATCTAAATAATGTTTGAGCTTCATTGTGTTTTTACATTTCAAGAAAACAATGAAAAAAAAAGCTTGTTCCATTATTCTTTGAGTAAAGTAAAATTTGCATTCTGAGAACAAGCAAGTGAAGCTAAAGTAGTCTGCACTTGAAAAAATAAAATCATTGGAGTATTTTTGCTGTTCAAAATAGTGAATTGATGTCCAAACAAGCTAGGGTTTTGAAGAAAATGGGACAATGACACCATAACTCATATAATGCACCTGTGTGCGAGTAGAGAAAAATAAATAGATTTTGCATAGAATGAAAGCAAATATAGTGATACCCATTTTTTGTGCTTTGATAGAAACCTTGATAGGTTTATGTTGTGAAATTTCAAAATGAAAAATTTTGAGTTTGTGAAAGAGTATAGAAAAACCTAGTTGGTGCTCTCATGGTTGCGGCCTGGGAGAGTTTTTCTTTCACAAATGGTGATACCCACTTGGGGTTTTGTGTTCAAAATATAAGTACAGAAGGAAATTAAAAGGTCTCAAGCTCCTTGCTAGAGAAACAACTCATAAAAATGAAGATAACGAGGTCAATAGCCATGACCATGATGGGTTTTGTAAACCTTTAAAATTGAAAGAACAAATACAAACGTTCTTTCTTTTAATAAGTAACATCATTGCACATCATGGGTAGAGCCTAGAAGGACTGTATTTCTACAGAAATAAAAGAACACACATGGTAAGGCTACAACCTACACAATGGCCAAACTCAGAAAAATCCCACAGAAGTTCATTATTTTTATGAAATAAGCTCAAGTCAATCTTTTATTTAAGAGGGAAATGCATTAGAGATGAAGCATAGAGCTTACCATGGCTATGAGTGAAGAAATCCAGTCCAAGTCCACAACTAAAGCCTCCAAAAATCTCGAACAAAGTCTCTCATGGTGGCCACAAAGAGTGGCATGGGTGTCGACATAATGAAAACAAAAAATTCATTGAAAAACTAGTCATGGCCGCGACATAGAGGCCCAATTTTCTCTTTTGAATGGAGTCAGAAGAGGATCAAAATGCAAGAAAAAGACTTACCATTGAATGCAGGAGAAGATTAAAGAAAAAAATGACTAGAAAGCGGCTCAAATGGTGGAGTTTCCAGCTCAAACCCTAAATTCCATGGAGACGTCCAACAAAGCCTTATTTTCCCCAAACTTGGTCGATGAGAATGACAACCAAAATGAATGTTTGGAGGTGGTCTTGTGGCTAGGGTTTTCCCCATGCCCTAAGTCAAATGTGATTTTTATCACATTTCCAAATGCTTTATTAATGCCTTGTGTTGATAAAGCCCAAGTCGAAGCTTAGGCACTTCATTGATTTCTAAATAAAATAAAACATAATACATACCCATGCACTTTACCTTGTGAAAAATCAAGACAATGACCTTAGGCCCTTAAAAAATTTCCTAATTCTTAGACATTTTTAGGGTTTTCCTTTGGAGCTTTGAGTCACCATAGGAGATGAGTGCATAATTTTTTTATGATTTTTTATAGAAAAATCAAATGTATAGAGGTCCTTGCATAATATTTTGATTTTTTGCAAGTATATGTTTTTATCCAAAATGCAAAAAATTAGAGTATTTAGAGATAAATTGTAAAAAATCAGATGTAACAAAGGGAATTTCTATTTTTGTAATTCAAAAACTACAAAGCTGTAAAATATTAATTAAGAAATATTTCTATAAATTTTTTAATTAATTGTTATTTAAATGTAGTTAGACAGTGCACTTGAGTTGACATCAAAAGTTTCCATTTAGAGTTGAGTTCGCTTGGGCGGATTTGGAGAAAAGGTAACAAACTAAACTTTGCATTTTCAGTTTCCAGATGTTTACACCTATTTTTGTGGAATTTTTGGATCACCCCTTGGGAGATGGAAAGTTTATATCCTTTTGATTCAGTTTCGATCAATTTATGGCCCTTTTTTTCAGGCTTTTTCGAGGAGCTCAAAAATGAGGGTGAGATGCTTTTTGGAGAAGCAACGGGCCTAATTTTTCTATTTTGCACTATTGGGGTCACTTAATAGCTATAAGTTTGAGAAATCTTAATTTCTCACGGTTTAATTTCATAGTTTCTTTCTCTCCTATCCATTGAGAGTTTTGAAAACTGATTGATGTACTCAAATTCTAAAATTGTTGCTCCTTTAATGCAATAAAACCTCAGAGTTCCTTTCTCACCTACTTGTTCAAACTTGTAGTTGCAATCTGATGTTAGTTGTGATTCAAGTGTTCAATCCTTCTTATGTATTGTCAATTATAGGTTTGTTGCAATGTTTTCATGTGATTCGGGTTGCATTCTGTGTTATGTTTAGTTGACCTCTATGAAAATCACTTTTGAGTTATGTGTCTTTTTGATGAGATTGTGAAAAATCAGCGTTTAAGGTATTGTTGGGAGTAGGAAAATTGTCAGAGTCCTCTTATCACTGGTGAATCACCTTAGTTTAGAATTTCTGTTTCAATTTTTCTTTCTACCCTTTTCCCTGAAGGTTTAGTAGGTTAGGTGGTTTACTGGGGGAACTAGCCCACTCTGGAGATTTTCTCTCACTTATTTATTTACCCACAAATCAGAAAGAATTTCCATGTTGCAACAAGATTGGAAAGTCTAACTTGGCTAAGGGTGCAATCCTAATTGCCAACAAAAAGATAGGTCATTATGCTTCAAGATGTCCAACCAATATTTCAAATGAAAAATACAAGGATAATGAAGGTAAATATTTCAAGAGAAGTTATTATGTTAAAGAAGATTATAGCATATCTGATGATGAATCTAACTACTCAGATGATGAAAATGATGAATGCTTGTTCATGGATTTGAATGTTGGAAATAATTAATTTGATTCTAAAAGATGTATGAAGGAAATTTCTTCGGAAGCATGTTATAACATCAAAGGGACATCTTATTGGATGCTATTTTTCTCATGTCTAAATTAAGAGACAAAAAAGTGACTCATATTTATAGAGAAGGTAATAGTGTGGCGGATGTGCTGGAAAATCTTGGCTCGGGGTGGGACTTGGCTAGATGTTGGAGGAAACCAACACAATTTCTGCCAAACATTCAAGCTTTGATCGAGTGGGAAAAGGATTACATGGTAAATAATGACTTACAACTTCTGGATGACGAGGACTGATGGGGGGGCCCACTGGCATTTTTGGGTGTGGTGGTGGATTAATTCCTTTTGTGGTATGAAGGACAGGTGGAGTGCCATGGGAAAAGATGAGAGGGTGTGGTGTAGGGGAAAGGGCATTCACGTGTTGTTTCTTTGGGATGGGAGAATGGGTATAGCTTATAAAAATATGATGATGAGATGGTAGGGAGGAAACATTATTGATGTGATCAAGCCTAGATTTGGTGATGTGATAAGGGTTATTTGGAATGCCGTGATTGCTTCTTGGGAGGATGATGGTACTATGAGTGTTAATTTTTGGGAGAAAAGGGTACTTGGTTTATCTCCTAATTATTTTTGGAGATATGAGTGTATGAATAATGATGGGACCATCCAAGATGCATACTGGTTGTATTCTAGAGGTTTCGCGTTGGATAATTTAACTGGTGGTTCCTTCGGATTTGTTTGGTTGATTACTAATATTAGCTTGCTGGGTTATCTGCATGGGATTTTGTGCCTTTCCTACCTTTCTGCCAACTTTTGGCTCCTTCTCTAGTATCAAAAAATCATCAATTGCGGTGTCTTTTCTCACTGTTGCTTAGTTCCCCTCCGTGCATGTAAATGGCTTGAGGGGATTAATTTCCGTAAGCCCTGCATTAAACATCCTTGTTCGATTTTTGTGCGCAACGTTTGGCTCTGGTTTTTTCTGCATTTCAGAGTTTTTCTTGTTCTTCCTGATAGTATGGGTGGAGATCGGGTTCGGACGGAGCCAGATAGCTGTGATGAATTCTGGAATAACCCTCTGGTCTAGCATATCTGCATTGAGGGAGGTATTGCCCTGCTCATGGAGCATCTGGTCGACCATGATCCCATCCTTTTGGGACAATTTGCATGTTCTTGGAAGGATAGAAGGGTTTTTGTTGGGGGGATTTTGTTTGAAGTTAGCGAGGAGGTCATTGCATAGGCCACGGGCTTGAGCTGCGAAGGGAAAAAATACCCTAAGCACACCAAAAATCTAGACCACGAGAGCCTTAAGGCTTTCTTCAGAGGAGAGGAGACTCTAGTCAGGAGTCAGGCGAGGTTCAAAAGAGCTGAGCTCCCCAAGCCATGGGATATGGTCTACATGGCTTTGATGAAATATGTGATGCTAGAAGGTAGGTAAAAAACTTGTTTTTTCTATCACGTCCCTCTGCTTAACCATCTCAGACATAAAATGCTACTTAGCTTTCCATTTTTCCTTCTTATGGACCTAGAGAGCTCGGTGGATAAATGTAATGCGGTGGCCTATCATAATCCTAGAGATCTCCTGCCTCTCCCACTCCATCAGGGGCTTATCTTTCGCCTGTACCACTTTCATCTCGCCCTCTTCCCACCTAAAGTCATCTTTGTCCGTGTTGAGAATATTGATCCCATTTCTTCGATTCACATCTCCCCGGCCGAGTCCATGAGACCTCCTCGGAAGCTTGTTGTTGATAATGTGGGGAGTATCAAAACTAATGTGGCCAATAAAAAGCTCAAGGGTGGGTTAGGCTTGGCTCATGCTAGGGTGGCGAAAGGGCTCTATGAGCTAAAGGCCACCTAGGTTAACATGGTTGCTAATGTCACTAAGCCGAAGATGGGCAAGGAGAAAGGTTTGCAGGCTACGATTGCTAAGGAAGGCAAGGGCAAGGGTAGGAATGTGGTTGGGATTGACTCCAGAGGGGAAACGGTTGTTGGGACCACAAAGCTGACTGGTGGGGAAAGTGGTAGGAGGAGATTAGGAAGGCTGGCCAAGAACAGCAAAAAGAGACTGATTATTGAGGACTCGAAGGCGGAGCAGTCGGATAGCAAGGGTCACAAGGAGGAAGAGTCTTACGATGAGACTGACGATTTGGGGGAGAAGCCCCTTCCTATTCCAATGGAAAACAAGACTCCTTGCCATGGCTCTGACTCGCACACTCCATTGGTGATTGAGCCTGGTGAGATGCAGGAGACTAGGGATACTGGGGAAGATTCAGATATGGTGGTGAAGAGATTGAACACCCTGGACAAAAGATTTAGGGGCTTCACCCGCTTTACTATGAAACTGAGCCACTTTGTTACTAGTGCGCTGTCAAATGTCATAAAAGAGGAACTGGAGGGGAATAATAGCCAAGAAAACAAAGAATGGGTGGGTGATGAGGTAGTGGACCTCCTGATCAAGAACTGGGACGAGGCTAGTTAGCTGCGCTTGTTGGTGGTTTGTCGGCTGTTTTTCGGCTGTTAGTGTGCTATCCCTGGGCTGTCTCTGTGGTTTTTTTTGTTAAGTTTTCCTATTGTTGTTTCATTCCTTTTGGCCCTAGTAGCTCGTTGTGAGGGGTACAACACCCCATAAATGTTGTTTAACTTTTCAAAAACATCAAAGGGACTATAGTGATTTATTTTCATGCTAGAGAGAACAAAAAACACTGGATAATTGACAATGGATGCTCAAATCATATCATAGGTAATAAGAGTAATTTTTTTAAGATTGAGAAGTTTGAAGGCATCCTTGTTAATTTTGGTGATGATATATATACTAAGATATGTGGAAGAGGTTCAATTATTTTTTATGGTAAGCATAATATAGATGGTGTTCTTTATGTCAAGGGTCTCCGACATAATCTTTTGAGTGTAGGAAAAATGTGTAGCAAAGGACATAATCTTGTATTTTAGGATGGTGGTTGTGAAATCAAAAAAGGAAGAACAAAAATTCTGGTTGCTACAAGAACAAGGATAGATGGGAATATTTATCAACTCAAAGGTGCTAATGGTAAGTACTTTATGACTCAAATAAATGAAATTTAGATATGGAATAGAAGAATGCGTTATATCAATTTGATAATCTAGTAAGGATTAGCTCTACTCAAGTTGTGAGAGATCTTCCAAGAATTACAAAGCCTATAAATGTAGTTTGCAAGGAATATCAAGTTGGGAAAAAAATAAGGAGGAGGTTCAATATCAAAGAATATTCTACCACAATACCTTCAAAGTTAGTGCATACAAACCTATGTGGACCTACAAGAATAGGAAGCTTTCAAGGTGACATGTATTTCATGTTGTTAATTGATGATCACCCTAGGATGGCTTGGGTAACTATTTTAGAGAAAAATAGAAGCTCTAGACAAGTTTAAATAATTTAAATCTATGGTTGATAATGAAATGGATATGAAAATAAAGTGCTTAAGCTATGATAGGTGTGAGAGTTCACCTCCAATGAGTTTAAATTTTTTTGTGAAGATCATGGGATAAAGAGGCATTTGTTAGCTCCTATAACTCCTCAATATAAAGGAGTGGTGGAGAGAAAGAATAGAACACTTTAGGAAGCAACAAGGACAATGATGAAGGAAGAAAATCTACTAGAGAGAAGCTATTAATATTGTAGTATACATAATCAATATAGTACAAGCAAGAGTAAACACTTCAAAGACTTCTTATGAATTATGGTATGGTTGAAATCCTATTGTTAAATATTTTAAAGTGTTTAGAAGCAAATGTTCTATCAAAATATATGAAGTAAAATAGGAAAGTTTGATGCAAGGTCAGATTGAAGGAATCTTCCTTGGATATTATACAAGAAGCGAGGCTTATTGATGCTACAACAAGAGGATCAAGATTATAGTTGAAAGTGCAAGTGTCAAAGTAGATGAAGAGACACACAAAGTATCAATATTGATAGAAGGATATGAATTTTATGATTCCTCTTGTAGAGAAGAAGAAAAAGAAGAAGAGAAGGAAAAGGAGATGAAGGTTGAAGAGAAATAAGCTCCAAAAAGGATTTGTAAAGACTCCTAAGAAAGTGCAAAATAATCATTCTAAATATTGGGTCATTGATGATAAGAGTAAAGATGTATTGAAAAGAAGAAATGCTGCTATGACAGAAAAATAGGTGAATTTGTGTCTACTTGCCAAAGTAGAACCTAAGACACTAATTGAGACATGTAAGGATGGGAACTAGAAAAAAGATATGGAAGAAGAATTGATATAGATTGAGAAGAATAAAATTTGGAAATTAGTCCCAAGACCAGCAAATAAGAATATAATAGGAACTTCAAGTAAAAGGAATAGATTTTGAGGAGATATTTTCTCCAGTGGAAAGAATGGAGACCATTAGGATGTTTTTGGCCTTTGCAACACATAAGGACTTCAAGGTTTATCAAATGGATGTGAATTCTACATCCTTGAATGGTGAGTTGGAAGAAGAGGTACACATTGAAAAATTGGAAAGCTTTGCATTATCAGATTCTTAATATGGTTTGTAGATTGAAAAAATGCTTTTTATGGACTTAAGTAAGCCCATAGAGCTTGGTATCCAAGGTTGGATAGGTACTTGTTGTAGTAGGTATTCAATAAAGGTATTGTAGATAGAAATATTTACTTTAAAGTTAAGAAGGATCAAATTTTGATTGTGGTTATGTATGTTGATGATATAGTATTTGGAAGAAATGAGGTAATGTGAAAGAAGTTTGTAAATGAGATGCAAAAAGAGTTTGAGATTTCTATGTTTGGGGAGACAAATTTCTTCCTTGGGATACAAATTAGTTAGAAAAAAAAAGTGTATTCATTTCATAGTCAAAGTATGTCAAGGAAATGTCGAAGAAGTTTGGAAAGGAAGGATCTAAAAATGTATGTACTCCCATGGTTATTGGTAGCAAGTTGAGTAAGAATGATGAATCTCCTAAGACTAATCAAAGAAAGTGAATATCAATGATTGTCACACTGCTATATCTAACTATTACTAGACCAGATATCATGCATACAGTTTTTCTTGTGGCTAGATTTCAAGAAGATCCTAGAAAATCACATGTAGCAATAGTAAAGAGGATATTTAGATATTTATAGGGCATTCTAGACTATGGTATATGGTATCCAAAAGATATTGATTTATTTTTAAGTGTCTATACTGGTGCAGATTGGGTAGGTTGTGTGGATGACATAAGAAGTACAAGTGGAGTTTCTTTATTTATTAGAAGCAGGTTGGTTTATTGACTAAGAAAAAATAACTTAGTGTAATTATATACTATAGAGGTAGAGTACATTGCAACAACATCTTGCTACACATAGGTAAAGCGGATGAAGCAAACTTTGAAGGATATCAAAATTTCATATGATGAACCTATTTCTATCTTGTGTGATAATACAAGTGCTATCAATATATCAAAGATTACAGTGATGCATTCAATAAAAAAGCATATCTCAATCCATTATCACTTCTTGAGAGAGAATTTTATAGAAAATGAGGCGAATTTAGAGTATGTTCCTACAAAGCATCAAGTTGTAGATATTTTCATGAAGGCTCTTCCCAAATATACATTTGAGTATATCTAGTAGAAGTTAGGGGTTATTTCCCCTCCTTTCAGCTAGATGCATAAGAGTGTGTATCCATCAGTGGAGCAATTCAATATTTATTCCTTTTCTTTTGGATTGATGATGGCTACCTCTAAAGGGGAGCAAGTTGGTGAAGTCAGATGGACCATATTCTATGCCCCTAAGGGGGGAGAGTGTAGAAAAGTGAGTGCAATAAGGAGAGAGTGTAGTTGCTTGTTGGTGTTGCAAATGATGTATGTAGGTGTTGCCCTTTATATGTTTTAAAAGGGAGAGAGAAAGATATTACAATATAGGAAAGAGAGTTGGATGAGTCTATGGCCCTTTTCCATTGATATCAAAGGGGAGAGAGAATCTAAAAACTATGGAGAGAGTTATTATAGTGTATGGAAAATATTGTATGAAGTACAAAGAAACAAATGGGGAGAGAGATTTGGTGTTGCAAAAGAAGTTTTTGAAGAGAGAGTATGAAGAGTAAAGAGTTTCACCAGTCAAGGGGAGTACTAATTGTTGAAAAGTTGTTGCTAGTATGATTTTGTTGTTGATGGTTTTTCATAATTGGTGTTGCCATAAATGATAAAGGGGGAGATTATTGGAAGCTTGATTTTCTTATGAGGTGTTTGGGTGTTGTCATTAATGTCAAACTCTTGTATGAAGAGAGTTTTGTAATGTTCCTAGTGTTGATGATGTCAACCCCTAGCATTAGAGTTGTTGGTATTGATGTCAACATAATGTTGTTGGTGTTATCACTGATGTCTTACTTTAATATAGTTGTAAAAGTTATGTTTGGAGAGATAGTTGGATGTGTTGGAAAAACAAGGATAGACAACTAAGAGGGGGTGGGGGTGAATCAATTGTTACAAAAAACTAACTTATGCAACATTAACCAATATTTATATCATGGATCTGATAATTAACAGTGCAAGCATAAGAACAACATATCAGAGACACATGAACACCAAGATTTTATACGTGGAAACCTTGTTAGGGGGAAAACCACGGTGGATGTTAGTCCACAAGATTATACCCTATTAGAAGTATAATGGAGAATAAAAAGGGGAATGCACTTGCATTTAGGCACACTTCCTAGAGCACACTTCTCAAAGGGAAGGATCACTACCTTATATATAATAATCAGATTAAATCCATTTGATGAACATGAATTGAGAGAATAGCTTCTGTAAAAGCGTGATGACAATTCCAGTTAGGCATAAAAAAATTCTTCAAACTCTTCCACCCTTCTGCTAAAACTCTTCCATACTCTACTCTAAATGATCTAACCTTTATTCACACTTTTACATCACTTGTATACTTGAGCACACCTTCTAAATGAGAAAAACAATCTCATATATATATCCGCTACATGGATTTGAATCCACTATTCAGTCGGCCACAAATAAAGAATGAATTACAACTGTCAGCCTTGACACATGAATAAATTACAATGCATACCAACACAAGTTAGTCACAAAATAGTGAGGACCCAAGAAAAAATCTCTAAACATGCCAAATAATGAAATATTAATCTTCATGGATCCGCAACACGCTAACACCATAATGTTGACCAAGAACATGAACACTTGGGCACATATCGGAAAATTTTTCAATCACGAACACTTCAATCACTGCATACGTACAACAAGGATAGATTAAAATCTAGACTCACCCATGAATGTCATATATACATGCACAACACATGAGATTACCATAATTTCATCCGCTTCAACTAGGAACACCATCTACATAAATTGAATAAATGTAGGCACATAGATCTTCATAACTTCCACAAAACTTTATGCGCACCTCTGAAACTTTCAGAAAACATAGAAGAAAGGTTCAACAACAAACCCTTTGAAAAACACCTTTAGATATTTAATATACAAAGATTTCCATCATTTTGACCTTCCTAGCTCCATTGGTTGCCTGAACTACATTTTAAACAATTTTCTCAATCTCCTCAACATATACAACCTTAAGCAAATTAAAATGATAATAGTGTTGACATCAATGACAACCATAACATCCAACAATCTCCCCCTTTGGCATTGATGGCAACACATGATGTGAAAAATAATACCATCAACCCAACTAACTTTTTCGTCAACAATCTCCCCTTGAGATTGTGCACTATTTCATGTTTCCTTCATTTCTCTTCTTTCCCACTTTTCACATTGCTTCTCTCCCCCTTTGACATCAATGGAAAAGGTACACATGTTTTGATCTCAAATTTGAAACATCTGACTACTTTCCCTGAGTAGCAGTCACCACAACATCAATCCAGAATATGATATGGTAATGAATTCACTGACTGATGTAAATACTTGCATCTTAGTTCTGATTAGGAGGGGAAATCACCCCTAAATTTCCTCTGAGGTACTCAAAATTATCCTTAGGCAACGAATTTGTAAAGATATTTACAATTTTCTCTTTGGTAGGTATGTAATCCAGTCTGACTTCTTTGTCACTTACTTTGTCTCTCAAGAAGTGATACTTGATGGATATATGATTTGTATTTAAATGCAATATTGGATTCTTAGAAATGTTAATGGCACTTGAGTTGTCACAGAATATAGAAATGGGTTCTTCATACTCAATTCTGACATCTCTCAACATTTGCTTCATCCATAATACTTGGGTACAACTTTTTGTAACAACAATGTACTCTACCTCAGCAGTAGATAATGAAACTGAGTTTTACTTTTTACTTAACCAAGATACCGACTTCTTACCTAAGAAGAATGCACCACCACTAGTACTCTTCTTGTCATCTACATCTCCTTCCCAATCAACATCAGGAAAATAACTTAGAGTAAGATCATCATTATTTGGATACCAAATACCAAGATCAACTATCTCTTTGAGATATGTGAATATTCTTTTCACACTAGACACATGGGACTCTTTAGGATCAGCTTGAAATCTAGCAACCATGCACACAACATTCATTATGTCTGGCTTGGTTTGAGTCAAGTAGAGTAATCCACCAATCATTGACCTGTATCTTGTTTGATTTTCTTTCAGAGTATCATCTTTTTGTGTAATTTTGCATTTGGTCACCATAGGTGTACCAACTGGCTTTGAATCTTCCATGCCAAACTTTTTCAGTAACTCTTTCAATACTTAGATACAAAGATTCCATCATCCAATTGAATAATTTGCAATCTTAAAAATAATTTTAGTTCTCCTATCATTGAAATTTAAAATTCACTTTTCATTTCATCAGCAAAACTCATACACAAATCATCATCACCTTCAAAAATGATATCATCAATAAAGACTTCAATGATCAGTTCTTTGCTCTGATCCAGTTTGAAATATAAATTGTTGTCAGTAGTACCTTTATTAAATCCAAGCTTCAACAAGAATTTATCCAATCTAGCATACCAAGCTCTAGGGGCTTGATTTAGTCCATAGAGGGCTTTCTTCAATCGACATACCATATCTTTTTCATTAGTCAATTGAAATCTATCTGGTTGTTCAACATAGACTTCTTCTTCTAGTTCACCATTTAGAAAAGCCGACTTTACATCCATTTGATAAAATTTGTAGTTCTTGAAAGTAGCATAAGAAAGAAATAATCTGATAGCCTCAATTCTAGCAACAAGAGAAAAAGTTTCTTCAAAATCAATACCTTCCATCTGTGAGTAACCTTTACAAACTAATCTTGCTTTGTTTTTGACCACATCACCTTGTTCATTCAGCTTATTCCAGAACACCCACTTGGTTCCAATCACATTTTTGTTTTGAGGTCTGGGAAAAAGATCCCACATATTATTCTTTTGTATCTACAATAGTTCTTCTTTCATAGCTTCCATCCAATATTCATCTTTGCATGCTTCACTTATATTTCTAGGTTCAACTTTAGAGATTAGACAATATTCTTCTATTATTATTTTTCTAGTTTGCACATCTTTGCTTTTGTCTCCTATGATCTAACTATCAGAATGATTTCTTCTTACATACTTAGGAGTTTTTAAGTTCTCTCTTACCTTTTGTTCTTCTGTCCTTTATTTTGCACTTTTGGTTGTTTCTGTTTCTTGATTTCCTTGGTTCACCGAAACAATTTGAAGTTGATTCTATGTCTGAGAATCATTGTTAGTATCATCATGTTGATCATCTAAATCATAATCACTAGATCTGAATTATTTACCAATATCTTCATCAACCTTAACATTTGCACATTCAACCATTTTCTTCAATCTTTTATTAAAAAACCGATAAGCTTTTCTCTTAGTAGAATATCCTAGGAAGATTCGTTCATCACTTCTAGCATCAAACTTACCCATATCATCATTTCTCTTGATGTAGCATTTGCTTCCAATTTTTTTGAAGTATTTGATAGTAGTATTATAACCAAACCATAGCTCAAAAGGTGTCTTACCAAAATTTCTATTGACATTCACGCTATTAATGGTGTACATAGTAGTACTTATAGCTTCTCTCTAGTAGAAACGAGGAACATTTGGTTCTAGCAGTGTCTAGAATGGTTTTGATCTTTCTTTCAACAACTCCATTCTATTGAGGGGTCCGGGGAGCAGATAGTTGCCTTTGAATTCTGTGGTCTTCACAAAAATAATTGAATTCCCATGAAGTAAATTCACCACCTCTATCTGACCTTAGACATTTGATCTTTCGACCTGTCTCATTCTTTGCCATAGCTTTAAAACTTTTGAACTTTTCTAATGCTTCATAATTTTCTCTCAAGAAAGAGACCCATATCATTCTAGGATAATCATCAATGAGTAACATTAAATACCTTTCACCTTGTAGGCTTATGATTCTAGAAGGACCACATAGATCAATATGTATCAAATCTAGTACTCCATTAGAGCTATACTTTTTGCTCTGGAAGGAATTTCTTGTTTACTTTCCCATTTGACATTCCTTGCACATAGTGTTAGTAGGCTTCACTAACTTAGGTAAATCTTTGACTGCTTGAGTAGAGATTATCTTGACAATGTTATCAAACACAGGATATATCCTCCTATTCCATAACCGGCTTACATCAATTTGAGCAATCAAACAACTTTGACTAGCAACACTTAAATGAAAGATATTACCTTTTGTCTTTGTTCTTGAAGCAATCATATCTCCTGAACTTCCTGTTATTTTGCACTTACCATTCTTGAACTATAGATTGTAGCATTTATCTACCATTTTTCCAACACTCAACAATTTATTCTTTAGGCCTTCTACATAAAGAACATTATCAGCATTATGCTTACCACCAAAAGAAATAGTGCCTCTGCCACAAATCACACCAGAAGTGTTGGTCACTGAACCTCACAACACCACCATCATAGTTTTCCAAGCTTACAAATTTTCTTTTGTCACCAGTCATATGATGTGCGCATCCGCTATCAATTACCCACTCATCTTTCTCTTCAAATTTGGATGCAAGAGCTTTCTCAACATTCACATTACTAGCAAATTCAGTGGACACCTGACCATTTTCTTTGATAGAAATAAATACCCATTCATCTTCATTTCCAGTTTCTTTATCAGATTGTTCATCAGTTACACCTTCTTCAACATAATAGCACTTTCTTTGAAATCTAGTGTTCTCAGGCTTATACTTTGAAACTCTTTCAGGACATCTAGAAGCAAAATGACCTATCTTACTGCAAGAAAAATATTTAATAGGTAACTTTACTTTGAACTTACCATGACCTCTTGATTCTCTTTTCACAATCAATGCTTCTAGTTCTTCCAATTATCTTTCTTCATCTTCAATCCGCTTCATCTCATCTTCATATCTAGATGCTCTCTGGGAACTGTCTCCTGAATCATATCTCTTTTTCCTGGATACAGTAGCCTTGAAAGTAGACTCTGTCTTAGGAGTAGACTCACCAAATTCACTTAATTCAAATGCAACAAGTTTTCCAATCAACATGTCTTTTGTAATATTTGTCACTATTTTGAGTTCATCAATAGCATGAGCTTTTGTCTTGCAGGAAGGGGGCATAGATCTAAGTATCTTAGCCACAATTTCACCATCATTCATAATTCCACCGACACATCTAATATCCATCACTAATTCATTTATCTTATGCGAGAAGGAAGTGATGTTATCATCTTCACTCATCTTGAAGCTCTTCCATTTGCCTTTTAGACTTTGTAGCTTAGCACTTTTCACTAGTGCATCTCCTTCATACAATGTTTCTAACTTTTTCCAAATCTGGTATGCAGTCTTCAATCCCATCACATTTGTCATTTCTGAATCTGTTAAAGCACTCACTAGTGTTTCTACTGATATGGTATTAATTTTTGCTTGCTTGATCTCATCTTCAGAGGAGGGACCATTCTGAGAAATATTATATGCAATTTGTGTCATTTGCCAAAAAGGTTCACCAATGAACCTTAAATGAAATTCCATCCTGAATTTCCATAGAGAGTAGTTTGTACCATCGAATTTGGGACTATCCTTCTTAAATGATGCCATCTCGGATCACCTCAAGTTGTTAAGCTTCTTATAGAGGAACTAGCTCTGATACCAATTGTTGGCAAAATAAGGATAGACAACTGAGAGGGGGGTGAAGTAGTTTTTACAAAAACAAACTTATGCAACATTAACCAATCTTTATATCATAGATTTGATAATTAATAGTGCAAGCATAAGAACAACATATCAAATACACATGAACACCAAGATTTTATATGTGGAAACCCTGTTAGGGGAAAAACCACGGTGGATGTTAGTCCACAAGATTATACCCTATTAGAAGTATAATTGAGAATAAAAAGGAGAATGCACTTGCATTTAGGAACACTACTCAAAGGGAAGGCTCACTTCCTTACATACAATAATCATATTAAATCCATCTGATGAGCATGAATTGAGAGAATAGCTTCTGCAAAAGCCTGATGACGGTTCCGGTTAGGCACAAAAAAAACTTCTTCAAACTCTTCCACCCTTCTACTGAAACTCTTCCATACTCTGCTCTGAATGATCTGACCTTTATTCGCACTTGTACATCACTTTTACACTTGATCACACCTTCTAAATGAGAAAAACAATCTCATATATATATCCGCTACACAGATTTGCATCCACTATTCAGTCGGCCACAAATAAAGAATGAATTACAACTGTTGGCCTTGATACATGAATAAATTACAACGTGTACCAAAAAAGTCAGTCACAACATAGTGATGAACCAAAAAAACATCCCCAAACACACCAAACAATGAAATATTAATCTTCATGGATCTGCAACATTCTAACACCACAATGTCAGCCAAAAACATGAACACTTGGGCACATATTAGAAAAATATCTGATCATGAACACTTCAATCATTGCGGACGTAGAAAAAGGATAGAGTACAATCTAGACTCATCCATGAATGTCAGAGATAGATGCACAACACATGAGATTACCAAAATTTTATCCACTTCAACTAGGAACATCATCTACAAAAATTGAATAAATGTAGGCACACAGATCTTCATAACTTCCACAAAACTTTATGTGCACCTCTGAAACTTTCAAACATCATACAAGAAAGGTTCAACAAAAAACCCTTTGAAGTGCACCTTCAAATCTTCAATATACAGAGCTTTCCATCATTATAACCTTCTCAACTCCACTGGTTGCCTGAACTACATTTTTAACAATTTTCTCAATCTCCTCGACATATACAACCTTAAGAAGATTAAAATGATAATAGTGTTGACATCAATGACAACCACATATCAAAAACACAACCATAACATCCAACAGGATGTGCTATACTTGATGAGAGAAGTTGGATATTTTGTAGATGTGCTGCAAATATGTTAGTAGTGTTGTTGATGCAATTGGTTCACTTAGTTTCCAAGTGCTTTTGAGAAAATTTGAACAAAAGAGAGGTTAGTGTGGCAGATTGGTGTTTAGTGTTCTGCTCCGCATTTCTTCATGGTTGAAGTTATGCTTGTGTGGTTTGAATATATTGATCAAAGGTGTTCAAATGTTCTATATCTAGAGTTTCAGGGTTTCTATCATTTTGTTGTGAAATATGTGGTTGACAGTATGTTTGTCTGGTGAAACATGGTGTTTCAGAGAAATGAAATTTCTCCACATTTCTCCTCAATGAGGGTTCATGTCTTGCAGATCTAGGAACATGGTTATATTATTTTTATCTATCTTCCCTTGAAGTTTCAAGTGTTGTGGTTTTCTACAAGGTTGTTTGGTGTGTTGGACGTATGTGCTAGTTTGTTTGGTTGCACGAAATAAAGTATTCTTAAGTTCTAGGTGGTTGCAGTAGTAGTGGTGATTAGTCTGATGATGTGGAATATGTATGGATATTATGGAGTGTTTTTATGTGGTCCACAAATTTGTTTCAAACCCAATTAAGCATGAACTTAATTGTTAAGGGCGTGAATATAGGTTTGGCCGAACTAGTGTGCTAGCACTAATTGCAAAAGTGGTGTATTGTTTGTGGAAGCTTTACAAAGTGTTCCAGTGTAGATTTGGGTCCTAGTTAAGTTGTGGCATGGTTTTCCTTCACTTCTTTACATCGTGGAAGTGTTTGGTTCTGACCTATTTTATGTTTTGATATGATAAGCAACATTTATAGGGTGATGTACCCTTTACACAATGAGCCACTAGGGCCAAAAAAGATAAGTCCAAAAAAGTAAAACAACATAGCCAAAAAATAAAGACACAACAAACCAACAACCAACAAAAACACCAAACAACAACAACAAACTAATAGGAATTCTTCCAATTCTGAGAGAGAGTATTGATAACATCATCCCTTACCCATTCAAGGCCTTCTTCAGTTGTCTTCATATCCAACTCATCCTTCATCAAAACAAAGAGGGTGCTAGTAATATAGTGGACCAAATTGATAGAGAATTGGGTCAAGCCTTTGAACTTATTCTGCATCTTCCCCATCCTCTCCTACAACACACAAAGATCCTCCCCTTTATCCACATTCTTCACAATATTTGCACACTCCACATCTAGAGGGTCAGAAGGCTAGGAAGCTGAGTTCTCATTATGCACTTTTTTGAAATATGGGGAGGGTGTGAGGCCCTTCAAAAAACTCATCACCATCCTTTGACTCCTCCCCATTTTTAATACCTTTACTATCAGACTGCTCCTCATCAAAATCCAACTCATTAATTTGCATTTTCTTGTTATTTTTTTGTAGTCTGTTAGATCTCTTGATGTTGGTCATCTCAACCCCAGTCTCCACCATAGGCGCAAACATAGTATCTCCCTTGGAATCCTTCCCCACCATATTCTTACCTCTATTGTCCATGGTCGGTAGCTCTATCAAACCCTTCCCCTCATCCTTCACTTTCTTCTTAGTGGCAGGTTTGCTGACCGTCTTGGCAGAGGTAGACTTTAGCTCACAAAGACCCACTGTTGCACTCGACTGGGTAATCCCCACATTCCCCTTATTATTCTTGGAGTCTAGTTTAGGCTTAGGGGTTTCAACAGTAACCAAAGGGTTTTTTCTTTTGGGACCTTTAGACTCAACTGAAGAGATGTTAGTTTGCGCAGGTGGTTCAATTTCCTCAATACAGACAACAAATATGGTTTTGGGTGGGCAGAGCATGAGATGAAAATAGTAGAGCCTCAAAATAAGACCTTGGTGGAGAGGTAGGGGAGGAGGATCCTTTGCATTTTGTGCATTGGATTCAATACATTTCTCAACAAAGCTTTATAAATCCGTAAGTAAGAAAAATGAGAAACTTGTTGGCAAAACAAGGATAGACAATTGAGAGGGGGGGGGGGTTTGAATCAGTTGTTACCAAAATCAAACTTATTCAAAATTAATCAACCTTTAGTCTTAGATCTGATAATTAATAGTGCAAGCATAAATCAATAACACATCAAAGACACATGAACACCAAGAAACCCTTTTAGGGGGAAAACCACAGTGGATGTTAGTCCACAAGATTGTACCATGTTAGAAGTATAATGAAGAGTGAATAAGGAATGAAATTGCATTTAGGCACACTCCCTAGAGCTAACTACTCAGAGGAAGGCTCACTTCCTTACATACAATAATCAAATTAAATCCATTTGATGAACATGAACTGAGAAATTAGCTTCTTCACAAGCCTGATTACAGTTCTGGTTAAGCACAAATACACTTGACTCAACCTTCTTCACACTCTACTCAATCTCTTTCACACTCTTCTCTACTCTTGAATGATTTGACCTTTATTCACACATGGAATTCACATACACACACCAAGCATACATCAAAATGAGAAAAAAAACCTGTCTTATATATCTGCCACATGGATTTACATCAACTACTCTATCAGCCACAAATAAAGAGAAAATTACAACTATCGACCTCAATACATAATTAATCTTAATGTGCAACAACACAAGTTGGTAACAACATAGTGAGGGCTCAAATAAACACCTTCAAACATGCCAAAAAAAAAAATATTAATCCTCATGGATCTGCAACACGCTACCACCATCATGTTGGCCAAGAACATGAAAAATCAAGCACACATCAGAAAAATATCCTATCACTAACACTCTAATCAATGCAGACATACAAAACTAATAGATCACAATCTAGACTCATCCATGAACATCACAAGAACATGCGCAACAAATGAAATTTCTAGAATTTCATCCTCTTCATCCAAGAATACTTGCTACAGTAACAAAATGATTGTAGGAACATAGAACTTCATAACTTTCTCAACTCTTGATGTGTACCACTGAAACTTTTGGACAACACAATAGATAGATTGAGAAACAAACCCTTTAATGCGTGCCACCTAATTATCAACTTACAACACTTACCACCAATTTGACCTTCTTAGCTTCATTAGTTGCGTGCAATATATTTATTAAAATTTTCTCAATCTCCTCGACATATACAGCCTCCAGAAACACCAATGCTAATAGTGTTGACATCAATGACAACCACAACATCCAAAAAAACTGAACAAAATTTTATGGCGGAGGTGATTCAAAAGAGGAAAATGATAGAAATAGTAGGTTTTATATCTACCCATAAGGTGTCGTACTTCATAAGGGTGAGGCAAACCTGATCCCAAGGCCACAAGAGAGATTCCCTTTCAAATCTTGATTGGTTGCGAATAGGTTTTTCATTACGAACAAAGAAAGTATTCATCATTTTGTTGTCTTGTGCCTTAGTATGCTTTGGGTACTTTTTGGTGCACAACAGCCTCGGCACTTGAGCAATCACCTCCTCATTCACTTGAAAGGAGATGCCACCCATGGTGACCCTTCTTTCTTTCAAAGAGTTCATAAACTGCATAGATAACTTTGGATCGTGACCCACCAAATTTTCCATTAAAGGTGCCAACCCACCTTCCACACATATGTGCTAAACCAAAGGGTTCTTTTGAAATTCTAAATAATTATCAAGCTCCATTCTCACCTTGTCACCACCCATGTTTCCACTCTGCACACCGAAAAAACAGAAAGCTTGTGAGAGCAAAAGGTTAGAAATTTTGATAAATTGAGCAGTTTCCCACACATTAAATTTTTTAAGCCAAATGATGTAGCCTTGGACAATCAAGACCATGCACAAAAAGCATGCTTGAGGAGTAAAATCCAAGAGGAAATCTTAGCTATCACATTAATGAAAATATTCAAACACTTGTGGCCAAGTAAGTAAGAAAAGATGGAACAAGAAGGTTTGCCATCCATGTTACTTCTGCATAAGTACCAATGAAATTTGGCCATGGGGCCAAATTTAGATAAAACTAAAATCCTACCTTTCAGTAGTAGAATGATTTTAACAGAATATGACAGGCCAATCAAGAGCTTCACCCCATAAATGCTAGTCACATCAATTTTAAATTCAAATATTTGAATGATAAACAGGTGCATAGATTAATCCCCAAAAAGAGATTACATAAGGCCAAATCTAACTTGGCCATAATCTTAAAGTACTCCCCATAACTCTTCATAGTTTCCTTTTCAAAAACAATCTCCTCCTGATTATTCAAAATTTTCCACTTGTAAGACACCTCAACATTCAAACCCGTCCACATAGCCCAAAAGACAAGAAAGTGGACCCCCATAAGGAAAAAATCATCACATAGTTATTTATCATCATGGATCATACATGTGCCTTATTCCTTAAGGATTAAACCTTGAATACCAAGCGAAAGGTTCTCCAAATTTCACTAGCACTTAGAAATCTCCCAATGGGTGCCAAAATTAGCCAAAGCATCCACCACTTGATTACCCTCCCGATAAATGTGGGTAGAAATATTTAAATTCAACTTAGAGACAAGATGTTTTATGTCTAATAATTTTTTTTTAGTACTCCATCCTAGTAATCTGTCCAGATTAACCGCATCTATTAAAGACTTAGAATCTCCTTCAATATGAAGATTATCAATCCCCATAGTGATAGCCAACTAAATACCCTTTAGCAATGCTCTAGCTTCCACAATCATAGAGGATTGAATCCCAATCCCTCCCGAGTAACTAGCCACCAAATTTCCTTTGTAGTCTCTTATTATACCTCCTATACTTGTCCTACTCGGGTTGCCTTTGGCAGCTCCATCAAAATTGTGTTTATGCCAACCACAGTCGGGAGGTTTCTAGATAGTGTCCTATCGAGCCCAGGATCTATATTTTTCAAAGGAATTGGCCTCTAGATTTTGATTCCAAGCTTTAGCCATTTTTATTTCCCACTTAACCAGGGCCTTATCTAGTAATTTCCGTTTGAAGAGCAATTTTTTTTCCACGATAAGCCTTGCCCCTATTCTAAAAACCTCCTTAGGGCTCATCTTAATATTCCTGAATATCTTGTTATTCCTTTCCTTCCATAAACACGAATAGATAATGGGGGGAACCTGGTTCCAAATCTCATGAGGTACTGGGTGAAGTAAAGGTCCAGACCAACCCAAAATAAAGGAGTAAATGTCCTTGTTCATAGCCCACTGAGTACCCAATCTCTTCAAAGCCATCTCACACACACTAATAATAAATAAGCAATGAAAAAGTAAGTGGTCCATAGAATCTTCATCACACTTGCATAACAAGCATCTATAGGAGATCTATAACCCCCTTTTCGTCAAATTATCCTAGGTAAGAATTCTATTATGGCAAGTTGTCCACTAGAAAGTTTTTATTTTTTGGATCATGTGTCTGTTTCAAACCTGTTTCCAGGGTTTGGGGATGACACCCTATTCTAACAGTAGATTGTAAGCCATTTTAAGAGAAAGATTCCCATTCTTATCAAGAGTCCAGAAAAATTTATCCTCCATGATGGTTAACGATAATCTAGTAAGGGAAAGAAGGTCCTGCAAGGACTTGGCCAGACAACATAACTCAGGAGAAAAATGGCAGCAAAGGACCAGGTCATTCCACCTCCTGGCCCCTTGCAGACCAAGGAGATAATCTCTAATATAAAATCCAAAGAAAATTTGTGTCGGTCTCATCAGGTTCCTAAAGTCGGAGTGGGCTAGAGGGGTGTCAAGTAACTAGGAGTCTTTCTAGAATATGATATTGCTACCATTTCCAATTTTCAATTTCAACCTTATCCTAAGAAGTCCATGCAAACTACAAATGTTCTTCCAAGCCAAGGAACCTAAAGGGTCATCCTCTGAGAGGTAATTAATTAAAGGTCTATTGTGAAGATAATTAGTGTTCATGGTTTTGTATCAATATTTTTTGTCTCTTAGCTGATCCCAACCCACCTTAGCAATCAAAACCTTATTGGTGTAGGGGTTAATCCTTATCCCAAGCCTACCACAAGGTTTAGGTTTACAAAATTTGTCCCATTTAACTAGAGCAAAAAAAATATTTTCCTAGGTCCTCGACCATAGGAAATTCCTTTGAATTTTTTCAAACTTCTTAGCTATATATCTAGGGATCTTGAAAATGGAGAGGAAGTAAATAGGGATCCCTTGAAGAGCTACGAAGAGGAGCTGTAGTTTTCCAACATGACTGAGGATAGAACATTTTCAGCCAGCCAACTTTCTTTGGATCCTTTCAAGGACCAAATTCCAGAAGTAAGGGGCGACTTCCTTAACAACAAGGGGTAAACCAAGATACACTGAAGGGAGAGATCCACTCAAACAACCAAGAACAAAAATCACCCAATATTGAAGAGTAAAAGTGTTGTTGAAGAAATAAATCATACTTTTATTATAGTTAATACATTTCCCAGAGCAAGTAGCATAGTTATTGAGACAATTTTTTCATTTCCTAGCTTCAATCACAGAGGATTTCCCAAAGAGAAAGGTGTCATCCATAAATTGTTGGATAATAGTAGGCTCTAAAGAAGAGGTGGCTTGAACACCCTTAATGGATCCCTTCGAAAGAAAATTAGAAATGTTGCTACTTAGGACATCTGCAACCATGATAAAAAGATAGGGTGAGAGGGGATCCCCCTGCCTCATGCCTCTCCCAACATTAAAGAAACCACAAGGAGTCCCATTAACAAGCTTAGAGTACTTCACTGTGGATATGCATTCCATTAAGAGGTTGACCACATGTTGATCAAAACCAAATGTAGCTAGGCCTTTAGGGATGAAGTCCCATAACACCTTATCATATGCTTTTGAAATATCCAATTTGAGGGCCATACTAAAATTATTGCATCTATCCATAGAGTGGATTAATTCATGAGTAGTTATAGTAGCATCTAGAATATGTCAACCAGGAACAAAGCCTTTTTGAGTGGGGCTAATAATTTTATCCAGGAGGGGTTTAAGACAATTCACTAATATTTTAGAGAGGATTTTTTAAAAAGTGTTACAAAGAATGATGGGCCTAAAATATATCATAGATTGGGGACAAAAAATATTGGGAATTAAGGCAATAAAAGCGTGGTTCAGTTGTTTGAGAATCTTACTAGTTTTGAAGAAATCTCGAGCAACCAAAATAAGGTCCCCACCAACAATCTCCCATAAAATTTGAAAGAAGGCTGAGGGAAAACCATCTGGACCAGGTACCTTGTAGGCCCCTATGCTGAAAGTGGCCAAACAAACTTCCTTAGGAGTGACAACATTGGGTATGTTAAGGTTATCATCATGAGTAATAGTGGTCAGGAGAGGGTCCAACAATAGATTGGTCAAAGCAGAATTGGGAGCCTCAACAGGGACCAAATAAGTCTTCTGAAAATAGTTTGCCACCAACAGGCCAATCTAGGTGGCCATATTGACCACAACCCCCTGCTAATTATGCAACTTATTTATCTGATTCCTTTTCTTGTGTTTTAGTGTAGAAACATGAAAAATTCAGTATTTTTGTCCCCTTCTTATAGCCATTGAACTCTAGATTTCTGTTTCCAAAAAAAATCCTATTTCCTTAAAATTTTGTCCCATTCCCTTCAACTCTCTCTTTCTTGATTATAGGTTGGCAAGATGACATCCCCATATTCCATACTTTTTTGGATAGTATTCAACTAATCCCCTAAAGCTCTTTTCTTCTAAAAGACATCTCCAAAAACTCTTTTGTTCCAACCTTTCACCATGCATTTGATATGTTTAATTATATAAAAGATCCTAAACATGGGAGAACAATGAACAAGAATATTCCACCATTCAACAATTTTATTCTTAAAATTAGGATGAGAAATCCACATAATCTCAAACCAAAAAGGGAAGGGTCCAACAATAGATAGATCATTCATGATCAACAATAGAGGGTTATGGTCAGAAATAGTCCTGGGTAGGGCAAGGAGGTTAGCACTGAGCATGGTCAACCAATTGCTAGAGCAAAGGAATCTATCTAGTCCAACTTGAATCAAATCTTCCCCAAGGTGCCTATTGGTCCAAGTAAATGATTGAATTGATAGGTCAATTCTAATCAAGATAGTAGTACTCAGGAAATTCACCAGATCAACCATGCTGTTAGAATAATCCACCATACCACCACTTTTCTCAAAAGGATATAATGGGGAGTTGAAGTCCCCTTCCACCAACTAGCGAGACCCCCTATTATTTTTTAAGCAATTAAAGAGATCTTTCCATAGGGAATTCCTAGCATTCCTTTGGTTAGGAGCATAAACATTAATAAGCGACCAAGAGCCACCCAGGTAAGAAAATAAGACTCCCACACTACTCCGACAGTGGAATAGTTTAGAACCGTTGATCCTGGAGGGGTTTGATAACACAAAAAGCCCACTAGATGCCCCCTCAACATCACTACAGGAGTAAAGAGAACTTGGCCAAATATACTTAGCAATATAATCAAAATTTTATTTTTTCATTTTAGTTTCTTGTAATAGTAAAACATCTATCTTATGTTCTAAAACATAGTGTTTCAATGCAAGCTATTTATGAGAGCTATTCAACCCTCACACATTTGAGGATAAGACCTTCATTTGTTACTCTTAGTTGAGGACACTTCTAATGTCCTCTGTTTACGAATGGCTATCTCATTCACTGTCTCCCTTTGCTTGGTTTGTCACTAGTTGGGTCTGCCCTGTTTAGAATCGCCACCCACATCCGCCTTCTTTTTTACTTTTTTCTTTGGTGTTGACCAAAAATCCTCTTCCAAAGTTTTCTCCTGGCTTAAAACCACTAAGTCCAAACTACCTTTTTCAACTTTAACTTTAGTAACCACTTCCTCCAAAATTTTTCCTTCTTCACCTTTGGTCATACTAGGCCTAGTAGATAGGTCAGACCCAACATTCTTCATGGATACACCAATTTCCATAGCCCCCCAAAGAGCTTGGCATGGGGAGACAAAATCGAACACCGGGTCCTTCCCAATGGGAAAAATCACTGCCAAAACAAGAACAATAGTACCGACCACCAGGTCCACTCCAATGAGTAAGCTCACAGCCAAAACAAGAGCAGTAGGAACCAAAGCTAGGCCCATACAGGAAACATCATCCACAAAAGAATGAATCCCAATGATCGGGGGGTCATCCAAGGCGGGAGAGCCAAAATTAACCGGGGAGTCAACAATCTTCAAGATGTATTTCTCGAAGGGGTATTGATCATCAACAACAAAATCACTAGGGTTAGACACACGAATAAAAGAAGATTTATAGTTGGAGATAAGGTGGCTAGGTTTAGCACACTTTTGATAGTAAACCACAAAATTCTCATAACAGTCTAGGTGGACCCAAGAACCAAACTTAGAGAATAGATTCACAAAGGTAGGAAGCATCTTATGCACACCAATATTAACACAAAAATGAGAAAAAATTAACTTGGATTTGGATCAGGCAATGAAATCTGAAGTAATAAACTGGCCCAAGGAATACCCAATGCTTTTGAAAATGGATTCATCCCAATATTCTAGAGGAAAACTAGGTAGGTGCACCTATAGAAGTGCTGCTTTATTAAGATCCAAAGTAGGATTGAAACTTGGCTTCCAGTGGCATAAGGCCAAATTGTGCTTCCCATACACCCAAGGCCCAAAAGATTATACCACGACCAAATCATTTGAAGCCATGAGCTTGAAAAGAAAAAGCTCTCCTATCATAGCACATATTTCCACACTTACTTTGAGGTGCCATTTAGCAGTAACCCATCTCCAGACCATATCCAAAAAAGGTCAGAAGGAGAGGAAACGACCCACAACCACATTTTCCATTGAGGAAAGAATCCTATCATTGACTGGATCAGAGATAGAAAAATAAGTGCCTATGACTATGACATCTTCTTTTGGGTGAGGAGAGGGGACCTTAGTACTATGGATACCACTTGTCAGTACATCCTTCCACCTTAGAACCTCTGATAGGACTGCGACTGCCGACACTTCCACACCAAATAAAACCGAAATCATGGGTGACTCAGATTGACTCGGGATCATGGGGACCTTAGAATCAGGCACTCTAGGAGTAAATCTCGAGGGACACAAGTACACATGTGACATGGCAAGGCTCAAGTCAGGAGGGTATAGTGGGGTACCGTGGGGTACCCCAAAAGCAAAATCCACCATACGCATAGGTTGTTCAAACACAGACAGTGGAGAGAGAAGCAGGAATTGGTTTTTTTTAATAAAATTGACCTATTTGATGTTGCATGGTTGAGGTGCATACATTTCCTTAAGGTTGACCTAATTGAGATTGTTTTAGGTCACAGATTGTATAAATACAAGGTGAATTATTGTGTGAATAATGTACAGAAGGTGTATGATGCGAAATAATTAGAAAGTGATCAAGTGCGGTGATCTAAGTGTGAGCTTCAATGCCTATGATTCCCAAATACAGTGAGTAGAAGGTGTCTACATTTTAAATTCTATTGGATGAGTTGTTTTTGCTTCAATGGAACTATACCATTGGCATAAGAAAGATGCATTGTTAGCAGTTCAAATTGGTAGTGAGCCACCCCTTCTTCTATCTTCTTTCATCTAAATAGTGAGTCCTTTTTCAACAAGTCCTTCTTTATTTTGGGCAATGAGTTCTCCGGTAGTGAGCCTGTTGTATTCAGTGTTGCTAAGTATTTTGTTTAGTTTCAAGTTGTGTATCTATTGTGGGTGTGCCTTGACTAGTGGATAATAGCTTTTGAATCCCAATTTGAAGGGATGTGTATATTTTAGGTGGGAATTTTTTTTGATATAGGGGATTTTTATCTTTGAGAGGGAGTATTATTGTCTAGATAAGCATTGGTGTGATTATGAATGGGGTGAAGGGAATCATGGGTTGTGGTAGGAATATTTTCATGGGTATGATCATGATCCAAGGGATCAATATGTACTATGTGATAAAAAGAGGGAGAGATCATAATTAGGAGGAAAATTTGTGTTTGATTCTATAACTTGTACAAGGATTGTTTATTTGTTTATTTTAATAAATCTCTACATGATATCACATCCTTGTTTATAATTGAGGATGTAATTATGATTGATAGTGTATTCAAGTTAGTTTATATTTTCATCATTAGTTTCACTAACATTATGTTGAGGTTGAGAAGATTCCCTTAAAAAAGGAAACCTTTCTATGAGATATTGATATGAAAAGTATTTTCTATAGTCATTTGACATCTAGTGGTTTTTATTGTGCTAGGAGCCATTAATATTTGTTTTGAGTTTGAGGTGGTAAAGGATGGATATGGTTGACTTAGTGAAATTTGGATTTGTGGTGACTACGTCAACAAAGGGAGTCAACTTATAAAATTAGGGATATCCTTAGGTTGTCTAGTGGATTACTTGAGAAGAAATTAGATGAATAAATTGAATGAATGAAATGATAAAAAAATATGGGAATAAGTGACTAGGTGGATTACATGGATTTGATTTGATAAATTTTGATTAAATTGTAAGTTGCACTCTTGGATCTAATGATGATTTGATTTAAATTAGATTTTTGAATCCATGAATGATTGTAGAGTTCAAAAGATTATAATATAATCCTTAGGATAGCTTTAAGGTTCCCAAAGGGATGGATTAGGTGATGGTTTAATTAAAACATATCCAAAGGTGATGCTTTCAAATGTGTCCAAGGATTTATTTTGATGATGATGGGCTATAAATTTATCCTCTACAAGCCAAGCCAAGGCTAGATTATCACAATATGATCTTGTTTTAAACATTAGAAAATTTTCTCAAAGATTGTCTTTGAGACCAGTTATGAAATGATTAATAAAAAATATTCATCAAGGTCATGGTTCTAGTTTGCCAAATTTTCAAACTCACTTTGATATTCCCATATTAAATGTGGTTGGAATAATTTTGAGAAGGTATTAATATATTCTTCATAGGAACTATGGCCAAATAAAATGAGATATTCCTTAAAAGTTTTATCTATGTGAGAAATGGGTGAGTACTATCCAACCATTAAAACCATTGAATGAATTATTTTCCAAGCCAAAATATATATAATAGAGACATTTTGATCTTGGGGAATTTGACATAGTACAAAATATTGGTTAACCATATACAACTAACTAGTAGGATATGTACAATCAAGCATGGTAAGTCTAGTTTAACAGGGCATGGAATTTCACCTTAGTTGGGGAGGAGGATTCCATGATAATAATAGAGGTTTGGCCCTTGTTTGATTCAAATATATCCACTATCAATTATGTCACCTTCTCTATTACCATTGAGAGCTTGTTGTTATTGTCAATTTTTATTTGATCAATAAGGTTATTGAGAGAATAAACAAAAATCTAGTTAGTGGGCCTTGAAAATAATAACCTTTTATCATAGTGACAAACTAGAGGTAGCAAAAAATATACACTCCCAATAAAGCATACACTCCATTTACAAATATATAAGATACCTCCCATTTAGAAATTCCTTACAATATACAATATTACGTAGGACAAATCCTACCATCCTACGAATGTTGATAATTACTTTATTTTAACTACTGGGATGACTTACAAAGCCTATCCATCCACCTTTATTTATTATTATCTATGGGTGACTAACAAAGCATATGTGCCCCACTAATACTAACTACCATATAACAAAATGGGGTTCATAACAAATAATAAGTGAATGCAATCCATTGACTTTAAATGTAAGGACATAGCAAAAGAGTATTATAGTATGCATGCTTAGTTGGCTCATAATTACTAGTCAAATGGGTGGGAGTTGGACAAATTTAAATTTGAATTTTTAAAAATTTTAAGGGTTAAATCCATGGATGCACCCAAGAATTCAAATGAGTATAAAGTAGCAATAATAATTATGTGGCGAATGAATGTTTAGATATAGAGGGTTCAATACATTTTAGTTGCATGGGAAGATGTACAAACATGTATAAAGGTAGTTGAATATGTTGGAATGTGGTGATTGATCATGCAAATACTGTATACTCGTAATGTATCCTTGATGAGGTTCAAGGACAACAACCCTTGATAGTGGGGGTTTGGGGACGGAAACCCCCAATAGCAGGGGTTTGGGGGCGCAACCCCGAATTTTTTTGGTTAACACATCAAGGATTTTCCTCGTTAACACGTCAAAGATTTTCCTCATTAACACATCAAGGTTGTCCCGCTGACAAGTCAAATGAAAAAATGACTTTGTAAAACCCTAATTTTGGAAGCTTCCAAAAAGCTTGTTATAAGCGGTTAGGATGTAAGTTGTGGTGTTTGTAATTCACGAGATTGTAATCTATTTTGCATTGGATAATAAAATCATTGGGTGGCTGAGTTTTTGTGGCTGTAGCCCATATTGGGTGAACCATGTTAAATTTTTGTGTTGATCTCTTTTTGTGTTATTCTTCATTGTTATTTTTGGATTATTTAATCCACATATAATTGTTAATGCTTATTGCTTCAATCTACCTAAACCCTAACATAATATGTGGGAATGTATGCAAATAGGGATACGTGAAGGATAGATAAATAAACATAACTTCACACAAGATCACATTATTTGTTGGCATCTAATTGCATTAAGACATTCTCTCAAAATGGGCAATGAAAATCAAAATATGTATGCAAATTTCACCATTATAAGTGTTTACAAGACAAGGGGAGTTTAGATGCACAACCCAAAAAAAATATAAAACAAGATAAAATAAAGAATGTAAGAAAGGAAAAGTGGGTTCCTTCGATGTATATAAAAGTCTTAAATCCTCACACTTGCGGTCTTAAAACTTTTTTTTGGTAGGTATGAAGTCATTGAATTCATTAAATTTGTGATGACTTGAGGTCTATTATTTGAACTTAAATGTTGACAAAGACATTTCTTAATAAAATGATCATGTTAAAAATACTAAATAATCAAATCTAAAAAATATTTGTTTGAAAATCAATAATATCCTATTCAAAGAAAACACAATATGTTTTATCCTCATAAACTATAAAAATATTAGAAAATTGAATCAATCCTAAAAAAATGAAAAAAATCTTTTTTTTTTTTTTTTTAAAACATTTTGTAATCTCATATTCTAAAGAACATATCTCATAAATACAATGCTCCAATAAAAAAATTATCTATCTCAATAAAAAAGTGGTGGAAGCATACTCTAAACCTTTTGTCCATCCTCTCAAACCTTGAGCAAAATTTTAATATGTAAACGTGGGAATTCTTAGTTATCTCTTTTCACCATGACACTTTGATTTCACCAGTCCAACCCTGCAATTATTAATATTATTTTTATAGTTAGCCATAGACTGTTAAATAATAATATTTTCTTAAACCCATATAGTCATTGGATAATGTTATTAAAGTGTGAAAGTGAAATTCTATCATCACCGCCACTTGAGACTTGCTTTATTTTTCTTTATTTTTCAGTGGAAAATTGGTCAGTTTCAAAAGCAATTGTCTTTCATTCAGACTTCTCCATTTAGTTTTACTAAATCTCAAAGTCAAATAAATTGTATTCACAATCTTGAAGATATTCATTGTGTATATTACAAATTCAGGGTTAGTTTTTGGCATTGAATGGATTCGTTTCATATGCTTTTCATACTTCTTCATGAATATATTACAATTATATTTCACTTGACACTAGCTATTGACGATTGTTGTAGTGAGTTAATAATAAATGTGCTTGTTAATAAGTGTTCAAGGCAAAATATTAATGTTTTTACAAATTAATTGAAGACATATTTTATGTTATTGTTGATTGAATTATTTATCAATAAATTGAAATAATTGGTTTGTTGAATTAATATGTATACAAAAATATAATAAATAAAATAAATTTTACAAAGAAAATATGAAGATTTTGAATGTAAATTGTGATGTTATTTATTTAAGTTATCAATTGTTATATTGACATTTTTATTGTAGTTTATAAATTAGGTAAAATAGATATATTGTAGAATGAGGCACAGGCTTTCACAAAATAATTTGATACCTTTAAATCACTTGTAAAACTTTTATAAAGTTGAATTTTAACTGAGTTATTAAATATAAAGAATTTACATACTATTCACTTTTACATTAAAAAAAAGGTATTAACAAAAACAAAAATGCTCTTAAATTATGCAAAAGCATTAAACATTTTAAAAAAATATATTATTTGTCTCGTAGATAGTGAAAATAATCGAGAAAGCTCAAAATATAAAAAAAATGTCAAAATTGATTACAACTATTTTTACTAGTTTAAGCATTTTTATTACTGTAACTTTTTTTTCATTTCTTCCTTTTCCTGGTTATAAAAAATTCTAAATGTATTAAAATTATGTTTTCTATGCATGTGCCTTATTTTATTATTGTTGACCTTGTACTATCATGTATTTATATATTCATAAAAACATATATTTAGAAAATTAGATTGTTGACAATAAAATCAAAATTGAATAAGACTATTGGCACACTATTTTATTTATTGCATCTAGTTAGTTAGTTATAGCATTATATGCATTTAAGATAGGGTAAGCTTGGTTAGTTAGCATGCCTTTACATCATGTAATTTTTTGTTCTAGTTTGGTTGAGATATTATGCACACATGTGACTATATCTCCTTTATCCCACAGTAGTTTTAAATTGACATTTCTTGATAGTGTATCATATATACCCACATATACCTCTTACTTGCAAAAACTAAAATTATTATTATATATTTGCATCTTTCGATAGAGTAGAATAATTTTCTCATTTTGGACCTTTTTTGTGCTTTCATTGAAACTCCTTGATCTTAGGTGGTTAATCCTATAACTAAATCTTACATGAAACTAGACTATGTGAGATTGCTTCTTATTAGTTTTTCTCAAGATCTAGGTTGGAGATCTTATACTCTTTTAAAAATATGAGTGTTATCTTCTCTTGTAGTGAATGATGATCTAACAAATTAAAAAAATGTAATAGAAATATTAGATTTTGTGGGGGTTTTTATTTGATATTTTATATTATAGGCGCTTTTTGAAGCTTCATGGAAAAAATATGAGAACAACATTAAGTCCAAAGCATCTAAATGAACATTTTTTCATTTTGTTACATCAAACTTTGACATAGAAGGAAAGATATCTATAGGTCACTCATCATTTGGAGAATTTGGCCTTGCCATTTGTATTTAGAAAGCCTAAAAACTCTATTATCAATTTTAAAATCATCCAAATTGAACAACATGGCTTGGAGCCTTTAAGAATTTTTTCACTCCCATTATATGATAAATAAACTAAAATATTTTGAAGAGATATTTGTAGAAAATTGTTATTATTTATTCTAGTGCCAATTAATCCACATTATCACCATCAATGAGGGAATCTTAATTATTAGTAATATTTTATATAGTTTTTAATAGGATATTTAGTAATACTAATATTGTAGGATTATCAAGTCTACACCTACTATAGGGTGTTTGTTGAGACACCAATGAGGCACAATGTGGTATGGGTCCCTACCATATTTCTCACAACTATCCAAACAACCAGTTGACAACAACAACCTCATCACTGAACAAACCTTATAAGATTCTATTATTGTAAGCTAATGAATCTCCATGTATATTTCTCTCCAACCTATGAAATAACTCTTCACTTATCGATAAAAAAATCATTACCCTCTAAATGGGTTTCCAACAATTTTTAGTTTTTTATTTATACAATGAGCAATTTTATAGTTCCCAATTAGTTTGACAACATACTAGTGATAGTTTTGTGAATAGAAGGAATGTTTAGTTAATCTAGGTTATATTAGATTTATTGGAATTAAAAAGGAAATTAATGTGACATCATCCTTTCCTTCTTCTAACCTTACTCCCTTAATAATTAGATGGTTTGGTTTTTGACACAAAAATTTAGAGGCTTCATTCTAGGTCATATTGGCTCCTTTCTTCTAGCAACCTTGGAATAATTTTTTGAGAGATTCATAGTGGTGCAAATGGCTTTATATTTTGGTGTCTATTTTTTTAAAATTAAATAATTTCATAGGTGATGTTGAGGAATTATTATTTCAATGGAAACTTTAAAGGTTTTATTTGAGATCATATAATGATATTTTTTAGGTGTATTTTTTGAATGTATATTTTTTTGTATATATATCATGGGTGTAGTCTAGCTTATCTTAATATTATATTTTAAGTATTATGACATAATTTATCTTCTTTAATACATTATGATCAAGAATAGTCAACTAATTTGGTATATTACAATTGTAAAAAATACCAAGTATAAAATGGCATCCTCATGTTTTAGTTAAGGATCTCTTGATTGAGTAATATTGGGAGGTGTGATCTTATTTATTTCAATTCCTTTTTCTATTTTTTCTTGTAATGGTTAAAAACCAACTTAAAATTATAATTCCCTATAACTATTCATCATGGAAACCATCAATATGGAGTTATTTAAGGTGAAAAGTTTGAAATAGATATGTAATGAGACTATTGCTAGACTTACTAATGCTAGAGTAAAGGTGTAGTGGTAAAGATATCATGAGAAATATTTTTGCCACATTAAATCATTAAGGTATTTTGATTTAAAATTTAAAATTGAATTATGTGTTGGAGAATACCAAGATCAATAGCATGAAACCAAATTTTATAAGTGAAAATATAAGAATAATAGCATTTTTATTAATATACAAAATGAGAGTAGGGGTTGACCCTGCAGTGCAACGGTTAAGTTGCAAGGGCAACAGTTGGGTTGTCTAAGGTTTGAATCCCACAATGGATAGTGGGATTGTTGCAGGGTAAAAGCGACATCATTCAGCACTCAAGGAGAGGGGGTGGAATGATGGCCGAGTTTGGCAG
Source organism: Sequoiadendron giganteum (assembly GCA_007115665.2). NCBI lineage: Eukaryota > Viridiplantae > Streptophyta > Pinopsida > Cupressales > Cupressaceae > Sequoiadendron > Sequoiadendron giganteum. The sequence goes on along the minus strand of CM021101.1, from coordinate 509,698,166 downwards.
ATGCCTTGGCAGGGTCAACAAAGGAAGTGGTTGTAGTGGATATGGTGGCGGTGACAGTGGATATGGTGGTGGCGATAGTGGATATGTTGGTAGTGGCAGTGGATATGGTGGTGGTAGTTCAAAATGAAGGGGATGAGGTCCCCCGAATGTGGCCTCACTGGTACATAGCTCTAGTGAAAATCATTCAAGGTGTTGCCCCTTAGCAGTGATTTACTAAACAAAAAAACTACAAAATGAGAGTGTAAACATACAATGAGGAATCCTTGCATATATAGGTAAGGTGGGTGAGGTAGGAAGGTAGGAATAAACAACTGATTAACCCTCCAAAGATGGGAAACTTGTGAGCTCACTTGATAAGTTCGTGAACAAGTGCCAATAGGTGTCTTAAGTGATGAGGATACATGTCTTAATGCTATGAAGTGAGAAAAAAGAAAAATAAACCTAAGTAAACTTAAGCTATGAGTGTGAAAAGGTGAAACCTAGAAAGATGATTAACTAACTAGGTAAATAATGACTCTATTTACACTAACACCCTCCAAGTGAAAATTAGGGAGTAATATATGCACTAATGATGAGTCTTGTCTAGAAGGCCATGTTAGGTACTCACGTACAAATATCTCATAAAATGGAGTAAAGGAGAGAAACCTAGTGGGAAATAGAAACCCCTCTCCAAAAGAGAATTGATGCAATGAAATAAAATGTACAAGTGAAGAATATAGAAGAAGGACTCATGATGACCTCCCAAGGACTACTTCTATCACATAAGTAAAAGAAATATCCCCCATAGGAGAGAAAAAAGAGAGACTATGTGGCCCTCCCATATGATCATAAAACCTACGGTGTTCAATGATGCTCAAAGACTAATGTAGAATGTGATCCCTAAATGTCAAAAAAAAATTCCTCATAGAAGAAGACAAATTGTAGATAGGTGCATGAGATATTCCCATGTGAGAAGAATAGAAGTCTAAGAATGATGCAAAGATCCAAACACAATGGTGAAATCTTTGAAAGATTATCAAATGCTCCATGTGAAGGTTCATGTAGAACATAAAACAAATATATAGATGGGTTGACAACAACGTTGATGTGGCTATCATCAAAGGTCTCTAACAAATCCGTAAAATGGTATTCAATAAACATGTCTGATATGCAATGTAATTAATCATCTCAATCAGCTATAGGGGAACACAACTATGATTATCCTACTATTTTGAATCATGAGAAATCAATTATGTAGGGACACTCAACACTGAAGAAGAAGAATATGAAGGATATGTGATATTAGTGTAAGGTGAAGGAACTGATGGGGAGGATAGAACTTCAAGGTTCAAATAACCAAACTGTATCTCCTTATGCATGTTGAAGGTATCAATGTCAATTATACTCAAACCATCATCAAAGTCAATAAAACCAAAGAAAGAGAATGAGTATTTTGGAATCATGATCAACATGACCAGTGGCAAGAATGTAAGAAAGGAAAAGTGGGTTCCTTTGATGATATATTAAAGTCTTAGATCCTCACAATTAAGGTCTTAAATTTTTTTTAATAGATATGAGATCATTGAATTCAGTAGATTTATGTATGTCACATTATAACATAACACCCATCCTCCATCCCACACATTGGACAAAACACACCGACATAAAGACTTGATGGAGTGTGCTGAAGAATGGTTAGGAATGTGGCATTCTGACTGCCATCACATGTCCCATCATCAGACAAAGGTTGGTGCTACTGATGGGTTTTTCAAAATAAAAAATAGAATGGACAAAAAGCCCAAAATGTTGCCATTTTTGGCATTTCCATTTTGGAGGTTATTGGAGAGCACGGAATAGAGTTGTAGGCATTCGGAGGCCGAATGAGAGCAAAGAATCTCACTAGCAAAACACATTTGACAAGCATAGGTTGCTATCTAGCAGGTATGCATATCTGCTAGAAATATATGCCATTTTTCCATTCATTCAAATTGTGAAGAATTGAATGGCTATTCATTGAGAAAATGGGTTTTCATTGATGAGAAAATAAAGAGTTTTCATTTGAAATGCAGAGCTGTTCATGTGTTTTTGTATTGAGGGTTTTAAAATTTTTCCATTTTAATGTTCTCATTATGAAGAATTGAACGACTATTACTTACAAAGATGGGTTTTCATTTGCAATGCAAAGTTATTTTGTGTTGACGGTTTTTAAATTTTTCCATTTTAATGTTCTTAATGTGAAGAATTGAACAACTATTCATTGCAAAGATGGGTTTTCATTGATGGGAAAATAAAGGGGTTTCCTTGTGAAAAGGGGTTTTCATTTGAAATGTAATGTAGGTTTTGTGCCGGTAGGTTTTCAAAATCATAATTTGGAATGCATAGAAAGCCCAAAATGTTGCCATTTTCGATATTCTCATTTTGAAGGTTGTTGTTTGTGAATGGTTTTCAAACATTAAGTGGGTTGTAGGTTTTTTAAGACATGTTTTACATCCTACAATTTTACAAAATAGTATGAATGTCTTGAAAAGATTTTGTTATTTAGATTGTAGGAATGCAATGATAGGCACCATTTTGCAAACACCTAGTAAGGTATTTGGCTTCAGTGTGTAGGGGATTTTACAACATTGTGTGGGTTAGAGGTTTCATAAATCATGTTGTCACCTCCCACTATGTTTTCCAACCTGCAATCATACTATGCATGTATATTTGGATCATATTAAAAAATATAATGTATATTTGAATAAATACATAATAAAATTTCCCTTTTTTCATTTGATTGGAATAAATAAAATGCTTGTATTATTTGTTGTGTTGGAAAACACACTGTCCCATGTCACTTAGTTTGTTTTGTAAAGTTTTGTTTCGTTACGACCAAGAATGCAATGATGTCCACTTTCAATTTTTTGAACAACTCTTTGCTACAGTTAAAATGACATTTCACTTTCGTTATCTGCCTGGAACAAATGAAATGCTCACATTATTTGCAGTGTTGGAAACCAAACTATCTCCTCTCAGCTATTCCCTCATAAAATCTTTTTGTTTCATATGCTCCAAAAATGTAATGAAGTCAACCTTCAGATTTTAGAACAACTCTTTGGTGATGTAAATATAGCATTTCCCTTTTTTTATTTGATTGGAACAAATAAAATGCTCATATTATTTGCAATATTGGAAAACACACTGTCCCATGCCATTTAGTTTTGTTGGGAAATGAGATGTCTCAACCTTGCTGCATATTTCACATAATAGTTATTCTTATTTAATATAGTTGTCATAAGATGCCCATGTGATAGTATATCATGGAAGGGCTATTTTTAGAGATTCTATGATAGATTTTATGGCATCTATAAGGGTCAAAAATAGGGGTTTTCATTTTGGACGTGAGAGCTTATTTTTAGATTGGAATCTTGGTGGAGAAGCTAAGCACATGGTTTTGTAAACTGTTGGTGGTTTCTTGTATAGCAAGAAGTCTATAAATTGAAGGCTTGAGGAGTATTTTGTGTGGTGAGTTTGCAAGTACTGTTATTCTACTGGAATGCTACCAAAATTCTCTCAGAATTGTTTTCTAATATACTCCTGTAAAAGACTTGCTCTACAAGTGTATGCAATCGTGTTGTTAGATTTGAAATACATTGAGCAGGCTTTGGAGTGTGGGGTTTTTCACCCAAAAGGGTTTTCCCCACGTATATCTAGTGTTTTGTGTTTCATTGTTTATTTCATGTTTTGAATGTGCTGTTAGAATTTTTTTAACTGTTTGATCATGTTTTTATAAGTTTTGCATAATATCTCCTCTCAAGATTAGTGTAGGAAATTATTTCTGCTACTCTAATGTCCTTATAAGTGGTATCAGAGCCTGATCACCTTTGGTTTCAGTTGTGGGTTTGTTGGGTTTTTTGAGCTAATCAAAGTTTGAGTTGGAGGTTTTGTAGAAGATACTTTGTGATCTTGTTGCAGATATCTATTTCCAATGGCGAGCATATCTAGGAGGATTGAGGTAGATAATTTTTTTGGTATGAACTTTGAAATGTGGAAGCTGAAGATGGAAGATCTGTTGATTGATCGAGATCTATGGGATGCAGTGGATGCAAATGTCCAGAGGCCTACAGATCTAGCTTTGGCTGCAAAATATGATGTAATGGATAAATTTCCACGAAGAACCCACTTCGAAGGATCTTTGGAAGAAGTTGGGTGAGATATACCAAGCCAAATCTCTAGTAAATAAGATTTTCTTGAGGAAGAAGTTGTATTCCTTGAGAATGGAAGAAGGTGGATGAATTTCTGAGCATCTGGAAACATTCAATATGGTGGTGACTCAATTAACCTTAGTTGGGGTTAAGATGGATGAAGAAGAAAGGTGCCAAATTTTGTTGTGTTCACTGCCAGACTCATGGGACAACCTAGTCATGGCCATTGGGAGCACTTATATCATCTTGAAGATGGAGGATATTTTTGGTTCTCTACTCTCCAAAGAGATGAGAAGGAAGGTCTCTCTGAAAACCAAAGAGGCTTTGAGTGTTCGAGGAAGACACAAAGAACGAGGCAAAGATGAGAAGCAATGTGGCCATTCCAAGTACAAAAATAACGGGAGATCAAAATCTCCTAGTAAGTCCAAGGTAATATGCTGGAATTGTGGAAAACCTAGACACTTCCGAAAGGACTGTAAAGAAGAGAAGAAAAATAAGAAGAAGAAAAAAGATTATGTTTTTGAGTTTGAAAAGGAATATGGAGATGCCTTTATTGCAGCCTTGGCCACTCGTGTAGGTGATAATGTATGGTTGATAGACTCAGGTGCATCTTTCCACATGAATCCTAACAAAAAATGGTTTAGTAAGTATGAAAACTATGATGGTGGTAAGGTGTATTTGGGTGATGATTCTTTCCTTGATATTGTTGGTCATGGTAGTATTCATGTGAAGTTTACTGATGGTAGAGTTAGACAATTTGATGGTGTCTTACATATCCTAGGACTAGCAAGAAATTTATTATCTGTTAGCGAGCTAATAGATGCGGGTGTGCATGTACAATTTTTTGAAGCAGGTGTGACAATGGTGAGAGGTGCTATGATGATAGTGAGAGGAAGAAGATTGGGTACATTGTACCAACTTGATGCATGCACAGTTGAATGTAATAACAATTTTGATAAGATGAAGCCAAAAGCTACTTCACTGAAAAAGGAGATGGTTTCTACTTCTACGGATGGTCGTGGCTTCTGGGTACCCAAGGGTACTCTATCTACCGAATCAAATTTGCCTACAGAGAAGACCATGTTATGGCACCAAAGGCTTGGCTAGACTAGCGAGAAGGGTTTCAAAGCCTTGAAAAATAAAGACCTTGTTGAGGGGTTGAATGATTGCAATCTAGAGTTTGATTTTTGTGAACATTGTATTTATGGAAAACAAAACTGCGTTTAGTTTTACTCATCTTCTCATAAGTCTTCATGTATCTTGGATTTGATTCATTCTGATGTATTTGGTCCTGTTGATGTTTCTTCTATTGGTAAATCAGTTTACTGTGTTACTTTTATTGATGATTTCAGTAGGAGGACATGGGTGTATTTTTTAAAGAGTAAATCTAAAGTTTTCACTCATTTTAAGGAGTTCGAGGTAATGGTAGAAACTCAGAATGGAAAGAAAATTAAATGTTTGAGGACTGACAATGGAAGTGAGTACTGTTCTACAGACTTTGATAGATTCTGTACAGATTGTGGGATTAAAAGACAAAAGAAAACTCCATATTCTCCACAACAGAATGGAGTTGCAGAAAGAATGAACAGAACGTTGATGGAGAAGGCTAGGAGCATGTTGAGTGGAGATGATCTAGAACAATTTTTTTGGGTTGAAGTTGTTTCCATTGCTTGTTATTTGATAAATAGATCTCCTACATCTGTGCTTGATGATAAAACACCAATGGAGGCATGGTCGGGGAAAAAGCCTTCACTTAGACATCTGAGAGTTTTTGGTTGAGGCATATGCACATGTGCCTAAGGAGAAGAGAACAAAATTGGATTCTAAGGCTATCAAATGTATCTTCATCGGCTACAACTATGGTGTGAAAGGATACAAGCTTTGGGACCCTGTTGCACAAAAGGTAATTTATTCTAGAAGTGTTATTTTTAGAGAGTCTAAATCTTCTCATGTTAATTTTCAGCCAAAACAACATAAATAAATTGAATAGGAAAAGGATGTGGTTCAAATTCCTTCTACGCTTGAGCAAGTTGAATCGAGACCCCAAAATAGACAAGAAGTTGAGGAGAGCTCATCAAGCTCTGAATCTTCAGAAGAGGAGGAAGAAGTGGAAGAACCTCCACCTCAACTTGTTTGAAGGTCTACAAGGCAAAGTAAACCACCTCAAAGGTATGGGTATTCACCTAATGATTGGAAGTGTATATTTTCTTTGAGTACTAATGTTGATGAATTGAGATTTGTGCAAGAGGCTTTGGGAATGAATGATGCAGAGTCCTGGAAAATAGCCATGGATGAAGAGATGAAAGCTCTTAAAAGGAATGATACATGGGACCTTGTACAATTTCCTGAAGGTTGAAAACTTGTTGGATGTAAATGGGTGTTTAAGAAAAATATTGGTTCAGATGGAAATGTTGAAAAGTATAAGGCATGGTTGGTTGCGAAGGGATACTCTTAGGTTGAGGGTATTGATTACGGTGAGATCTTTTCTCCTGTTGCTAAAATGACATCTATTTGGTTTTTATTATCCATTGCAGTAGCATATGACCTAGAGGTGGAACAAATGGATGTGAAAACTGAATTGCTTCATGGTGATTTGGAGGAAGAAATTTATATGACATAGCTAGAGAACTATGCGATAAAAGGTAAAAGCAAGTTGGTTTGTATGTTAAAGAAATCTCTGTATGGCCTTAAACAAAGTCCTAGGATGTGGTACCAAAATTTTGATACATATGTGTTGAGTTTGGGATTTGTGCGGTCTTAATCTGATCACTGTGTATATTTTAAATCTGATGGTGTTTGTTTCCTGGTAATTGCTTTATATATTGATGACATGTTGTTTATTAGGAAAGGAAAAGGTTTGATTGCAAAATTGAAATCTCAGCTCTTTGTGAAATTTGAAATGAAAGATCTTGGTGCAACAAAACACATAATTGGGATGGAGATTAGAAGAGATCATGAGAATAGAAAGCTATGGCTTGGCCAAGTAAGTATGTTTATTCTATTTTGCAAAGGTTTAACATGCAAGATTGTAAACCACTTTGTGTTCTCGTTGCTTTGGGAACAAATCTCTCTATTTCACAATGTCCTACATCCCCATCAAAGATGGAGGACATGAGCAAAGTGCCTTACTAGAGTGCAATTGGAAGCTTAATGTATGCTATGGTCTGTACAAGACCTAACATTGCCCAAGCAATGGAAGTTCTTTCCTGTTTTATGTCTAATCCTAGTAGAGTGCATTGGGATGTAGTTAAGAGGGTTTTCAAATATCTATGGGGTACAATAGAGTACTCTATATATTTTCATGGTACAGGAGATCAAAATTCCTTGAGTATTCATGGTTTTGTGGATTCGGATTAGGCTGGTGATGTTGACAAAATAAGGTCCACAAATGAAGGTGCGTTTATTCTTAATGGTGGTACAATCAGTTGGATGAGCAAGCAAAAATTTTTGGTCGCTTTTTCCACTACTGAGGCAGAGTATATGGCAGCTACTCATGCCTGTAAAGAAGCCATTTGGCTGAAGCGTTTGTGTTCAGATATTGGATTTAAACAAGGTGCAGTTACACTTTATTGTGACAGTTAGAGTACAATCTTCCTTGTGAAGAACCCGAATTTTCATGCTAGGACCAAACACATTGATGTTCAGTATCACTTCATGAGAGATATAGTCAAGGATGGCAGGGTGAAGCTAGAAAAGGTAGAGATAGTGGTGAATGTTGCAGATGCATTAACTAAGCCCATGAGCATAGTGAAATTCAGGTGGTGTTTCAAGTCTATGGGCCTTTTGGCCCCTAGTAGTTGATCCATGATGATATGTTTCCCTTGGCCCTACAAAGTATTTGACAAGTGGGCTAATGTTTTGAAATGAGATGTCTCAACCTTGCTGCATATTTCCCATAATAGTTATTCTTATTTAATATAACTATTACACACTATCGGTGCATTTATTAGTTGTCATAAGATGCCCATGTGATAGTATATCATGGAAGGGATATTTTTAGAGATTCTATGACAAATTTTATGACATCTATACGGGTCAAAAATAGGGGTTTTCATTTTGGCCGTGAGAGTTTATTTTTAGACTGGAATCTTGGTGGAGAAGCTAAGCACATGGTTTTGTAAACCATTGATGGTTTCTTGTATAGCTAGAAGTCTATGAATTGAAGGCTTGAGGAGTAGTTTGTGTGGTGAGTTTGCAAGTATTGTTATGTTGCTAGAATGCTACCGGAATTCTCTCAGAATTTATTTATGATATACTCATGTAAAAGACTTGCTCGACAAGTGTATGTAATCGTGTTGTTGGATTTGAAATACATTGAGCAGGCTTTGGAGTGTGGGGTTTTTCACTCAAAAAGGTTCTCCCCACATATATCTGGTGTTTTGTGTTTCACTATTTATTTCATGTTTTGAATGTTCTGTTAGAATTTATGTAACTGTTTGATCAATTTTTAATAAGTTTTGCATAATATCTCCTCTCAAGATTGGCGTAGGAAATTGTTTCCGCTACTCTAATTTCCTTAGAAGTTTGATCAAGTTTTTATAAGTTTTGCATAATATCTCCTCTCAAGATTGGCATAGGAAATTGTTTTCGCTACTTTAATTTCCTTACAAGTTTTCTATGAAAAGTTTTGTTTCGTTACGACCAAGAATGTAATGAAGTTCACTTTCAAATTTTTGAACAACTCTTTGCTACAGTAAAAATGACATTTCACTTTCTTCATCTGATTGGAACCGATTGGGTTGTTACTTCTAAAGGGTTTTAAAACATTATGTGGGTTGTTTTCTGTAAAGGGTTTTGAAACATTTTCTGTTAGGAAAAGCAAGTTTTGAAGGGATCCTAAAATCCATTACAACAAAGGAAGGCTACAAAATAAAATACAATGAGCACCAACAACCCTAAAAAAGACAAAAAAGTTGTTGAAAGATAAACGTAGACAAATTGACAACAAAACCAATAATAAAACATTAGCACAGAAGCTAATCAAACAAAAGCTAAAGAATATTTTCTAAAGCCTTCGCTGACTCCATATTACTAGAGATGACAATATCGTGCATCTCCATCACTTTCTCAAGCTCCTAGAAAGAAATAGCAGCCCTCTTTTTGGTCTTTCTCCTGGTATGAAGAGACATGCCCTCACCCACACTTTTCTCCATCTGATTCATGTATTTAATCTCAACAATCACTTCCTCATTCTCACCAAGGTCTAATTTTTTACCAATCTAATTGAGGGCTTTCTCATTCAGCACAGTCAAGACTTGCACACTAGAATTCAAGGATTGGTTACTAATTTTCACCAAATATTGCAAGTCACTATAGATCTTATTCACTCTATCCTCTGAGGAAACAAACCTCTCTTCATGAACCCTATGGACATCATCTTCCAAAGTTACTAGCCTCTCCTCATGGCCCTTGCCTAGTTTCTCAGCATCCATGACCACCTTATCAAGAACCACATTCATATTTTTGAATTTTCCTTTCATAGGCCATTCTATTTTATTATAGTTCACCAGTGCCACACAAACATCGTGACACTCATTAAGCTTAGTATTGAGATCCTTGACCTTTGAAAAGAGCCATTTAACAAGGGAAAGGATATTTTTGGTTCCATCCTCTGCCATTCTACAAAAAGGATCCATGTCAATCTCATCCCAATTCATAGGCCTGGCAATAGGGAAAGCAACATTCTCAAGGTGACCCTTCTGATCCACACCTTTTCCCTCTAAAGCCTCCTTAGCAAGAGAATCCTCCACATCAACAACTTCAACCTCCACCCCCTATTTGATAGAATTCACCACCAAGTTTTCCAATAGCTCTAGAAGCCCTTTCTTGTCCTCAACCTATTGAAATCCCTTGCAGTCAAGGGAAACCAACCCATCTTACAAAAGGGAAGCCTCCCTAGAATTAATGAGACAATCTCCCTTAAGGACTTTTTCCACCATGGCCTACCCCTTATCAGCCTTATTATTCCTCTAAATCCCCTTATAAGTAAGAACATGGGACACATCCACACCTTTCACCCCTTCCTCTCTTAGATTTAAAACACATTTCTCCTTCCTTTTATCTCCTTTACTTCTCCTTAGAACCCTTCTTAGCACCAAGAGTTACAACCTCCTTCATTTCAGTGTCAGTTTCATATCCTTTCGACCAAGAGTTAGAAACCTTTGTATCATCCACAAATTTCCCCTCTTCATTCGAAGAATCCACATCATTAGAATTATCCTCTTCATAATCACCATCCCATTCTTTTGTCGATTCACTAGTATCATAACCAAGTGTTATCCCCTTCTTTTTTTGAGTAGAGGAGATCTTAGGTATTTTAGGTATAAACTTTAGTTTGATATGGTCAATAATGAGTTTCATGAGACCCTCATGGAGGATTGCTTTACTAGGGTTCTTTATATTATCTTCTATGCTAGTTTCCATAGAGAGAAGCAAGTAATAGGGGAACGACACCAAAATATTGTGTTTGAAATGATTAAGCAACATAAAGTGGTAACCATAAATAACAGAGTACCTACCATTAAGCATGAAATATTTCATGATAGCCAACACCACATATCTCCACAACGAATTAATGGAAGTCTAATCATACAAATTACTTCACATGCACCTAAGCTTCTCCCTTTCCTTTCCTTTGAAGAAATTAGCCAAGGAAGTCTTAATGGCAGCATGGTCTCTATAAAAATCCTTACCCCTTATATATAAACTAGTGATTTCAGTGATGAACTCCTCAATGACATTCATCTCCACCCATTGGTAGGACAACATACTATTATCCCACCCCTTTACAAAGTCCTCGATCACCTCTGAATCAAAACCATGAAGTTTGAGAGAGTAGGGGAAAATTCCACCTTTCTCCAAGTACTCCCAATCAATCTCATTCCCACTAAATTCTTCATAGAAGAGTAGATCAAGTTTGCAATGATCGCCACCCATGGCAACCAGAGACAACCAAACCACAACCTTTTCCTTGTTCTAATGAGTATTAAGGGTTAAGTGAACAATAAAAAAAGCTAAAATGCACCCTTAAATCATGTTAACCTACCAATGTAAGTACATACAACAATAAAACCCAATTCCATGATCTCTTTTCCATAAAATATGGAATAATTACTCGGACAAGCTCTAAACTCAAAGTTCCTAAACCAAATAAAGAGGAAATATAAAAACTTATCTCCCAAGGTTTCCACCACCATGACAGGATAGTTGATCATTATTAATAAGACTTTGGAGATTAATAGGGATAGTGTCATATGAATACCAACAATTATGAGAGACAACCCCCAAACTAGCAAACTTGTCAGCGAGAGAATTTTCCTCATGAAAGACATGTGATATTTTAACATCATCAAAGGAACGAATAATAGAAAGAGCATCCTTGATGATATGCAATATAAACCATGATGAGGGGTTCAACTTTAAAAGGAAATTACTAATATTAAGGGAGTCCCCTTCCAACCATAGCTTCATCACCCTAGCCTCTTTAGCAAGTAAAAGGCCATGATAGGCTGTTGTTGCCTCTGCAAAGTGGTTTTTTTGGGTTCCCAAAGGGAGCACCATCATAGAGAAAAACCTACCATTCTCATCATATAACACTCCCCCACAACCCGTAGGTCTCGAATTCCCCTTCATAGCACCATCAAAGTTAACTTTGAACCAAACTTGAGAGGTAGATTTCCACCAAATCCCCTCCCTAGAAGACTTAGGCTTCTTTAATAGAATAGAGATATCATAAGAAATATTCCATCTAATCCCAATTATAAAATCATAATTAGAGACCACAACCTTAGGCCCAAAGATATGAAGCACCAAAATTTTAGATAGAAAGTTTTCTCTCACCACCTCACAAATTTTGAAAGCAAGCCTTAAAGGAGGAAGCTCCAGCTGATGAAAAATATGTTTTTTTTGTTCCTTCCAAAACCCCCATGCCACATGCAACAAAATAAGAGACCATAACAAAGAAAGATCCAGATTTAGAGTAGGAGCCACCCATTGAGATCAGAGATCCAAGATATAAGTATATAAAACCCAAGATAAATTCCATAGTTGAAGAACATGATCCCACACTTCCAAAGAGAAATTGCACCCAACAAGAAGATGGAAAACATCCTTAGCATCCTCCTTACACAAAAATCATCTATTGGGAAAAGCCATACCCTTTTTAGAAAGATTGTTGAGAGTTAAAATTTTGTCTTGACAAAGAAGCCAAAATAAGATGTTGATTTTAGGCAAAATCTTTAGATTCCACAAACACCCACACAAGGGAGAAGGGCCAAAGAAAAGGGTTTTGAAATGTTAAGTGGGTTGTAGATTTTGGAAAACCCTGTGTTTTTCAACCTAGAATTTTACAAAATAGTATGAATGTCTTGAATTTTTTTATTTATTTAGACCGTAGGAATGTAATGAAAGGGATATTTTTATAAACACCTAGCAAGGTATTTGGCTTCAGTGTGTAGAGGGTTTTACAACATTATGTGGGTTGGAGGTTTCTTAAATCATGTATTCACCTCACTTCCCACTATGTTTTCCAACCTACAATCATATTATGCATGTAAATTTAGATTATATTAAGAAATTGAAACGTAATTTTTATTCTATGTAAGACTTGTTGTAAGTTTCCTTTCATTATGTAATTCGTACTATCTAAATTATATTCATACTATTTTGTAAAATTCTAGGTTGCAAAACACTAGTTTTTCAAAATTTACAACCCACATAATGTTTTAAAACCCTTTAGCAATAACAACTCAATCATTTACAAACTTCTCACCTTAATTCCATTGGTTTGTCATCTCCCCCACCTACAACTCTACCCCCTGCTCTCCAAATTTTCACTTTCAACCCACATAATGAAAAAACCCACAACACAGAGTGCTTTCCAATAACAATACTTTAAACAATTAGTAATAAGTGCTAGATAATGGGATAAGTCAATCTCCTAACAAAACACACCTATGTATAGACATTATAGCATAACACCCCATCCCCCATCCCAATCTCTCAACAAAACACATCGATGGAAAGACTTGATAGATCAAGCTAACAAAAATTAACAATCTTGTTATAATTTAAAATGCATGTCTTAGTGACGTCAGCCTTCTCACCTACGGTGCATAGATAGCTTCTCATGCAAGGAAGAAAATGCCAGCTTAGTTCGAAGCAATGGGAAAAACAAGGGATTTCATTTGGCTTCAGTATGTAGAGGGTTTTAGAATATTGTGTGGGTTGAAGGTTTCATAAATCATGCACTCATATCCCACTGTGTTTTCCATCCTGCAATCATATCGATTGTTAATGTTTGTTGGAAAATATTGGGTGTTTATAAAACAATACCTTTCATTACATTCCTACTATGTAATTAACAAAATCTTTTCAAGACATTCATACTATTTTATAAAATTACAAGTTGCAAAGCACTGGTTTTATGAAATCTGTAGCCCACATAAAGTTTTAAAACCCTTTACAAGTAACAACCCAATTGGTTACTCACCCCTCACCTCAATTTGGTATGTTTTGTAATTGCCTTGAGAACCTTTTACGAATTATATAGTAAGAATGTAATGAAAATGGAAAACACTGGGTGTTAAGAAATTTGCAACCCACACAGTGTTGTAAAACCCTCTAGATGTAACAACCCAATTGGTAAGATGGGAAAATCGAGCCGATGTTGTCATTATCTCCTCACTTCCCTCACCATGATGTTTCCTCCCATTTTTTGATTTTATCACTTTTATCATCCATCTTGGTGGGCCTCGCACTATGTCATCTCATCATGTAATGTATGTTTCTATACATATGTTTTTTATGATTTTTTGTATGTGCATAGGTGCATTTTATCAAGAGATTAGCTACATCTGTAGAGGGTTTCACAACATTGTATGGGTTGGAGGTTTCATAAATCATGCACTCACCTCCCACTATGTTTTCCAACTTGCAATCATACAAAGTTTTAATGGTTGTTGGAAAATATTGGGTTTTTATAAAACAGTGCCTTTCATTACATTCCTACTATCTAATTAACAAAATATTTTCAAGACATTCCTCCTTGTGCTCTCCACCATGTAGCTTTGAATGTACAAAATGAAATAAATGGCAAACCACATTGTGTTTTCCAACCTGCAATTTATATTATGTGTTTATTTTTAAATTATATGAAGAAAGTGAAATGCAATTATTTTGTGTAAGAGTTGCTATAAATTGTGAAGGTGAATGAACTTAACTACATTCTTACTATCTAAAAACTTTAAGGTTTTCATTAGAAGCATGTTGTCTATATATAATTGCATGCTGGAAAAAACTATGTGTTATGAAACTTGCAACACAAATACTATTCTCAACTTTGAGAGTGTCTTTTTGATTAGAGAATGCAGATGTTTTGTTTTTAATAAGTTGCTTACAAAATTTGTCTAACTTTTTATATAGGAATCTCATGCCTCCACCCAGCTAATTCTCTTTTTTGCACTAACATCTCATTTTGCTTTCTTTTCATGTTATGTATGTTTCTATGTATGTTTTTATGCATTTTTGTATGTACATAGATGTGTTTTCCTAGGAGATTAACTGCTGTTTTTTGGTCAATCAAGGTGATCACCAAGGTTTTTGTTGACTTGTTAACCTTTATTCTCACATAATTGATGCACATTGTCATTAGAAATCAACATGTCTTGCAGTAATCTATATTTTTTTAGTCTTTTGTACAAGTATTGGTTTAGTTTACAATATCATTGAACAATGGTTATGATATCGATACATCATTTAGGTCTTCATTGAATGACACGTGATATAAACAAAAGTTTGATAGTGGTACGTGGTATCTTTATTTTCTATCTTCTATGCCCTTATTGATTATTACAAGTAATGACCACTTTCATATGTCAGGAGAGATGGGTTTTTCATATATTTGAATGAATGTTCAGTGCTTCACAGTTCTTGCAAAATGGTAAAATGGAAGATAGAATTGCTGATATATATTACTATTGTTAGCAATAGGTTAAATTGGAAATTAAATTCCCATTGTATAGTTTAATATGTTTGATTATTGTTTGTACAAGTTGTCATTTTGCAGTCACCACAACATATAATCCTATATTGGTGAAATTTGGAATAAAATGAATTCTTTGTCTTTAATTTTTCAACTTAATCTATCGCTAACACTTGTATTCCTTCCAAGTGGCTGATATGTCTAAGGAAACAAAATTAAATAAAACAAGGGCAAGTGGATTGAGAGGGACGCTTTAGGAGATGTGAAGCTTCTACACTAAATACAAGTGTTTTTAGCTGTCATAGCTTGAATTGCAAGTGTACTAGTCAATTAAATTTCTAATATTTATTTTTAATTTAGAAGTTTTGATTTATTTATGATGAGATGCTTATTGTGTAAAATGCAAAAATTTCTAATTTAATTTAAATAAAATAAATGTTACATTATTGTGTGCCTATTATATCCCAAAATTTTATGTGAAGGATTTTTCCTCCTTAAAGTGTGAGTGTTACATGGGAAATGCTCAAAACAATAGTGAACAATGATAGTACATCCTTTTAACTATCCTCATCATAATTGATTTGTGTTAATTTTAGGATGATTTTGCCAACACTACATCTGTATGATTTATCTTCCAAAATAGAACAGGAACCTTTGGATCCTTGGTAATTAGATCAAATATATTTTCAATTTAGAACATAATATATATCATTTTACATTAACAGTATTTCTCCATTTAAATTAAGTACCTTTGTTTAGTTGTGAAGCATCTTTGCATAGTTGGGTTTCATAATGTTGTGATTAAGGAACATTGTTATTTAAATTTCTTTTACTCAGTATAATACACCATATAAAATGCCAAGGTAAGTCCATAATAGCACACAAATGGAAATTAGGCTTCCCAAATGTTTTGTATTGGAATTTTTGTTCAATAAACACAATGCAAAAGTTCAATAAACACAATAAAAATGTCAGGTCAATTTTCTCGTCAAGCCTTTCCATCGATGCATTTTGTCTAGCATGTGGGATGGGGGATGCGGTGTTATGTTATAACGTTACATACATAGGTGTTTTTTGTTAGGATATTATCTTCTCCCCTAATGATGCCATCAAGTCAGTTTTCTCACCACTTGAATAACATCGGTATATTTTTCCTTGTCCAAGAAGCTATCCATTCACTGTGGGTGAGAAAGAGAGATGACGTGATTAAGACATGCATTTTAAATTGTAAAAAGTAATGTTATTAGAAAACACTTTATTTTGTGGGTTTTCTCATTCTACAAGTTGAAAGTGAAATGTTGGAGAGCAGATGGTAGAGTTGTAGGTGGGGGAGATGAAAAACCATCAAAATTGAGGTGAGGGGTTTGTAACCAATTGGATTGTTACTTCTAAAGGGTTTTAAAAAATTATGTGGGTTGTAGATTTTGAAAAACCAGTGTTTTGCAACTTGGAATTTTACACAATAGTACAAATGTCTTGAAAATATTTTATTATTTAGACTGTAGGAATGAAATGAAAGGAATCATTTTTAAACACCTAATGTTTTCTAACAACTATTGACAATCTATATGATTGTAGGTTGGAAAACATAGTGGGAGGTGAGTGAATGATTTATGAAACCTCCAACCCACACAGTATTGTAAAATTCTCTATAGACACACCTAATCTCCCAACAAAACACAACTATGTACATACAAAAATGCATACAAAAATTCATAAAAACATACATAACATGGTTTGGGATGACATAGCAGTGCATTTTGTCCATTGTGTTTTGTCTAGCAGTGTGTTTTGTGGGGAGATTAGCTTCTCCCTCATGAAGCTAATATTCCAACAAAACACACCTATGTACATACAAAAATTCATAAAAACATAGATAACATGATGGGATAGTGTAGTGCAAGGCCTACCAAGATGGATGATAAAAGTGATGAAACTGATAGACACGAGGAAATGTCACAGTGAGGGAAGTGAGGAGATAGCAACGTTGTCAGCTCATTTTTCCTAACTAACCAATTGGGTTGTTACTTCTAGAGGGTTTTACAACACTGTGTGGGTTGCATGTTCCTTAACACCTAGTGTTTTCTAATTTCATTACATTCTTACTATCTAATTCACAAAAGGTTCTCAAGGAAATCATAAAACATACCAAATTGAGGTGAGGGGTTCAATTGGGTTGGTACTTGTAAAGGGTTTTAAAACATTATGTGGGTTGAAAATTTTGTAAAACCAGTGCATTGCAACTTATAATTTTACAAAACAATATGAATGTCTTACAAAGATTTTTTTAATTAGTTAGTAGGAATGTAATGAAAGGCACTATTTTATAAACACCTAGTGTTTTCCAACAAAAAATAATAATCTCTATGATTGCAAGCTGGAAAACACAGTGGGAGGTGAGTGTATGATTTATGAAACCTCCAACCCACACAATATTGTAAAATCCTCTGCACACTGGTTGCCAAATGAAATCCCTCATTTTTCCTGTCACTTCGAATTACATTGGAATTTTTTTCCTTGGGTGAGAAACTATCCATGCACCATAGGCGGGAAGACTAATGTGACTAAGACATATTTTTTAAATTGTAGAAAGTATTGTTATTGGAAAACAGTCTATGTTGTGAGTTCTTTCATTTTGTGCATTGAAAGTTGAAGCTTTGAGAGCATGGGGTGGAGTTACAGGTTAGGGATATATAAGACTATCCCATAGTAACAGAAAAAGTGTCCCTTTTTCACACTTAATTTAGGAATAAATATTATTAAAATGAGCCTAATGTTGCCTTGATTTAGTGTTGTAATATGTTTTTCATATTCACATTAAGTTTAGGTCCCTTTTAAACTAAATGAACTTAATTGTACCTTATTTAGGGTGTTGTAAAGTGTACCTTTACACTTTCACACTAATCTAGGGTTTTATTAGTTAATTTCAAGGTTAATTATAACTTAATTGGACCCTTTAATTCAAATACAAGCCTAATTAAATGCAAATTCTGAGGGATAAAACCCAACATTCATAAATTCCATTACACAGCACTTAGTTTTAGAAGGTGTGTGTCCTAGGTCAGTGACCTATGGGTTCTTATTAGGTCCTAGGACCCTATTTTTACATAAAATTTTGCATTGTATGAAGTGTGTCCTAAGTGAGTGACGCAAGACCCATTCACCACATGGCGAATGGGTCCTCACTTAGATGTAGGACCCCTCCTTGAAATATTTTTTTTCCAATATTTTAATGATTTCAAATCCATGATTTGATGTTGGCTTGTGTTATTTGAATTTTGGGAATTAATGTTAGGATAAGTATAAATACAAGGCTATATCACTATGTTTCACCTAAGATTTTCAAGAGAGCACCTAAAGCATTCAAGTGATCATTATCAAAAGCATTCAAGAGATGATTATCAAGAGCATTCAAAAGCATTTCTAAATCATTCAAGGGAAATTTGTTGAAGATTATTGCAACAATCAAGATCCATTTCATCATGTCAAACATTTAGTGCACCATGCATGTTGTTGAGCTAATGTGGTGATGTAGAATTCAAGATCAATCAAACATATTCAAGGAATTGTTTCACATCAAAATTAATTATCAAGATCTACATTCATTGAGTCCACTTCATGCTAAGTTGCAGATTTGTTGTCCAAGGTTTCAACTAAGGTGTGGTGAGTTATGACATTGTATTTTTTCATTCACCATTCCTTTCATGCATTGTTTCATTTGAAGATTTAATTACCAAAACAGGGTTTGACCAAGGAAAAACCCTATTCCCTAACAAAACAACATTTTTTCTCTCATTTGATGCATGATTGTAGGTTTTAGGCTGAAGATCTATTGGAGAGAAAAATTGCAAAAGTTGTCAAAGTTGCAAAGAGAGTTGTCTAATCATGGAAACTGAACTACACAATTTATTTCTAGCTTTTTGATAGTGTCTGAATATAATCTGGGAGTGCAGACTGAGAGGAACAAAACCCCAAAATTAATTTTTTTGAGCCCTAGCTAGGACCCATTCACCATAGGGAAAATGAGTCCTCATTGATCCATGAAAAATCACTTTTTGCAAAAGGTACAAAAAATTTATCCCTTCCAAAATCTTCCTAATGTCTGTAGGTTCCATTAGTATTATGATTTAGCTTCTAAATGCACTTTATACCTTGTAATTTGGAGTTTATTTGATGGTTTTAATCTTTCTCCCCCAAAGTGAAATTTAGTTCATACCCCTATCCTTGCATAGATAGGAAATTTGTTGATTCATACATTGATTTGGCTAACCTTGTGTTTGTTAGTCACTTCATGGTTTGGATCTCATTTCCTTAAATGAAAATAGAAGAATAGGACCCCTTTTCCCTCTTTGGATCCACTTTTACATTTTTGGGGGAAATCTCCCCCGATCCAATTTTTCTATGATTCATTTTGGTGAACCTAACATTGTACATCAAAATTCTTAAAATTGGAGTCCATTAAAACCTTAGATCTAGGATTTGCATTAGTTTGCATTACATTGCATTAGTTTTCATTTCATCTAAGGTTTTTATAGTTGCATTAGTTTGCATTGCATTTTAGGTGTAAACTTGCATTTTACATTCATTTTAAATCTGAAAATTCAAAAAATTCATGCATATTACATTAATTTGGCATAGTGTTTCCATATTAGTTTACTTTTCATCATTCATATTTAAAAGTTGAGTCAAA
Source organism: Sequoiadendron giganteum (assembly GCA_007115665.2). Lineage (NCBI taxonomy): Eukaryota > Viridiplantae > Streptophyta > Pinopsida > Cupressales > Cupressaceae > Sequoiadendron > Sequoiadendron giganteum. Next base: position 509,678,332 of record CM021101.1, on the reverse strand, counting down.
ATTTCATTTCAAAAAAGTGTCATATAGGTCATCATTTGTCCTTCATTTCAATTGCATTTCAACATCAAATTATGGAAAATTATGTTACATAAATACTAGTTTGAAACCTAAAAAAAGGAATTCATCTAATCACTCAAAAATTGCACTTTTCAATTTAAAAAAACCCTATTCTAGGACCCATTCACCACTAGGTGAATGAGTCCTTGAAGGCCTACAAAAATCACCTTTTCTAAGCTTTTTTGTGGGTTTATGTACTTCCTAGAGTTGTTGGTAACCTACTATATCAGTCTAGAAAGTTTCAAGAATTTTTGTTTAATGTATCTAGGTCAAAGCATCCATTTAGTGTAGTCATTTTTAAAGCATTTTAAAAATTCATTTCAGTATTAAAAATCATCAAATCTGTTAGACAATTGTTTAGATTTTGAAGAATTGCATAAGTTGGATAGACTAATTTTTACAATGTTAGTATCTTTCCTTTCCAAATATGCCAAGAAAAAGTTCATCAACAAGCATGTTAGTCATTTGTCCAATATATTTCCTAGTTATGAGAGTCTCCTAGTGCAAGCGATTAAATTTTTTGACACATTCCTTAATTCTATACCTCCTCATATCTCTCCTATTTGTGGGAATGATGTGGTAGAAGAATATACAAGCATAGACAATCATGAAAATCATTATTGTTATTCCCCTGATACCTCTCCTGTTAGTGACAAAGGTATCTTGGTGAAAGAAGATGCAATCATTGAGAATCATGATAGTATTGTTTTTCCCTCTCCTCCTCCCCCTTAGGAAGATATTATGACATAAGAAGATGAGATCATTGACACTGCTTTACCTAGTCTCCATTCATCTCCCAACACCTCCCCTACTTGTGAGAATGCTTTATAGTGAAAGAGGATGTAATCATGGAAAATCATGAAAATAAAATTTGTGAAGAGTCTATGTTGGTGTTAAGAGATCCAATGATTGAAATTTATAGCATTATTTCTTTCTTTCCTAATGTCCCTAATATTTGGAAATGATTATTCGAACAAAAAGATCCAATCATTGGTACGCATGCAAATCATAGTTGTTCTTCTCTTGATTCATCCCCTTTTTGTGATGAAGTTACTATACAAAATCTAACCATGGACTGTGATGAACCTCTTGTTTTCTCCTCTCCTAAAAACTCTCCCACTAGGGTAGATATTATTGCACAAGAGAATGACACCTTAGAGAAAAAGGATGAAATCATGGACAATTATAAAAATCAAATTTTGGCCTTCTCCTAATATCTCTACCATTGGTGAAGAAGATATTTTGCTGTTAGAAAATACAATTGATGGGAGTCATGAGAATCCTATTTTCCTCTCTCCACCTAGGGAAAAAAATATTGAACAAGAGAATGCCATCACTGATAATCAAGAAAATCCAACCGTTGATAACTCCCTTACTTGTGATGAAGTCATTTTAGAGGTACCAACCTTTGAATGTCATGAACATCCAAATTATAGCTCTCCTAAAAAATCTCCTACTAGGGAAGATAAGGGAAGATATCATGGTGTAAGAAAATGAGAACATTGACACATGTCTTTAAAACAATAGTGATGTGGCTTCCTTAGATGAAGACAATGAAGTGACATTAGTCTCCCTTCACTAAGAAATCATGAAAATAAGGGTAAGTGTGTTGATGTTATGAACATTAGGACTCCCTCGAGTCCTCTAATTATTAGACCTCCTACAAATACTTTAATTATTAGACCACCTAAGACTCAACTTATCATTTATCCACCCTCACAACAACCACAAGCTCAAAATAAATTTGTGCTTATCTTAGAATTACCACCTAAAAGGCATCTTGATAATGATAATGTTTCGCAACAACTGAGTTACAATATTGTTGCTCATACATATAACACTAGGAACAATCCACAACCAAGACAAATAACTCCAAAAACCCTCCCATTACCTCAACCTATCTTTCCTATTGCTCCATTTTCTCCCTCACATAATGTAAAGGAGTATGATATTATTGAACAACTTAAGAATAATCCTACTAAGATATTGTTATGGGACCTTATTCAAACCTCACCTAGCTATCATAACATGCTTGAAAGTTCTTTACAAGTTCCTACCCCTCCTAATATGAAATCAAATGATGTGGTAGCCCAAATTCAAGCCATAACTTTAGTCAAATTAGGCATTACTTTTCGTCAATATGAGTTACCTTCATTAGAAGAGCAAAAAAAAATGAAGCTTTCATGATAATATCTTACTTTAATCTAATTGTGATAAAGATAACTCTTGTTGACAATGGTTCAACCCTTGATGTGTGTAGTGCGAACCTTTTGGAAAATATTGATATGAATAAGAATGAAAATTTCCCTGACTCTTTGTCTATTTGAGGGTTTGACAACATAGGAAAACAACCTCTTGGAATCATCAAATTACCTATTAAAGTTGGGAAGGTAACATTACAAACTCTAGTCCATGTTAAGCCTCATGATATTTCATATAATATTCTTTTAGGAAGGCCATGGATTCATGCAATGAATGGGGTGCCTTCTACCCTTCATCATAAAATGATGTATGTCTACAAAAACAAATTTTACACACTCAAGGTTGATCCTAAACCTGAAAGTTGTTCAAGATTGGTGAGAAAGACAAATGAGATCCTTTGAAAGAATTGATACCAATTGAAAAAGTGGAAGTCATGAAGGAAGAATAACATGAGAAGAACATTTATGAAGTCACTAAATTGTTAGAAGATGATTGGGGTTCCTTATATTTCACACCTACATTCATGGGTGAATACAACATCATAAAAAAGGAGTCTGAAAAGGGAAAAGAAAAAGTAGTAATGTCAACAAAAAAATTGAATGCATCCACCTCAACCAATGAACCTGATCACGAGCAACCACAAAATTTGAAAGAAATGAAAAAGATTTATGGAAGAGGTTATGAACTTATGAAATAACTTGGGTATAGTGGAAAAGGATTTGGTGTTAGAGAAAAAGGTATCCATGTCCCTATAGATCCTAACAAACAATAAATGACTAATGGTATTGGTTATTATCCCTTGAAAGAAAAAAACAAGCCTTCAATCAATATCAACACTCTTACAAAGGATTCTTCTAAGCCAAATTTAACATTAGTGCATCCTGAATTGATATAAAATAGTGGTCTTGGTTATTGTCCTTTGAAAGAAACAAAAGAAACAAATAAGTCTTTGATTAACATTAATGCCATCACACAAAGCACTCCTAGGACATGTCTTAGTAATGATTGTTCATTAGATTTTACACCCTCCTTTCAAAGAGAGAAAAAATCTCACAATCTAAAGAGTCTTTTGTAAGTATGACACATTGTACTAAGCAAGATATATCTTTGTCACAAAATAAAGGAACATCCTCTACTATTGATGAAGAGGTTTATTTTTGTGACTCCTCTGATATAATTTTATATCTCTCCCTCCAAGAACATGAAAGAAATTTTACTACAAGAGTTCATTTTGTGCATATCATAGAGTTCATGGTCATTCTAATAATGAATGTAAGGCTTTGGGTAATAAAATTCAATTCCTTAAGGATTGTGGTGCTCTTCCTTATATTGCAACACATAGTTCCTCTAATTGATACTGATTTTCATTCTATTGCATTTATAATCAATCATCTTAACTCACCCTTATCTTGCACTAAGTTGGGGCAAGGGGGTTAGGTAGCCTTGTCCTCGTATGAGACTTTTTGTTGTATCTTTTGGCTAGTTGACCACCTTCCATGTATATATAAGAGAAAGCTTGGGATGTGGATGACATGCCGTAAGTTGGTTCACATGTGATGTACTGAGATATCTTTAGTATTATGTTTTAGGGGAAACCCATTATCCATGATGTAGTTTCATTTGGGAACATATGACTTGGCACAGGGCTTTCTAAAAAAGCTCTCATCTTCTTCTACTTTAAAGCCTGGGGGCATACATTGACACTCATATTTCACTGTGTGATTTTCTTCTTGTGATGTGTCCTTTTCTTGGTGGTGTCATTGGGTTTGATTTCCTCTGAGAGCATGATATTTCTTTGACTTGTCCTTTCTTGGAGACATTAGGCATGATGTTACCTAAGAAGAGACCTTACATGAATTAAGAAAATTCCCTTTGAACAAAACCATACATAATGTTCATAAGTTCTTAGCATAACACAACTTGTTAGGCCTTATAAAGCTCGAAGTCTCACTTTATAGTGCCCTATTGAAGTTATCAAAAGGATAGCTTTGGTATGGATAGTATGATGAGAGTTGACATAGAGGCATGAATTTCTCACTTAGCCACTTTTATGGGTGTTCACGTAGTCGAAGGCTTGAGGTTCCATTAGCCCAGAGTGAGCAAACATTTTGGACAAATAGTTGAGACCTGATCCACATCGAGTTGGATAGACTGTCGAGGCTTAGTCAACCCCTTTTTTTATTTATTTATTTTAGTCATTGACATTGTATCTTTGTGTATCTTGGCTTTCCATTGCATATCATACACCTTGTGTGTGTCCCTTTGTGCTTATTTTGGTTTTATTTGGGATCTTGGATCGTAGGGACTTGATCACCCTCCTTGATCTCTATCATCTTATACCATCCACATTGGTACACTTGGACCCCTCTTGACTACTTTAGTGTGAGTTTGACGCAAGTTTCTCCTCTCACTAAAGTGAGGGATAAATTTAGTAACAAAAAAAGTATCCCTTTTTCACACTTAATTTGAGAATAAATATTATTAAAATGAGCTTAATGTTACCTTAATTTAGTGTTGTAATATGTTTTTTCATATTCACATTAAGTTTAGGGCCCTGTTAAACTAAATAGACTTAATTGTTCCTTATTTAGGCTGATGTAAAGTGTAACTTTACACTTTCACACTAATCTAGGGCTTTATTAATTAATCGAGGTTAATTATGCCTTAATTGGCCCCTTTAATTCAAATCCAAGCCTAATTAAATGCAAATTCTAAGGGATAAAACTCAAAATTCATAAACATTACACAACATTTAATTTTAGGTGTGTGTCCTAGTTTAGTGGCCTAGGACCCATTCGCCACATGGTGAATGAGTCCTCACTAGGTCCTAGGACCCTATTTTTTCATAACATTTCACATTGTTCGAAGTGTGTCCTAGGTGAGTGACCTAGGACCCCTCCTTGAAATATATTTTTGGTGATATTTTAATGATTTCAAATCCATGATTTGATGTCGGACTATGTTATTTGAATTTTGGGAATTAATGTTAAGATAAGTATAAATACAAGGCCATTTCACTATGTTTCACCTAATATTTTCAAGAGAGAACTTAAATCATTCAAGTGAGTATTGTCAAAAGAATTCAAATGAGCATTATCTAGAGCATTCAAAAGAATTTCTAAGGCATTCAAGGGAAGATTATTGAATATTATTGCAGCAATCAAGATCCATTTTATCATGTCAAAGATTTAGTGCATCATGCATGTTGTTGAGCTAATGTGGTGATGTAGCATTCAAGATCAATCAAGCATATTTAAGGCATTATTTCACAACAAAATTCATGATCAAGATCTGCATTCATTGATGCCACTTCATGCTAAGTTGTAGATTTGTTATCCACGGTTTTAAATAAGGTGTGGTGAGTTGTGACATCGTATTTGTCCATTCATCATTCCTTTCATGTATTGTTTCATTTCAAGGTTTAATTACCAAAATGGGGTTTGACCAAGGAAAACCCCTATTCCCTAACAAAACAACATTTTTATCTCCTTTGATGTGTGATTGCAGGTTTTAGGTTGAAGATCTATTGGAGAGAAAAATTAAAAATTTGTCAAAGTTGCAAAGAGAGTTTTCAAATCATAAAAATTGAGCTACAAGATTTATTTTCAACTTTTCGATAGTGCCCGACTAGAATTTGGGAGTGCAAACTAAGAGGAATAGATCCTAGAAACTGATTTTCTAGAGCCCTAGCTAGGACCCATTTTCCATAGGGCGAATGAGTCCTCAATGAGCCATGAAAAAAATATTTTAAAAAAAGGTACATAACATTTATCCATTTCAAAATCTTCCTAAAGTATGTAGGTTCCATCAGTATTATGATTTAGCTTCTAAATGCACTTTATAGCTTGTAATTTGGAGTTTATTTGATGGTTTTAATCTTTCTCCCCAAAGTGAAATTTAGTTCATACCCTAGTCCTTGCATAGATAGGAAATTTTCTGATTCATACCTTGATTTGACTCACCTTGTGGTTGTTAGTCACTTCATGGTTTGCATCTCATTTTCTTAAATGAGAATAGAAGAATAGGACCCCTTTTCCCTCTTTGGATCCATTTTTCCAATTTAGGGGAAATCTACCCTATCATATTTTTCTATGTTTCATATCCAAACTCACTTGAGGGGTGAGTAACCAATTGGGTTGTTACTTGTAAAGGGTTTTAAAACGGTATTTGGGTTGCAGGTTTCATAACACCTAGTGTTTTTAAACTTGCAATTACACAAAGACAGTATGAATGCAATGAAAACATTTTGGTTACTTACACAATAAGAACCCAATTGGTTGGTGATACCTTAGGTAATTTTGGATAGTTTTTTATTTTTGGTAAAAGGCCCATGACCTATTTATATACATATTAAAATAAATTTTGTACATAGAGTTTATACCAGCCTGAATAATAGATGAAAAATTCAATATCAATTCCCAAACTACCCATGATATCGTACTTTTGCTTACAATGCAGATGGGAATAAAAAATTTAAACATATTCTTGCCAATATTTTCCAAATTCAAAGGGAAATAGAGCCTGTGGATTATTTTTGGATAATCATCTTCAATCCTTTCATTTTATCATTGTCCCCAAAACCAAAACTTCATGCAAAAAAACTCCCAAAAAAATTACTTGCTAACAACCAGAATGATACTCCTTCATACATTCCACTTGGATTGAATTCTCATCTTGAGTCTCAATTTCCTCTCGAGCTTGCAAACCATGGGAAAATAGACCATATCCCACATCTGGTTCATCCTAATCTTGCAATCCACAAGCAAGCGAACCATAACCTGCAACTGGTTCATTTACTATTTGAACCTCTTGAGCCAAGCGTGGGTGAGATACAAGCCCATTCCCTATCATGTTGACATTTTTTGCACCATTATGAGCAACCCCAGACTTTGATCAGTCTGCATTTGGACCAAAGGGTGTCCCTCAACCTCTCATCCTAGTAAGAGAATCATTTGGAAGAGAATGAGGGGACTACACTTTAAGGAAGGAAACAACATAATATTTCTCCTTAAAATCCATATCCATATCGACACAAATTTTCCAACAATTCTTTCTTAGGGAATTCAAGAACCTACTACCACTTTTATATTGTAGAGCCAATTTGATAGAATCATAAATTTCTTCAATGGATTTTGGATAGTTTTATGTATCCCCCACTGGCATTTATATTGAAAATATGAATGTATTCAAAAGTTTATTTTATTTAAACAAAAATAATGTAATGAAGGAACCTTCAAAATTTATCACAAGTCTTAGGCAGACTAAAAATTGTGTTTGAAATTCCTCTTATGATTGAAAAAATATATGCTTGCTTACAACAGACAGTGCAAAAAAATTTGGAACTTTAACTATGAGTAACACTTGCAACTTTTTACATATTACAACCAACCACACATGCATCATTTGGCTATGTGTATATTATGTGCATTCTATTTATGTTAATATGAAATACAACAGTAGGAAATGCCACCTGAAGTCTTACTATTTATGATAGCTTGCTTATAAATAAAAGAAAAAGGTTGACATTTAAATCATTTCAGCTCATCAATTTTTAGTATAGCAGTCAATGGTATTCAATAGAGTATAGTAATAAATGTTGTGTATGTATATATGTGGGAAATTATTTTTCTCATCATGGATACTTTCAAATGAATAATGGTATTAAATTCTATTTGTAATAATAAAAATGAAATTTCACTATCTTCATCTGATTGCAACAAAAAAAATGCTATTATATGTAATGTTGGAAAACACATTGTCCCCTGTCAGTTATTTCCTTATGAAAAGTTTTTGTTTCCTACACACCAAGAATGTAATGAAGTCAACCTTCAAATTTTTTTTCTAATGATTTAAAAATATGTGCTTGCCTATAGTAGACAATGCAATAAATTTTGGAATTTTAACTATCTGTAACACTTGCAATGTTTTTACATATTACAACCAACCACAAATGTGTACTTTAAAAGGGAAAGTGATTTGTACAATGATAAATGCTATTGAGGTGGTTGGTACACCTAACAAGGTGCATAGTGGCACATCTCCTTCGGGATGGTCATGTTCAATAGGTGTGTGGGTAAGATCCACCTCTATACAACCTTTCCAACCTCCTAGTTAATTTTAATCTCTGACAAATAGTTATGATGTTGACTGGAAAGTGGGAATTTTTTAACTAGGAGGACGAAAAGGGTGTATAGAGGAGGTCCCCTCATTTTAGGAGAATATTGAGGCAAAGATGTGTTTGTTAATTGATTTTGAACTTCCAATTACTCTTTCCTTCCAATGTGTTAGTCAACATGCTTTATAATTTCATTTAGAAAATTTCTTTTCTGTTACGAGTATGCTGATTTTGAGAGTATTATTCCTTCAATTCAGGTCAAGAATCAAGGATATGATCACACTCATGGAACAATCTAGGATGAAGAGGAAGAGGCTATAGAGGGAATCTCTAAGGATGATGAGGGTGTGAATGAAGCACATGGTGATGTGGAGGATGGGAAGGTAGATATAATAACTCAATTAGTGCATTGTTTGGTTGTGTATATAGGTTGTGCATTCAATTTATTTTAATATCAAATATACTAATAGACAATGCCACCTGAAGTCTTATTATTTATGGTAGCTTTCTTGTTGATGTCACATTATTTATAGTGTTGGAAAACACATTTTCCCCTATCTATCATTTCCTTATGATTTTTTTTTGTTTCCTACGTACCGAGAATGTAATGAAGTCTACCTTCAAAATTTGGAATAACTCCTTGGTAGGGTAAAAATGGCATTTCACTATCTTCATCTGATTGCAACAAAAAAATGCTCACATTATTTTTTGTGTTGGAAGCACACTATCCCCTATTATTTATTTCCTTATGATGTTTTTTTGTTTCCTAGACACCAAGAATGTAATGAACTACACCTTCAAATTTTGGAACAACTCTTTAGTACAGTAAAAAAGGCATTTCATTATATTCATCGAGTTGCAACAAAAAATTGCTCACATTATTTGTAGTGTTGGAAAACACACTGCCCCTCGCTCCTTCAAAGGAAGAAAGTGGAAGAAAGGGTAATTTTGAAATTTTCTTTTGAATGAGTATTTTCATATTTTGAATGAATTGGTTGCATGCAATTGAATTTGATGTGATGTTAACATTCCTACCATTACAAGGCAAGGATGAACAAGGAAATGGTGGGTGTGAGAAGGCTAGTGTCCATTTGGGATAGGAAAATGTGCCTCGGTTGGGCAAAAAAGATCTGATTCTTTTTTCTACAGTTAGATCTGAATTTTCCTTTTCCTTATCATATATTTCCAATACATCAATGCACTAGTATGAGGCACATTTTCAAGTTCGAATTGGACACTAACCTATGAAAAATTTCTCAATTTCTCAATTTCTAGAAAAGAAGTGAAAAAATTGGGCCTTGACCTTATTGGAGACATTTCTTGGTCCATCTAATTTTGCCTTTTCCTTCTTATCTATTTATAATTGTATTTATCCTCCATAGGTAAATATAAATTATTTCATTCTGTATATATCATAGTACCTTATATTTTTTTCCATCCATACATTAATTGTTGAACGTAGTCATTTATATTGATGGGTTTGTTGTTGGTTGAAGGTGTTGAAAGTGTAATGGTCAAAACGAAGAAAAGTTCTTGGGATAGGAAAATGTGCCCCAATAGGGAAGGAAAGAAGAAAGGGTGCTTAGGGAGGAGATCATTTTCCTTGGCAGAAATTTTAAGAAATATGAATCTTGTCATCCTTCTACATTGATGTAATAGGATGAAAGGATTGAAATTTCTTAATTCTTGACAAGGAAGGGGAAAATTTGGGCATTGACCTTATTGGCAACATTTTTTAGATAGAGTTTTCAATATATTGAATACTTTTATATGCAATTGCAGTTGCTTTTTTCTTAGCTTTTAGATTGTCTTTCTAATTAGACAATGCAAATGTTTCTTATTAAAAATTTGTTACAAAAGTTGTTTTCATTTTCAAATAATACTTTCATCTCTCCCCCCAATTGATTCTCTTTCTCTATGCATAGATCTGATTTTTCCTTTTCCTTATATCCATACATTAATTTTTGAATGTAGTCATTTATATTGATGGGTTTGTTATAGGATGAAGTTGTTGAAAGTGCAATGGTCAAAGCAAAGGATTCTTGGAACCCTCTTATTACACGCACTATAGTGAGGATCCATGTAAGTGGAATCACCCCATCGTCAATGCCAAGTACTCAAAGAAGCCTATACAATTTTATTTGAGCATCTCCTCAATTGCACATAAAAGGTAGTGTAGTACAAGATGAGAAAGGCTAATAATAGTCATTTTGCATTATTTCTTTGATCATGTAATTATTGAACAATTATGGTGTGGAATTATATTATTTTGGTATGTTTGAAAATTGCAATCTTTTGCCAATAGTGAGATGGTGGGATTGTTAAGTTGTATTGTTAATCTTTCCATCAAGGTTCAAATCTCATTGGGGTGTAATTTTTGAAAATTTATATTGGGGATGAGGTCCCCCATTTGTGACCTCACCAGTTCATAGCTTTGGGTCAAAAGTGTTTACCTCTCTTAATTAAAAAATATAAGACTATGTTCTTGTAGATTTCATATGAAACTTTTTGTTGCCACGTAAAATTTCATTATAAACAATGTCAAATGCCATCAAATAATGGTAGGTAATTCTACCTCAAGGATTATTATTTATTTCAACTTACTTATAAATGTAACCACATGCAATGAGTTCTTTCTATTCTATAGACTATAACAAAAAAATGTATTGAAGTTCACCTTCATATTTTATAACAACCCTTTTTTAATTAAACATTATATTTCAATATCTTCATATGTTTGAAATAGAAAATGCATAAAATAGTTGTAGGTTGGAAACCACAGTGGGTTGTGACTCACTTCTCAATTCTTGTTCAATGAGCACTTTTTGTTATGCAGAGTGTAATAAAACAATGTATTGAAGTTTACCTTTATATTTTATAACAACCCATAGTTTTAGTAATCATTTCATTTCAATATCTTCATACGTTTGGAATAGAAAATGCACAAAATAGTTGAAGGTTGGAAAACACAATGGGTTGAGACTCATTTCTCAATTCTTGTTGAGTGACCACTTTCTATTCTTTAGACTATAACAAAACAATGTATTGAAGTTCATTTTCATTATTTATAATAACCCTTAGTTTCCGTAAACATTGAATTTCAATATCTTCATATGTTTGGAACAAAAAATGCACATAATAGTTGCAGGTTGCAAAACACAGTGGGTTGTGACTCACTTTTCAATTCTTGTTCAATGAGCACTTTTTGTTATGTAGAGTGTAACAATTTTTTTTATTTAAGTTCACCTTCAGATTTTATAAAACCCTTAGTTTGATTAAGCATTTCATTTCAATATATTCATACTTTTGGAACAAAAAATGTACAAAATAGATGGAGGTTGGAAAAGATAGTGGGTTGTGACGCACTTCTCAATTCTTCTTCAATGAGCACTTTCTATTTTTTAAACTGTAACAAAAAAATGTATTGAAGTTCACCTTCATTATTTATAACAACCCTTAGTTTGAGTAAAAATTGCATTTCAATATCTTCATATGTTTGGATCAAAAAATGCACAAAATGGTTGCAAGTTGGAAAACACAATGGGTTGTGATTCACTTCTCAATTATTGTTCAATGAGCACTTTCTTTTCTCTATACTATAACAAAACAATGTATTGAAGTTCACCTCCATATTTTATAACAAACTTAGTTTGAAAAAACATTTCATTTCAATATATTCACATGTTTGGAACATAAAATGAACAAAATAGTTGTAGGATGGAAAAAACATTGGGTTGTGACTCACTTCTCAATTCTTATTTAATGAGAACTTTCTATTTTGTAGACTGTAACAAAACAATGTATTGAAGTTCACCTTCATATTTTATAACAATTCTCAGTTTGAGCAAACATTCCATTTCAATATCTTCATATGTTTGGAGCAAAAAATGCACAAAATAGTTGTAGGTTGGAAAACACAATGGGTTGTGACTCGCTTTTCAATTCTTGTTCAATGAACATTTTATGTTCTTTAGATTGTAACAAAACAATGTATTGAAGTTCTCCATATTTATAACAGCCCTTAGTTTGAGAAAACATTTTATTTCAATATCTTCATATGTTTGTGTGTGCAGTGAAAATTCCTTAATCTAAAATGCAATACAAAGGAAACACAACACCTCAACAATTAGGCCTAGTTGAAACTAAACAAACAATGACAAAAATAACAAAAAGTATTATACCTTTTCTTGTCTAGCTTGATGGAGTGGTTGGCCCTTGAAGATTCTTTTGATGTGTTCTCCTTGATGGAAAGCTTGCAATAATGGAGGTGGTTGAATGATGGAAGATGGTAGGTGAGAATGAAAATGTCTTTGAATGTAAATGGCTGCAATAATGGCTATGCAATAATGGATTGGATGGCTTGAAGGCTTGAAGGATTGAAGACAATAATGGCTTATATGCTAAATATTCAAATTATAACCTCTTTAACTTGAGGCCAAGGCCCTCCATTTAAAGAAAAATGGACGGCTGAAATTGATCCACCATGGACAAGATGAAGGGTTGTGGTGAGTTGAGGAATCACAAGCCCTCACATCTTGCCATGTGGAGGATGAGATGAAAGAAGTAAAAGAGGACATGGAAAAGGCCATGTGATCCCAAGGTACTTGCAAGTACGTTGGGATTGAAGAGGATTTCCTTAAAAATGGATTCCTTGTCCCCAAGTGGGGCTGAAAGTGACAAGTGAGGACTTTTAGAAAGTCCACTCTTGTCACCATGGGGATTGGAGAGGGCATTGGAGAAATAAAAGTGAATTTTAAATTCACAAGCTTGGAAGAAACCCATGGATAAGATAAGGTCCTCCAAAAGGAGGTCCTTGTCCCATGTACTTGATGTGACCTTTGAGAGGTCATGGAGAAGATAAATGCATGGGGGAATAAGTGTGAATTTTTAATTCACATGGGTAAGAGGTCAAACCAAATAAGGTAAGTACCATGAAATATTGACTTAAGGACATGCTAGAAAAGGTAAGTGATTAGGATTAAGGTTGTACAAACAATGATTAGGAAAAATAATGAGGATTAGAGGAAAGTGGCTAAATATGGAGGATGTGACATTAATCTTGCTTAAGGATATGCACATCTTAATGAAGGATTAATTAGATTAATCTAGATTAGTGAAAAGGTTATGGAGGATGGGACAAGGAGAGAGAAAGAAAGAATTTAAAATTGAAGAGGATAATTGACTAAATTAAATAAATTGATTGATTTATTTAATTTAGAGAGGAAATGGTAAAGGATAAATTATTTAATTAAATAATTTTAAGAACCTTAGAGAACAGGACAATCTTAATTAAATATATCATTTAATTAATATGGACAGATTAGACAAGTAAATGATAGGATTTTGACCATATGGAAGTGGTCAAATTTAGGTGTCTACATTTTTCCCCTCTTTGAAATATTGTTAGAATAATAGTGTTTCGAAGAAAAATAAAATGTAGATGACTCTATAGAGGAAGTGACTATAAAAAAAAAGATGTCCCAGCACGAGAGATATTATGTGAGCTGCCCAAATGGATGGGAGTGAAAGGAGATGCCACAATAATGTGGGAAAATGACCAAGATGGAGGTATGGATGGCTTTGGTAAGGTATGCCCGCTTGAGAGGGTGGTAGGGGAAGAAAAAGGGGCCCCGAGTGACTTCTTGATATGAAGAAATAGAAGGTATCAGTGGATAGAGCATGATAAACTATGAAGAATGGATTTTGAATAGAGTCAAATAGACACATGGGGCACAAATTGTGGCACTGGGAAGTTGGAGGAGTAATTGGAGGAGAAAAAAGTTAAATAAAGGGAAAAAATACCCTCTATTTTAAAAAGGAGAAAAGGGGGGAAGGTTTAAATAGTAATTTTAGAATTACTATTCCTCATTTGCACAAATGGAAATTGAGAGAGAGAGGAGAGAAGAGGAAAGAGAAGGAGAGAGAAGATGTGAGAGGATTATGAAAACAACATCATCCACCATGGCGACGAGGTGTGAAGCTTCTACCATAAGCATGCGGTCCCATGCCAGGTTACGTCCAAACCCTCTTTGTGATTTTTGGAATTTTATAATTTGTTTTGCAATTAAAATGAAATTCAAAAATATGGGTTTAGGAATGGGGATAGGGTAGAAAAATGGGTAGAGGGTGAAAATTAATTATGCCCATCAAATAAGAAGAAACATCAAATAATGATGTGAAGGGAAAAGAGGGGTTATAAGAAGAAAATCAATAGGTTTAGATGAAATTTGAGGTTTGACCACCCACACAAGAGTGGCCTTACCCCAGGAAGGGCGGCTATGCCCACCTAACGGGTGGCCATGCCCACATAGGGCCAACTGCTCCTCAACATGGGGTGGCTGTGCCCCAAAAAGGGTAGCCTCACCTGGATTATGCTAGGGGTGTGAAAGGGTGGGCCAGGGGGTAGACCTGCCCTAATGGGGGCGGCCCTGCTCAAGGGGCAGCCATGCCCCAAAGGGGTGGCTATGCCTCAAAAGGGGTGGCCCCACCCCGAGGGGCAGCCATGCCCCAAAAAGGGTGGCCATGCCTGGATTATGCCAAGGGCATGAAAGGGTGGGCAAGGAAGAATATAGAAGGAAAAAGGAGAGAGAAATTGCTTAGAAAGAAAAAAATTAGAAATGGGGACAAATTAGGAAAGTTATCCTAAGAAGGAGTGTTAGGAAAAGTTAGTGCGAAAAGGAACCAGGGGCAAGGATTTGGGTGATTGATAGGTTGTGTGATATGGTTGCAGTGGTTTGATAGCTTGAAGACATGAGAAAGGAGATCTGAGGTGATGGAGGTAACACGACAGGCGATGATGAGAGAGGATCATCAGGCTCTGGCCTAGGCGGGGTTACTACACATGTTGGGGTATCCATCTATCAGGGTGCATCGAGTGTTGGGATTCAGAGACTTCGACGTTCCATTTCCTAATAGCGGAGATGACTGTGATGTTAGAGGATGTCTAGCGGATATTGAGGCTTCCCATAGCAAGGCATATAGTGAGTGGCAAGAGATCAAAGGGAGAGGTGTTGGACTAGACAGTGTGGGTCTTGTTCGAGCGAGAGGACCTACTTGTGCAGAAGAAGGGGCTAGATGTGGACAGATGTTTGGGATTGAGAGTACCACCACTACCATTGTACATGTGCAAATTGATCAATGGGATACTCATACTGGATAGGAGTGGTTGATTTTGTAGTCTCAGCTACATGGAGGATATCCAACACTTTGTCGAGGGGAGGGATGGAGAGTTCACATGAGCTCCATGTGTCCTGGTGCAATTGTATAGAGATATGCATGTGGTCTGCTATTGGGAGGGACTCAGTGTGTGTCATGTGACATTTCTTCAGGTATGGGCCTGGGAGCACATCAATATGTCTAGGCCAGATGTGGTGCGAGTGGGTCATGAGAATATGACACTGCCAGTGGCTTATTAGTACAAAGCAAAGTATGACTGGGTATGGTAGTATCAGGGTTTAGGAGATTTAGATAGATGGAGGATATTTTTTGATGATTTGGAGGAGGAGGATATAGTGTGGAGGCTATATATGACATGACGCTTCACCAAGTGGAGGGAGGATGAGGCTACGGATAGAGGATACTTCATGACCCAATGCTATATAGTCAGGAAGGAGTCTTAGATAGTGGAGTCACACAAGCTAGACTGAGTGACGAGGTAGTTTGGCTTGATATAGGATATTCCAAGTGCACCTAATAGGTTTAGACAAGTTACGTAGGAGTGACCATGGGGGGAGCTGATTTTTGTAGAGTTTGCACGGGAGCATTGGGTGACACTGGTGTGGGGGCTAGTGGAGTACCCAAGGAGGATGGGAGGGTTGGTAGATGCATGAATTATTATGAGATATGTAGCATGGTTTGCATGACACTGACCAACATGGATTATGCTGGAGGAGCCGATTAGGTAGGCATTAGGGTTCATCCTAGAGGATGAGATCAGATTGGGAGGAGGTTGAGGAGAGAGACAGAGGTAGGCAGGGCCAAGGGGCGATGAAGGAGAGGGGTAGGGGCAACCTGAGCAAGAGGAGAGCAGCCAAGGGAAAAAATAGAGGGAGGATATCAATAGAGAGTGTCAGAGGTAGGCAAAGAAGGAGGATGGTGGAGGAGAGCACTAGAGGTAGCTAGCACAACAGAGCCACAAGAGGGAGGGTAGGGAGAGGATGAGGTAGGAGGTCAGCGGAGGGTAGGTAGGAGGAGGAGGAGACAGAGGGCACAAGTCAAGCCCAAGGAAGAGAGACATGATGCAAAGGTGATGGGGGAGAGGGATGAGGTTGAGGTGATGGACATAGGGGATGAAGGAGGGGCAGAGGAGATAGACATGGAGGTACATGATATTCATCCATTGGCTATGATGCCACCAGTAGTAGAGGATCTAGCCACATGATTGAGAGGAGCTAAGGTGAGATTTGTTGGATGTTGTGCTGGTACTATTGATATATGGTTGTCATTGATGTCAAAACTATTAGCATTGGTTATTTTGAAGGTTGTATATGTCGAGGATATTGAGAAAATTGTAAGAAATATATTATAGGAAGCCAGTGAAGCTGAGAAGCTCAGAGTGGTGGAAATTGTTGTAAGTTGATAATTAGCTAGTGTGCATTAAAAGATTGTTTTCTAAACCTATCTAGAATTTTGTCCAAAATTTTTAGTGGTACACACCAATATTTGAGAAAGTTATGAGGATCTTTGCTTCCACAGTTACTCAGTTTCTGTAGCAAGTGATTCTGGATGATGTGATTGCAAGTCTGGAAAATTTGGTTGTTGCATATGCTTCTGAGATGATCAATAATGCTTCTAGATCATGCTCTATCAGTTTAGTATGTGCACATTAATCAGATTTCTTGTGAGTGAAGAATTTTTTGTGTGTGTTCAAGTTTTTCATGTTCTTGGATGACATGTTGGTGATAGCATGTTGCGGATCTCTATGGTTTAATGATTTATTTTTTGGTTTGCTCCAAGGTGTTTATTTGGGTCCTCACTATGTTGTGACTAAATTATTTTGGTGTGCATTAAGATTTATTCATGTATTAAGGCCAACAATTGTAATTTACTCTTTATTTATGGTCGACAAAATAGTTGATGTAAATTCATGTAGCGGATATATAAGAGTGGATGGTTTCCTTATTTTGATGTATTCTTGGAGTGTGTGTGTGGTATACATGTGTGAATAAAGATCAAATCATTCAGGAGTAGAGAAGAGTGTGGAAGAGATTGAGGAGAGTGTGGAAGTTTTTTTCTGTGCCTAACCAAAACTTTCATTAGGCTTTTGTAGAAGATAATTTCTCAGTTCAATCTTATCAGATGTATTTAATCTAACTATAGTGTGTAAGGTAGTGAGCTCTAGGCAGTGGACCTGAATGCATGTGCATTCCCCATTTACTTTTCATTATACTTTTAATAGGGTATAATCTTGTGGACTAACATCCATCGTGGTTTTTCCCCTAACAGGGTTTCCATATATAAAATCTTGGTGTTCATGTGTCTTTGATGTGTTAATCATTTATGATTGCAATGTTAATTGTTAGATATGAGATTAAAAGTTGATTAATGTTGAATTAGTTTAATTTTGGTAACACCTGATTCCTTTGAAGAAGCCTAACAACTTGAGGTGATCGGAGATGACATCATACAAGAAGAACATTCCTAGATTTGATGGTAAAAACTATTCTTTATGGAAAGTCATAATGGAATGTCATTTGAAGTGTATTGGTGAGCCCTTATGGAAGATTACAAAGAGTGCATATACTATTCCTCAGAATGGTCCCTCCTCTAAAGATGAGATCAAGCAAGCATAAGCTAATACCAAGGCTATAGAAGCATTGTTGAGTGCTTTGACAGATTCAAAGATGAGAAATGTGTTAGGTTTGAAGATTGCACATGAGATTTGGAAAAAGCTAGAATTATTGTATGAAGGAGATGCACTCGTGAAAAGTGCCAAGCTACAAAGTCTGAAAAGCAAGTGGGAGAGAATGAAGATGAGTGAAGATGAAAACATCTTTTCTTTCTTGTAAAAGGTAAATGAATTAGTGATGGACATTAGATGTGCTGGTGGAACCTTAGATGAAGAAGAAATAATGGCTAAGATACTTAGATCTATGCCCCCTTCCTACAAAACAAAATATCATGCTATTGATGAACTCAAGACAATAACAAATATAATAAGAGACATACTGATTGGAAAACTTGTCGCTTTTGAGTTAAGTGAATTTGGTGAATCTACTCCTAAGACCAAATTTGTATTCAAGGCTATTGTATCTGGGAAAAGCAAGCAGAGATATGATCTAGGAGAGAGATCCAAAAGAAAATTCAAAAATGAAGATGAGATGAAACAAATTGAAGATGAAGAAAAAGAATTAGAAGAACTTGAAGCATTGATTGTGAAAAGAGAAGCTAGAGGTCATGGTAAGTACAAAGGAAAGATACCTATTAAATGTTTTTCTTCGAGTAAGATAGGTCATTTTGCATCAAGATGTCTTGAAAGTGTCTCTAAGTATAAACTTGAGAAGACTAGATTTCAAAGGAAATGTTATTATGCTGAAGAAGGTGTTACAAATGATGAATCTAATAAAGAAACTAGAAATGAAGATGAATGGGTATTCATTGTTATCAAAGAAAATGGTTAGGTGTCCACTGAATCTACTAGTAATGTGAATGTTGAGAAAGCTCTTGCAGCTAAAATTGAAGAAAATGATGAGTGGGTAATTGACAGTGGATGTTCACATCATATGATTGGTGATAAAAGAAAGTTTGTAAGCTTGGAAGACTATGATGGTGGCATTGTAAGATTTGGAGACAACACTTCTGGTGTGATTCATGGTAGAGACACTATTTCTTTTGGTGGTAAGCAAAATACTAATGACGCTCTTTATGTAGAAGGTTTAAAGCACAACTTGTTGAGTGTTGGACATATTGTAGACAAAGGTTACAATCTTCAGTTCAAGGATGGCAAGTGCAGAATAAGGGGAAGTTCTGGAAATATGATTGCTTTAGGTACAAAGGCAAGAGGTAATATATTTCACTTGAGTATTGCTAGTGGAAGTTGTTTAGTTTTTCAAGTTGATGTATGCTGGTTATGGCATAGGATGTTGTGTCATGTGAACTTTGATAACATTTTCAAAATAAGCTCTACTCAAGCAGTCAAAGATCTTCCTAAGTTAGTAAAGCCTACTAACCCTATGTACAAGGAATGTTAGATAGGAAAACATACTAGAAATTCCTTCCAGAGAAAATAGTATAACTTTAATGGAGTATTGGACTTGATAAATATTGACTTATGTGGTCCATCCACAATCAAAAGTCTTCAAGTTGAAAGGTACTTTATGTTGCTTATTGATGATTACTCTAGAATGATATGAGTTGCTTTCTTAAGAGACAAACATGAAGCATTAGAAATGTTCAAAAGCTTCAAAGCTATGGAAGAAAATGAGACAGGTCAAAGATCAAATGCCTAAGGTCAGATAGAGGTGGTGAATTCACTTCTCAGGAATTCAATTCCTTTTATGAAGAGCATGGACTCCAAAGACAACTATCGCCCCCCCAGACCCCTGAACAAAATGGAGTTGTTGAAAGAAAGAACATAACCATTCTAGACACTACTAGAACCATGATGCTGGAAACAAATGTTCCTCATTTCTACTGGAGAGAAGTTGTAAGTACTATTGTGTATACTATTAATAGAGTAAGTATCAACAATAATTATAGTAAGACTCCTTTTGAGCTATGGTTTGGTTATAAGCCTATTGTGAAATATTTCAAAAATTTTGGAAGAAAATGCTACATCAGGAGAGATGATGATATAGGAAAGTTCGATGCTAGAAGTGATGAAGGAATATTTTTAGGCTACTCTAATAAGAGAAAAGCTTATCAATGCTTTAATAAAAGGTTGAAGAAAATGGTTGAAAGTGAAAATGTCAAAGTTGATGAAGATATGGATAGACCATCCAGATGTAGTGGATATGATTTAGATGATCAAAATGATAGTACTATCAATGGAAATAATGTTCATAAATAGAATCAACTTCAAATTGTTCCAGTGAACCAAAAGAATCAAGAAGCAAAAACTAGTAGAACTGCAGAAGAAAGAACACAAGAACAAGAAGCTAGAGAAAATCCCAAAACTCCCAGGTATGTGAGGTGAAATAATTTTGACAGTCAGATCATAGGAGATAAGAGAAAAGGTGTGCAAAATAGAAGGAGAATTTTAGAAGAGTATTATCTAATTTCCAAAACTGAGCCTAGCAATATCAATGAAGCTTTCAAAGATGAATATTGGATGGAAGCCATGAAAGAAGAACTGATGTAGATAGAGAAAAATGATACATGGGATCTTGTTCCTAGACCTCAGAATAAAAATGTAATTAGAACCAAAAGGGTGTTTCGGAATAAGCTGAATGAACAAGGTGAAGTGGTCAGAAACAAAGCAAGACTAGTTTGCAAAGGGTACTCACAGATGGAAGGTATTGATTTTGAAGAAAATTTTGCCCCTGTTGCTAGAATCGAAGTTGTAAGATTATTTATTGCTTATGCTTCTTTCAAGAATTACAAAGTCTATCAAATGGATGTAAAGTCAACATTTCTAAATGGTGAGGTAGAAGAAGTCTATGCTGAGCAACCAGATGGATTTCAACTAATTGACAAAGAAAACATGGTATGCCGATTGAAGAAAGCCCTATATGGACTTAAGAAAGCTCCTAGAGCTTGGTATGCTAGACTGGATAAATACTTGTTGAAGCTTGGATTTAATAAAGGTATTGCTGACAAAAATCTGTATTTCAAGTTGGATCAGAACAAAGAATTGATCATTGAAGTCTTTGTTGATGACATTATTTTTGAAGGTGATGATGATTTGTGTATGAAGTTTGTTGATGAAATGAAAAATGAGTTTGAAATTTCATTGATAGGAGAACTTAAATTCTTTTTAGGATTGCAAATTACTTAGTTAGATGATGGAATCTTCATATCTCAGTCTAAGTATGTGAAAGAGTTATTGAAAATTTTTGGTATGGAAGAATCAAAGCCAATTAGTACACCTATGGTAACCGAATGCAAAATTACATAGAATGATGATTCTTGTAAAGCAAGTCAAACAAGATATAGTTCAATGATTGGTGGATTACTCTACTTGAGTCAGACCAAGCCATATATAATGAATGTTGTATGCATGGTTTCTAGATATCAAGCTGATCCTAAAGAGACTCATGTGATTATTGTGAAAATAATCTTTAGATACTTGAAAGGGATAGTTGATCTTGGTCTTTGGTATCCTAAGGATGATGATCCTATCTTGAGCACTTTGAATGATGCTGATTGGGTAGGAGATGTGAATGATAGGAAAAGTACTAGTGGTGGTGCATTCTTCTTAGGGAAGAAGTTGGTGTATTGGTTAAGAAAAAAGAAGAACTCAGTGTCATTATCTACTGCTGAATCAGAATATATTGTTGTTGTAAATAGTTGTACTCAAGTACTATGGATGAAGCAAATGTTAAGAGATGTCAAAATTGAGTATGAAGAACCCATTTCCATATTCTGTGATAACTCAAGTGCCAGAAAAATTTCTAAGAATCCAATATTGCATTCAAAGACAAAGCACATATCCATCAAATATCACTTCTTGAGAGATAAAGTAAGTGACAAAGAAGTTAGACTTGAGTATATACCAACTAAGGAGAAAATTGCAAACATCTTTACTAAGCCATTGCCTAAGGATACTTTTGAGTACCTCAGAGGCAAGTTAGGGGTGATTTCCCCTCCTAATAAGAACTAAGTGATGCAGGTCTTTGATTCAGTCCATGAATTCATAGCCATATCATATTCCAAATTGATGTTGTGGTGGCTACTACTCAGGGGGAGTAATCAGATGTGCTAAATATGTGGTTTAGAGCTTGTATACCTTTTCCAATGATGTCAAAGGGGGAGAGGATCAATGTGAAAAATGTGGGAGAGGAGCAGTGTGAAAAACATGAGAGAAGAACAAAGTGGAAGAAGAGAGAATGGGAAATGAGTGCACAATCTAAGGGCGAGACTGTTGGTATTTTTCACATCATGTGTTGTCATCAATACCAAAGGGGGAGATTGTTGGATGTTGTGGTTGTATTGTAAATATGTGGTTGTCATTATGTCAATGCTATTAACATTGGTTATTCTGAAGCCTGTATATGTCGAGGATATTGAGAAAATTGTAAATAATATATTGCATGCAACCAACGAAGCTAAGAAGCTCAAAGTGGTGGAAATTCCTATAAGTTGATAATCAACTAGTACGCATTAAAGGGTTTGTTGCTAAGCCTATCTAGAATTTTGTCTGAAAGTTTCAGTGGTACACATCAATATTTGAGAAAGTTATGAAGATCTGTGCTTCTACAGTTACTTAATTTCTGTAGCAAGTGCTTTTGGATGATGTGATTGCAAGTATGGTGAATTTGGTTGTTGTGTATGCTTATGAGATGATTAGTAATGTTTCTAGATCATGCTCTATCAGTTCAGTACATCCTCATTGATTAGAATGTTCATGAGAGAATATTTTTCCATGTGTGTTCAAGTTTTTCATGTTCTTGATTGACATGATGGTGATAGCATGTTGTGGATCTCTATGGTTTAATGATTTATTGTTTGGAATGCTCGAATGTGTTTATTTGGGTCCTCAGTAAGTTGTGACCAACTTATGTTGGTGCGCATTAAGATTTATTCATGTATTAAGGCTGACAATTGTAATTTACTCTTTATTTGTGGTCGACATAATAGTTGATGTAAATATGTGTAGTGGATATATAAGAGCAGTTGTTTTCCTTATTTTGATGTATGCTTGGAGTGTGTGTGTGGTGTACATGTGTGCATAAAGATAAAATCATTCAAGAGTAGAGTAAAGTTTGGAAGATTTTTTCTGTGCCTAATTGGAACTGTCATTAGGCTTTTGTAGAAGCTAATTTATCAGTTCAATCTTATCAGATGGATTTAATCTAACTATAGTATGTAAGGAAGTGAGACTTCTTTTGAGATGTGAGCTCTAGACAGTGCACCTAAATGTATGTGCATTCCCCATTTACTTTTTATTATACTTTTAACAAAGTATAATCTCATGGACTAACATCCACCATGGTTTTTCCCCTAATAGAGTTTCCACGTATTAAATCTTGGTGTTCATGTGTCTCTGATGTGTTAATGGTTTATGCTTTCAATGTTAATTGTCAGATCTAAGATTAAAGGTTGATTAATATTGAATTAGTTTGATTTTGGTAACAACTAATTCACCCCTCCTTCTCAATTATGTATTCTTGTTTTTCCAACAAGATTACATATCGCTAAGCAAAGATTGAGAGACTCAGAGTCAATGAGGAGTAGATTGGAGGCGAAGGTGTTTGTGTTATGAGCCCAGCTAGTAGAGAGTGAGGGGGAGTTCTTGGCGATGTCTGATGTGGTGCCGCATCATGAGGCTAAGATGTAGAGGGAGAGAGGTTGTGAGCTGAGATGGACGAGATACAAGTAGAGGTGACTTGTTTGGAGGGGAGGCAACAAGATGAGAGATATATAGAATAGAGGCTGCCGTGATGATACTGCAGGAAGGGGTTTAGTGAGATTCTAGAGGAGTGACAGAGCAAGTATCAACAAAGGCTTTGGTAGAGGCAAAGAGGGATATGGAAGACCTAAGGAGGTAGGTGGAGGGACTATTGAGAGAGAGGAGGGAGTTGTGACAGGAGAGATATGAGATTCATGATAGGGTTGAGGTGGAATAGGAGACAATGGGAGACATGAGATTGATGTAGGAGAGGGAGGAAACCATGAGGGCTCGGGCATAGGTGATGGAGACTGAGAGGGATGCCTTATAGTCACAAGTGTAGATCCTACAGGGGGAGAGGGATGCAATAGTAGCATAGGTTCAAGCTATGGAGAGAGATGCAACACAAGGGTAGGCATAAGCAGCATAGGGTGGTGAGATAGGGGAGGAGAGTCAAATACTACAGGCATAGGTATAGGCTATGCAGGAGGAGAGGGACAGAGCCCTGGAGCAGGTGTCACGAATGGGATCAGAGATTGAGTAGATATGGTTAGTGTAGGGTGCATGGGCATAGGAGAGGAGGTCCATTTGTGGATATCGAGACAAGTATAGGGATGAGTGGGACTTAGCCAAACAACAGGTGGGAGATCAAGAGGAGTATATGAGAGAGGCGAGATACTATATGTGTGCTTATTACTTGGTAGTGCCGGATCCAGCACAATAGGTACCTTCCTATGTTCGAGCGCTGCCATAGATGCCAACACCATCTCAGTCAGTAGGGATGCATACCTAGGGATATAGTAGCATGAGAGAGACACCTCCATGTAGAGGGCTAGTGCCAGAGTCACCACAGAGATCAGATGTAGGCAGCTCATAGTTTAGAGGATTAGAGGGATAGGATCTCAATTATTGACAAGTACAAGATAGGATATAGTATAGAGCAACAATGATCAAAGTAGATCCATGGCCCTATAGATGTACTTTATTTTTGATAACAAATGATTGATATTTATTGTGATGTATATGATATACATTATTATGGATTATTTGATGGACATTGTATTTTTGTGATTTTTGATATGATATGCGAGAGCCCTTATTCACACTATATGATGTGAATGTGATGTATGACTTACTTATGCATATGTATGTTTATGGTTTTATTGCAGATGGTTATTTTTTGATGTGATGTATGGATATGCCTATAATGATTTATGTTTATGCTTATATGGATGTATGCTTATGATGCATAATGATTATGTTGATGCCTAACGTTTATGATTTATGATTGTTAAAATGATATGATATGCTATGCATGATGTCTAATGTTGATGATGCTATGGGTGTGGAAATGAACCTAATAATATGTGATGCAAATGAATAAGAGATGTTTACTGATATGGACTAAAGTGAACATGCTAATAAATGAATTTTTAAGATGTATAGAATAATTGATTAAAATTAATCTACACAACTTAAAATGATTATGTACGTGGGATGTAATGCAACTTAATGAACCTAAAATACATAATGAGAATGTGAATAAATACTAATAAGTAAATGAAATGCAATGTGATCATAAATGTAAATAAGGTCCTACATAATGATGGAAGTGAAGATGGTGATGGGTGTGCAACTACACCCATCAAGAACTATAGGGATCCTAAGAGGAAAGGGGAAGATAGAAGGAATCACCATTTTCACAACAAAAATCCTAAGTCATGGGACAAAGAAAGGATGGAGGATACATGAATGCAATGGAGAAGGAAATGAAATGCGATCCTAATGTAATTTTCCATCTTCAGAGCATTGATTTTTTCTATAGCATAAGACACCAAGTACCATGGTATGTGGACCAATGTAGATTAGTGTCTAATGCAAAAAAAACAACAACAAACAAGAAGGCTATCCCAATACCCCAAAGTCACAATGACTTCGATCGAGCTAGGTATTGAGATAACCACAAGCACAAAAGGATGTCTCAACATAATGCAAGGCTGCAGGGGTCTTGGTGGGTACTATGTGGGACAACCAAGAAAACAAAAAACAAAAGAAAAAACAAGATATGCCCCTATGTAAACTAGCCAAAACTTACCATAATATGATAGATCATTGTGGCCTTGACGAGTGATGATAGGGAGCTCAAAGGATAAATAAAAAACCAAAAGCATCAAAATATTGCAATCAATTTCAAAATGTCCTTTTCCATAGGATCAAGATGATGAATGGGGTTGATAATGTCTATTAGGAAGGATACATCCTGTTGAGACCAAAGATGAATGCTAAACTAAAAGATTGATAATGACACAGGCTATTCAAAAACTGATTAAATCTCATGACACAAATGGATTCCATTTGTGAAGTACCAGCTAGATAGGGACATACCTTGAGAAAAAAACATGACACAAGATTGACTCACCCTAAAGACCTATGGGCTCGAGGGTTGATCAAAGATCAACCTTGCCTACGTGAAAGTGCAGAGCCCTTGTATTTTAGGAAAAGATGATAGATAAAAGAAAAATGAGGACAATGAAGACAGATGATGGAGGACACTGATTAAACAGACCAACCACAAAATAAAAGCAAAGAAAATCCCCAGGGGTGGATCAAATGATTGACCTTGCCTATGTGCAAGTACAGGGGCAACGTAGTTCGAAAAGGACAAAAGACAAATGATGAATAATAGTGAAAAGAGGACAATGGGGATATATGATGAAGGACAACACAAATGGAGAAAATGCCCTGGGGGCAGATCAAATGATCAGCCTTGCCTATGTGCAAGCACAGGGGCAATGTAGTTTGACAAAGATAAAAAATAGATAGAGGGACAAGAAAAAATAGCCTCGAGGGTAGATCAAGTGATCAGCTTTTCCTACGTGCAAGTGTAGGGGAAACGTAGTTCATGAAAGACAACGAAAAAAAACAAGAGGTGATAGACCAGACAAGAAAAATAGCCTCGAGCGCAGATCAAGTGATCAGCCTTGCCTATGTGAAAGCTCAAGGGCAACGTAGTTTACCAAAGATGAGATGGGATATAGATGGAGACTGACATGATGAATGAACCTAGATGGAAATGACAAGAGTGATGAGATGACACAAGCTCAGATTAGGATAAAAAGATCAAGATGATGAATAGCGGATGAAGTTCATCCAATGCTCAACCAAAAATATTCCAAGCAACTAGACAATGCAAGCGGATGGAAGGATAGGATCGATAGGATGTTGAGGATATTGAGATCTGGATGGATAAATCATAAAGTAACTAGGATGTGAGGTAGATAATGATTAAGCCTTATACGAATGGTGCTCGTTGCCAGGTTTTCACTAGTCGTACATATCCAAGGTGCCACACAAGGGTAGTTTTCACCATAGGATGAATTATTTATCTTTACTACTTTTGGATTTTTTAATTTTTTTAATTTTTTTTTAATTTTTTACTTTTTTTTGTATTTTTGAGATTTTAACAAGAAGGATACCCCAGCTGACCTAAGTATAAATTTGTTTTAGATGCATGATATTGATGGGATCTTCTAGGGGCTCTCCTTTAGGTGTAGACAACCTGTATGCTCCAGAACCATATTTGGTGGTGATGACATAAGGGCCTAGCCAATTTGCTTCGAACTTGCCCTTCTTATCCCGGTCTTGCTAATTCTGTTGATTTTCTTTAAAGACTAAATTGCCAACATTGAAATGATGATGGTGAAACTTCTTATTGTAGCTCCTCTTGAGTCAATGTTGATAGGCTTGTAGATGTTTGTAGGCTTTGAACCATTTTTCATCCAGGAGTTCCAACCTAGAAAGTCATACAACCTAGGTGTCTTCATCACTGGTCATATTCTTCAAAGATATGCAAAGTGATGGGATTTAAACTTCGATCGACAAGATAGCTTTGGCACCATAAACTAGTGAGTATGGAGTGGCATCGATGAGGGTGCAGATGGAAGTGCGAGAGGCCCAAAGGGTGGGATGGAGGTGTTGATTCCAATCTCGACTAGTGGTATTAACCATCTTTTTAAGGATTTTGATTAATGTTTTATGGGTTTCTTTTGCTTAACCATTACCATGGGGGTAATAGGGTGTAGACCAACAATGTTGGATATGATAAGTCTCATAGAGGAATTTCATGCATTTGTTTTTGAATGGCTTTCCATTGTCAGTAATGATGGTGGAGGGGATTCCATACCTACAGAGGATATGGTAAAGGATGAATTTGGATATTTGAACACTAGTAATTTGGGTGAGGGGTATGACTTGCACCCACTTAGTAAAGTATTCAGTGGTTGTGATGATGAAAGTGTGACCATCGGATGAGCTTTGCTAGGGTTTTTTGTTTTATGCGATCATCCTTGGCCCCTCTTGCGTCATATTGCGCCTACTACGTAGGAAAAATTCTCCATCATTGAGTATGACCACATTTACTATAATTTTAGGGGTTTATTATTCCTTCAACTGGTTCTAACCTAACAATTCATGCTGGTGTTAATAGTTTGATGACGTAGCTCAATGGCTCCTGCTCTGAACAAACATCCCCAAAAATTTGTTCTGAAAGTCTTTCACGAGGTAAGAACTCTGATTCCCCAACTGATGTGGGTTTACCTTCACCAGATTTTGATTATGTTTGCCAGTGGCTTGAACAACACACTCTTGTGGGTTATTTTGTTGGGAGGACTCCCCTTAAAGTGTTCTGAAAGAATGGGTCAACAAGGCTTGGGTCCCTCATGGGGTCCACCTTGATATGGTCCAAAACTTGACCAAGGGTTTCTTTCTGTTTTGCTTCATGGAAGTCAATCATGTTCAGGCTATTTTAGCCCATGGTCCCTGGTATGTTAGGTCATCCTTGCTGGTTTTCCAAGCATGGACCCAGGATTTTTCTATCTCAGATGACACCAAATTGTGGTTCCTAGTTTGGATTGAGTTCCCTAGTCTGCCTCTGCCTTGTGTGCCCTTTTTGAATCACATTGCCTCGTCCTTGGGGAGAGTTATTTGTATAGAGCTAGATAGGTTTTTCTAGGCTCAACCCAATAAGTGGGTTTATGTTGAAGTAGACCTATCCAAGGATTTGGAAGAGTCTATGGACATTCAAATAGGAGCTATTAGGCACACCTAGAAAGTCACATATTATAACTTGCCCAACACGTGCTATCAGTGCCAGTCAGCTAACCACAAGATAAAGGACTACCCTTTGGAAATGCCTTGTACACCTTCCCCATCCAAGATGCTAAAAATCCTTGTCAGATGGATCCTTTTGCTAAGACTGAAACAAAGTGGACAATGGTTACAAACCAAAAAAAGAAGTCAACTGGTTCTGGGTCGGCCTCCAAAGCCTCTGAACCACCAAAAGTTGTTTCAAACCCTTTAGAAAAGGGGATATAAGCTCCTTTTGAAGCTTCTAATGTTTTGGTGCAGCCTAGGT
This sequence comes from Sequoiadendron giganteum, assembly GCA_007115665.2. Taxonomy (NCBI): domain Eukaryota; kingdom Viridiplantae; phylum Streptophyta; class Pinopsida; order Cupressales; family Cupressaceae; genus Sequoiadendron; species Sequoiadendron giganteum. Next base: position 509,649,058 of record CM021101.1, on the reverse strand, counting down.
CAAAGGTGACACCTCACCCTATGGTGGTTATGTATGCTTAGCTAAATATCCCTCCCAAGTTGGGAGCTCAAAGGTGGCCTCACAACCCATCTCCATTGCCTGAAGAAGGAGAATATGTGCCAGAAAAGCGGCAGTTTTCACCTCCTAATCAGATTGGGTCAGTTCCATAGGATTTCTTGAAGAATTGTTTATCTTCCCTGGATGAGGAGGAATGAAACTCCATAAATATGGAAGAGTTTATCCATGAAGTTCTTCTCATGGAACGTTGAAGGTCTAACAAACCTTTTCAAAAAGTATTCTATTAGAGATACTTTACAGAATTATTCTGGTATTGAAGCGCTTTGTCTACAAGAGGTTAAAATTTATGGGTTCTTGCTTGCCTCGGCTTGCTGCTCTATTTGGTCAACCAGTACTATGTTTTTCACTATGCATGAGGTTGGGCATGGTGGAGCCGTCACCCTTTTGTTCCCATGATTGCATGCTTGTGTTGTGGACCATGGGACTGATCCCTCTCATTAGATAGTTTGGATTCTCCTTAACATTGATAATCATTCCTTTAGGATTATTAATGTTTATGCCTCTAATGAAGCTGTGGAGCACTCTTTGTTTTGGCGTTGGATTGCTGATTCTTTACCTGTTGCCACCTGGTTACTCTACGGGGACTTTAATATGGTTGAGGTGGAATATTGCAAGGATGGTACCTTGCCTTTTAGATGGGCAACTGGTGAATGAGAGGCGTGGTTTTACATGCACAATAAATTGGGGCTCTTTGATCCCAATATTCACCACCGTCATTCTCATTCCCTTTGGCAGATTTGGTGTAATTATAGGGTGGGTTCTGACAGAGTATTCAAGTGCCTTGATTGTGCCATGATCTCGGCTCAATATTTTTTTTTTGTTTGATAGCTCTACCTTGCTAGTGAAGTCGTTAGTAGATGTGACTCTATCTGACCACTTCCCAATTTCTTTCTGCATTGAATGGGCATCTTGTCAGCCTCACATGTGTAAAAATCAATTCTTTTTTAACACATCTTTGCTCTATCACAAACCCACTCTGGCCCACATTCATTGAGTGTGGAATTTTGAGTGTAGACCAGCTAGCCATAGGCTAGATTACCTGGTGCAATGATGCCATCACTCGTACAGCTAGATTTCTCTGCATTTATGGGTGCCAACTAGCCATTTTTCATCGACGATCTTATGAAGCGACCATTGCTGACCTACATTCAACAATGAAAGCCTTGGTGGCAAACCCTTTTTCCCCATCACTTCAAGCCAATGTGGTGAATTTAAGGCACAAAAAGCAAGTGGCTGATAATTATGCTACTAGAGGTGCAAAAATCAAAGCTCGGTTGCATTGGCTTAAGATCATTGATCGTGCCTCCAAAGATTTTTTTTTGGCACTTCATTCTAGGCACTCGTCTCTGAGCATCAAAAAATTAAGGATGAATTCTAGGTGCTGTCTAGGCTTCCTAACATTCTCTAGGCCTTTGTGCACCATTATGAGCAGGTTTTCACTACATAGGAACCCACACCCATACATCAACAAGCCCTTTAGGACCACCTTATTGTCATGCCACATAGGTTTTCTTCAACCCAGAGAAATTAGTGTGATCAATTGTTGACAATTGATGATCTCAAGGAAGTTGTTCATTCTATGGTCGATGACAAGGCTTTGGGGATTGATGGTTTCCCCTAGGAATTTTACAAAGCCCTATGGGATTGTGTTGGGCAAGATTTGCATCATGTTTACCTTGAGGCTTTTCATACCAAATCTCTGGTTAATTTTATAAATAAAGGAAATATAAAATTCATACCTAAGCCTAGGGATCTAGAGGATATCTAACACTAGAGGCCCATCACGCGTCTCAATGTCTTCTACAAAATCATTGATAAGACTTTGGCTCTAAAAATCACCATCTCTTGCCTCAAATTGTGCGCCCAAAACAAACTAGCTTTATCAAATCCAGGTTCATTTTGGACAATATTATTGCTATCTGGGAAGGTACGGAATGGGCCCGATGCTCAAACCAAAAAATATTGTTCATCAAAATCAATTTTACCAAAGCCTATGACCGCATTGAATGGCCTTTTATTCTGGTGATATTGCAAGCTTTGGAGTTTGGGCCCAATTTCATTCAGACTGTTCATATGCTTTTTGTTGATGCTTTGGCTTGCATCACCATTAATGGTCACCAATCTTCTACTTTTGGTCTTTTTCGCTCAATCCAGTAGGGGTGCCCTCTTGCTCCCTCATTGTATGTCCTTGCAGTTGAGGGCTTTGGCTACCTTCTAGCCCATGTTGTTTCTCAGTGGCATGTCAAAGGGATTTCTCTCCCTGATTCTCAGGCACAGCTTGTTAATGGCCATTTTATAGATGATTCCTTTCTCACTGTCTTGGAGGAAGAAGAATCGATTACAACTACTCTTGATTGCCTCAATACTTTCTATTTAGCATCCAAATTTTCCATTTAATTGCACAAGAACCTTTGCTATAGCCTATCCGTTCTACCCACTCCTGCGTGGCTTCAAAATTATAATTGGAAGAGGATAGGGCAGGGAGAGATTTTTCATTTTCTGGGCATTCCTTTTTCTTTCCAAGCTTCTCCTTCAGAGCTTTGGCAAGCTGTGCTCTGCAGGTTCGAGCAAAAAATTTCTTATTGGATCACCAAGCCTCTCTTTCTAGCTAGGAAATCTCAGGTGTGCTCTAAAGTGCTAGCAGCCACTCATGTTTATTATTCCTCCTACTGGGCTCTTTCCAAAGCTGCTTATGGAAAGCTTGAAAAATTACTCAGAGATTTTCTTTGGGCCTCTTCTGAAATGCATAAGGGGTTTCATCGTGTGGCCTCGGATTTTTTCTGCCTCCCCAAGGATTCTGGAGGGCTTGGGCTACTCTCCACCCAATGAAAAGGGACTGCTCTATGTGTTAAGTGGATTATCCATGCCCTCACTGGTGATGACGCCTAGAAAATTCTTCTTAGGCATTGTATTCATTCTGGGTTTCTCGTTCATAGACCCACATGGAAAGGGATCAACTTTCAAACCCTCCTAGCTATGAAGAGCTAATTCAAATTATTGGGACTTTCATTGCCAAAAGCGTTTGGTGTACTTGGGAGGCTATTAAGTCATGGCTCTGATGGGTCGGCTCTGGACCTCATCATGGGATTTCGCTCAATCAATAGAATATTTGGTGGTCACCTCTTTTTGAGCATAATGGTCAGCCTTTGGCTAAGTCATCATGGCATAAAGTGCTCAAATTTCACAAAAAGGGTACTTAGACCCTACAACAGGTCTTTCACAGACCCACTATGTGTATCATGCAATGGGAAACTTTTAGGGCCTAGTAAAGACTTTGAAACCAAGACCACACTACTTATGACAGTCTGGTGAATGTCATTTCAACAGAAATGCTCCATAAAACTAGTATTCGTGGGAACAAACCTTGGTGGAAAGACTGGAAATGGTTTCCAGACACCCCTTTTAGAAATTACAAGCCGCGGCTTGGTTATAGATGGCTTTCACCCCATTTTCCTATGATTCACATTTTAAACTAGAGGTGGCTGCTCCATTCTTCTGCTCATGTTTGGCGTAAAAGGTTCACTGCCACTTGGTCTACATGTGTTAATCCAAAGCTTGCCCACTTTGCTTCATGTTTTCATTTCCAAGGCTTGCCTGTGGGCTCTCGGCTTATTCACTTGGGGGTCCAGGACCCTCATTGCCCTTTTTGTGGGCAACCTGAAAGCTTTAAGTATCTTTTCTGGTTTTGACCTAGAGCTTAGTAGCTTTGGACTTGGATTCATGACTTTTTTTGGCCCTTTAGGACAGAACCATTTTCTTGGTATATGATTCTACTAGGAGATCCACCTAGGATCCCTGCTAAGTTCACCCAACTTTTGCACACTTTTAGGGTGGAAATCCTCTTCAATATTTGGAAAGACAAAAATGGCTACATATTTGATCATTCTCAAATGGATATTAATGTTTCTTTCTATGCTAAATTTGTTATTTGTTCTAATGTGCTTTTATGGATACAGGTGCAAGCTAATAAGGTTGCACTAGAGGTGGCTCACCTCCAAGTCTTGTTGGACCACTGGGACAATGCCTCATGCATTATGGCTTAGGTCTACACTTTTCCTTCCTCCTCTTGCAATCGGTCACCTTCTTGGAGCCAGTAGCAGAGTGGCTCTATGTGTCCCCACTCTTAGCCTCCTCCTCTGCCACAGGCTGGTCAGGGCTATCCATTTGGTGGTGCTTCAGGGAGTGGCGATGGAGGCTCTGGGTGGCCCTCTGATACTGTGCATGCCTTTGGTTCTAGATGGCCTAATAGTGGCAAATTGTTTTTGCGTCTAGCGCTTGCAATCTTGCCTTGGCGCAAGGAAGAAGATAAAGAAGATAAAGATGTCGACGATGGTTGGGGTGCTCCTCCTAACATCACTCTAGACCCCGCTAATGTATGGGGAAAGAATATTGATGACAGAGACCTTCCTGGCTCTGTTGGCACAACTTTGGCTGCATAATGGCCTTTTTATTGTTTTTATGTTTTATGCTCTTGAATTTCTGGGCTTGGCCCATGTGACTTTATATTTTTTGGTGTTTTCTAGGCCCTAACCATGTGAGTTTCATGGTGTACCTTTCTACCAGCCACCCTTTTTTTGTGAATATGTATTCTTATCTTTAAATTAATATAGATAGCTTCTTATTCATAAAAAAAAAGTGTGACCATCAGAGGATGGAGGGTAAGTCTTGCTGACCAAATCGAAACCCCATTATGAAAATGCCCATGGTGTTGTGATGGGTTGTAGCTCTTACGTAGGAGCATGAATGAGATCTGCATGTTGTTGAGAGGGAAGACACCTCTTGACAAACTCCCAAGAATCATGTTCCATAGTAGGCCAATAACATCCCTCTCTGAGAATCCTCTTGGCTAGGGCCATACCATTAGAATGGGCCCCAAAGATACCACTATGTACTTCTACCAATGTGGTGTGGCCTTCGGTCTCATTTAAATGTGGGAGGAGGGTTCCATCATACCCACGTTGATAAAGTGTATCACCTATGATGGTGTAGTAGGCTACGTATTGGATAAAGGACTTTCATTGTTTATGTGTGAGGTTAGATGGTAAGGTGTTGTCATGAAGATAAATGTAGATGTCTTGGTACCAAGGGGATTTAGGACCTACAATGTCACATACCATTTCACTCTCAAAGATATCATATGGAAGGATTAATAGTTGCTCCATGAAAAATTCACACTCAGTTAATGTCTGGGCATGTCTAGGAGGGAACCAATGGTGGCCATGGCGTCAGCTACTTTATTATGTACTTAGGGTATTTGATCAAATTGGATGGAGGAAAAATACTTCTTGAAATCATCTACCATTCATTTGTAGGGTAACAACTTGTCATATTTTGTTAGGAACTCATCATTGAACAGCTTGATAACTAGTTTGGAATCACCAAAAACTTGCAAGTTAGAGATACACCATTGGACTACAATCTTAAGGCCTGTAAGGAGAGCTTCATATTCAGCAATGTTGTTGGTACACGGAAAGGGTAGTCTAAACTATTTTGGTATGTAGTCACCTTGGGGGGTGACAAGAAAGACTCCTGCTCTAGATCCATTGTTAGTGTGTGATCCATCAAAGTATAGTGTCCATGTGGTGGCTTATGAAACTGTAAAGACCCCTTCATCTGGAAAATCTATTTCTAAAGGATAAGTATCTACTAGTGGAGCATCTTCTAGTTGATCCACAATTATTCATCCTTTGATTGATTTATGATCCATGTATTCTATGTCGAATTCACTTAGTAGCATGACCCATTTATCCACGTGGCCAACCAGTGTTGTTCTTGATAACATTTATTTAAGCAGATCAACCTTAGAGATTAGCTTGACCAGATGACTAAGCATGTAGTGTCTGAGTTTCTGCGAGTTGAAGATGACAACGAGGAAAACCTTCTCAGTTGTGGAATAGTTGAGCTCATAACCTACTAAATTCTGACTAATGTAGTAAATTTCTCTTTCTTTGGATGACTCATCATGTTGTGCTAACAATTCCCCCAATGCCACGAACGTAGCTGAAATATAAAGGAGGAGTGGTTTTCCTAGAATAGGTGACATAAGAATAGGTGGGTGAGCCAAATATTCTTTGATCTGATTGAAACCGAGCTAACATTGTTGGTTTCACTTAAATGTAGTATCTTTCTTCAAGAGGTGCGTGAACAACTGACACTTATCGGCTAGTTGAGCAATGAACCTTCAGATAGATTGGAGCTTACCTTGCAGACTTCTCAACTATTTTAGATTGTGGGGTGGAGCTATTTCCATGATTTCCTTCACCTTAGCAAGATCAACCTCAATTCCTCTATGGAAGACAATGAACCCAATATTTTGTTGGATGTGACACCGAAAACACATTTCTTCGGATTGCTGCATAGCTTATACTATTCTAGATGTTCAAAGATCTTTTTGAGGATGGCAAGGTGTTCTTCCCTCATTCTTGATTTTTGTAATAGGTCATCAACATAGTCTTCCATTATTATGTGGATGAGGTCATGGAAGATAACTGTCATAGCACGATGATATGTTTCCCCCACTTTCTTGAGGCCAAAAGGCATGACATTATAGAAAAATGTACCCCAAGGTATTGTGAAGGTAGTCTTGTGTTGATATTTAGGGGCAATCTTAATCTGGTTGTAGCTAGAGAAACCATCCATGAGGGATAGCATCTCATGTTCTACGGTGAGATTGAATTACATATCAATATTTGGTAAAGGGAAGTCATCCTTAGGACAAGCTTTTTTAAGGTCTCAAAAATTCGTATAGGTTTTGATATCTCCATTGGGTTTAGTGAGTAGGACTATATTGGAGATCTAGTCAGATTAGTCAATTGGTCAGATGAATCCTACCTCCAACAACTTTTCAAATTCTTTCTTAACTAGTAGAGCCACTTGAGGGTGCATTTTGTGGAGTTTCTTCTTGATAGGTTTTGCATTGGGATGGACGTCTAGGTGATGTACCACCAAAGAAGGATCAAGGTCGAGTATGTGTGAGTATGTTCAGGAGAAGTTGATGATTCCTTATTTAAGGAGCTTGGTGATGGTAGAGTTTTCTTCTTCTAACAATGCTTTAGCCACATAGGTGATCTTGTGATTCCCCTCAGTTCCCAAGTTTATTGCTTGTATTTCTTCGATCAAGATGGATGATCGATCGAATAGTTGAGTCTCTACAAGGGGAAGATGAATGTCCCCATCTTCTAGTGCTTTGTCAAGGTTTTGACTAGTAGATACATCCTTTGTCTTTAATTTTTTAAAGTCACAAAGTGCCTCAGGGAGATTTTCACTAGGTGACCCATTATGATTTTGTTTCTTTTAATTTATGTGGTTGCGGCATTCATATTCCCCCAATCCCATGAGATGCACATATTGGTCCACTAAAGGAAAGGTGTTGGGAGGTTTGGTACCTTGTAGGTCATAGTCTATAAGCTCAGGGTGTTTGATGGATAAGGTAATGGTGCAAATAGATAGGCTTTCAAACATGGAAGGGAGGTCAATGTGATCAATGTCATCATACACATGTATGATGGACTCCTCCTCTAGTATGTCTTCGAGGGAACCGTCATCTATACTAAGATTGTTAGAAGTACTAGAGGATTCCATAGGACCCTTTTGTTTAGTATCATAGCCTAAGCCCACCTTCTTCAGATGAATATAAGCTTCTATTGGTTGTTGTCTACCTTGTTCTATTACACCAAGGCCTCCCCCATGATAGTTATTTTTTTTTGCAAACTTGGAAGGCCAGGGATAGGCCTCTTGGAAGTATTCTTTTAAGGGGGGAGATGGTTCAGGTTCTTCATGGTACACCCACTGGCTGATATCATCTTTGGGTGCATCTTGTTGTAATCTAGGAGAGTGAAAAGTGCTAGACCCCACATTTGGAGCATTGAGGGTGATTGTCTTCTCTTCATATTTTAGAACATATTGAGATGGTTGAGCATATGTACGTGGTGAGGGTGGCATGGTTTCCACATTGAATGTTGTATGCATTTCTTACTGACCATATCCCTTATCAATTATCTGGACCTTAGTGATGGTGGAGTCAGGTGTGGATGATGGAGTGGATGATATGGTATTTAATGTGTTGGTGGATGGATGAGAATATGATGTCTAAGATGCCCCCATTTCTACCCCAAGGAAGTAATGAGAATGTGGAAAGGAAGCCTCAAGGGCATGACAATATTCAAATGGATGAGGGTTAGCTTGTATAGTTACTTCCATTCCTTGAAATGGGAATTTTAGACATTGGTGATAGGTTGATGGGATGGCTTGCATAGAGTGAATCCATGGTTGGCCAAGAAGGATGTTATATGGAAGTTCAAGGTCTAGAACATGACACATGGTGTACTACACAATAGGGCCCACCTGAATAGGAAGACAAATAGTGCCTTTAGAATCTCATTCTGCATTATCATATGCTTTGATGGTGATAAACTAATTATTTAGATCAGCATGGGTGTATCCCACCTATTGTATAGACTTTAATGTATAAAGATTTAGGGTGGAACCATTATCTACTAGTACCCTTTTTACTTTATGAAAATTTACCCCAACCTCAAGGTGAAGGGGATAGTTATGACTTGAGTCAAGGTGTGGCATATCTTTTTGATTGAAGGCTAATTGGTAGGTTGCTAATAGATTTCCTACCAATGCTTGGAATTGTGTGGGATCTATGTCATTGGGGACTTGAGTTCTCTGTAAGGCCATATTCAAGATGTCTTGATGCATGGGGGAAGACTTAAGTAGATCCAGGATATAAATATGAGCCGAGGTCTTTCCTAAGATATCAAGGATATTGTACTATGAACTGAAAGATGGCAGATGGGTAGATGCAGGAGCTACTAGGATGGTAATGTGTGTGCGACGTGGTGGATTTCCCCCCAAATTATGCAAATTTTAGCTTTATTTTTTATGTCATTTCAATTTTGTGGCTTCTGGGTGTGATTTGGTGAACCCCTTGTTAGACTTTGTTTCATCAGTACCTTGGGTGTTCTATTTGTGTGGTAACTTATTGGGCTAGTCACCACTTGAGCCATCAAACTTCATCCAGTAAAAACTTGAGCCATCAAACTTCATCCAGTAATGAACCCCCTTTTGGCCTCATGTTTGGGCCTTATGAATCTTACCGCTTCTCAAATTATCCCTTAATATTTTCTTGAAGTATTATTTTAATGTGATTTAAGTCACATTAGTTCAAGGGTTTTATCACCATTGGCCTAATTATGGCCTTACTTCAATACTAACCCTTTTCCCTACAAGCATTGGAATTTGATTATGCAAGTGTGATCTCCACCATACCTCACTAGTTTTGCATGATATAAATGGCGGCAGGATAAGCATTGTGAGGTCTATGATATGTTGACACCTGGCTTTGTACAAATGTGGGTCCCACTTCCCACTAACTGGTTCATCACCCGGGGTCTTTGATCGACAGTGGAAGTTGATTCGAGTAGAATGATCCCAACTGTTCCTCCCTCACCTCACGTGACTTGAGTAATGCTCATAAATACGCTGCGAGGTGAGTGAAATGTTGATGTGTGGTGTCCTTGACTACAACATAAATCCGAATTTTTCATGAGGCACGAGTGATGTGGCATCTAGCTGGGGTTGTTTCATTGGTTGGCATGTTGTGGGCATGCCTTACATACTTTTCAAATGTGGTCAATTGGGTTTAAGCCACCTGATATTCTATCTCATTGAGGAATCTACAACCATTGTTCAAAATTTGAGGGATGCGTATGGTAACCATTTTTCCTACTATTATGAAGGCATTAATGGCATGTGATTTATAGAATGAATCAACTGGCTCTTTGTACATGTGATGGGTTAACTCATAACTATCATACCCTACAATTTGCAAATCTCCAAGTACATGGGGTTGCTAAAAGTGAAAGAATTGATATATAGTGTCAATTAATGTAGGTTTGCAATGATGGTTGGCAGCCTAGGCTGAATCACTCAATAAATAGGTGTAAGATGGACATTGTTTTCATCTTGTGTTAATAGTACTAGTGCATGGTTAATTTTAGTATTAGCGAACGTATTCACTAGTAAGCTAAAGAAGGTGATAAGTAGAAAAATGGATAATATTGTGAGGTAGTTTGCGAGGCTCAACAAACAATTTTCTTTGGATGACACTGCTTCTAGCAAATTAAGCAAGTAGGGTCTTGAGGAGAAGGCGACTCCCATTAGTGGAATATTGGATGCACCTATAAGGTGTAGCAAGAACTTGCAATTTTCAAAGGGTGGTGAGAGAACTTCTATAGTCAAAGGAAAATAGCCTATATAGTGTTTTGCAAGTGCTTGATGAAAGGTGCAGTATGGTCGAGGATCATATGGGCAACGAAACTCAGCAATTTCCATATCAGATGATGAGCCCAATAACAACATAGAAACTAACTCAAATTATTGCAATTACTTGGATTTACTAAAGCGAGAGCCTTCACCAAAGTGCGAGGTGCTCGTAGTTCCAACTAGCACAACAAAGACTCCAACGGGTGTGCTCTTCCTGTGGCTAATGTCGACAAGGATGATGATGGTTCGGTGGCTCCTTCCCCTTCTGTATCTTGTATGTGGAGTAGTTGTGTGTATTGTGGCTCTTTTGTTGGCTACCATCCTATGCAACACTTTTTCTCTAGTTAGATGTTCGGTTCTTGATTGCTAGTTTCCCTTTTTGGCTTTTTTTGGTGCTCGTGGTTTAGTGATAAAGTCATTACTGTGGTGTGCACTAGCGGTTTTTGGTTCACCGCATGGGGAATTTTTGGGTAAGGTGTCTTGTTTTCCCTCCCTTTTTATAGTTTTCTTTTCCCATACATTACAATGATTGTAAATGTTACCTTATGATAAATTTGGTGGAATGATAAGAAGGTTGAATTTGAGGTGAATTTAGCAATGACTTTACCTTTGAGCCTAAAGCTTGTTTTTGCTCCTTATAAAAGGAAATTAGGGCTCCAGGATAGGGGGTCAAAAATTGCTAGTCTAGTCTTGTGTCAGGTGGAAAAAGTCCAAAAAGTTTAGTAGTGGACAAATATATGAAAGAATAGTATAGTTATGCCCAATTTAGCTTTGAATATAGTTGTAACTGATCTTAAATGAATATATAGAAATTACTGATATCGAAACAAATCTGAAAATATTATGCATGGAATCTCCTCTGGTGTCATTGTTACAAATTATGGATAATGTATCAAGGATGTATTACTCATTATCAAATATTAAGCTGAACACAGGTTTCTTGTTCTTGCCCTGATTCAAAGAATTGGTTAAACATTTTGAACAAATTCATGGATTTGTAATAGTATGTTGAGGATGTTTGAAGTAGTTATGCATTAAGAGTAAGGAGCTTTGCTATGTAAGACATTATGTGAGTAGTCCTCAATTGTCAGACCCTATTGATTTATGTATGTTTGGTCATTGTGTATGTGACTCTGAATCCCAATTGGATAAACACTGGTCTATTCTCATTCAATATAGGTTGTATTTAGTCACTAATGTGGGTCAGAATTTTGACATATTTTAAATTGTATAAATCCTATGAGAAATGTGTGCAATATTTACACAAAACCTTAGATTCATGAAGCCTAGGTGGCATGACTATTAAATGATAAGACAATCTTTTAACAATTCATTTGTATTCACCTATTTTATGAGTTTATCTACAAATAGAAGTGTTCTAAAAAATAATGACCTGAATGAACACAATAGGAACACCCTCCTTGGTTGTGCAGGACAAAAAGTTTAGGAGACCTTAGCCTTGGAGGTGGATCTTGTTAATTGTCCATTTACTATGAGGGGTCTTGGGTGAGGAAGATGGCTATTTCCTTGAGGTTCCTTTGGTGTACTAGAAAAAAACACCAACACAACGGGTGGTAACAACACATTGTGGGTCTTTACCTTTGATGTGTATCATGGAAACACATGGCTCCACTTGTTCTATGTATGTGACAAGACCTTGGTAATTTTATGGAACATTTTTATAACTAATGTTATTTGTGTTGTTATTTTGATTGTTGTTGTTGCTAGGGCCAAGATTGGAGTTGGATGTACTAGGACCCTGATCATGTTTGGGTAAAACATTCTAATATTTTTGAAGCTGAGCATTGACAAAGTCTCCATGTTAGCATCCACATGGATTTCACCCTGATCTATGAGATTTTGGATGTATTTTTTAAGATTTTGGTACTTATCCAATGTGTGTCCCTTAATCTTGTGAAATTCAATGTACTCATTTTCTTTAAACCAAGTCAGCTTGGGTTTGGTCTCGTCAAGGCGCTTGGTTACAAGATAGGTGATGGGATAGTTAGATTTGAGGAGATTATTAAACACGATGCTAAGGGGTTCTCTCAACTGAGTAAACTGACGTTTATTTCCCCCTTGGTTGTTTTTATTTGACTATTGATGGGGTGCTCCTTGGGCATGTATATGGTGTTTGGGATTGACTACTACTGTTGAAGAGGATATTTTTGTGAGGTGGTAGCCACATAGACATGTTTGGTGTCACTAAAACCATCATTGAAAACATTTTTATTCTTATTTCAATAAGGAGGTTTATCCCCAGAGGATCTCTCTTTATCATAATTGAAATTTATGACCTTCCCTTTAGCAATAAGGGATCTTTCTAGGATAGAAACCTTCTCCACTAGTGTCGTAAAGGTGGTGATGCAGTGGAGTCAAAATTTATGAGACATGTCTGGATGGGAATTTTCAATAAATAATGTAACCATGTCTTTTTTCTGTAATGGGGATTTGATCCGGTTGGCTAAGGCTTACCATCTTTGCAGATAGCTTGCAAAGGTTTCTCCATCACGTTGTTTTTCTTTCAAGAGATCAAGTGTGTCAATATCCTTCTCTAGATTAAAGGAGAAGTGGGAGACAAATTGTTCTGATAACTACGTAAAGGATATGATGGATCCCTTTTCAAGACCCACGAACCAGTTAAGGGCAACTCCCTATAGGCTCTTAGGGAATAGTCATATGAGGTAGTTGTCATTGTGCATGAATTCTTGACAGTGGGCATAAAAATCTTGTAGATGAGCTTTGGGATCTTTGGTTCTCGTGTACATATCAAATTCTGGTATTTCAAAGTGTTTAGGGAAGGGAACCAAGGAAATGGAGGGATCAAATGGATAGGGACAAATGTCCTCAAACTTGAGTGATTGTTTGCCCATCCCAGCTTGTAAGTTTTTCAACACAGCTTTGACTTCTTCCAAGTCTTTTTTGATTGGTGTTGCAAGGGTTGGAGTAGGATGATTGTATATATAGTATTGTTGGTATGATGAGGATGGTACTACAATAGTTGGATCATAGATGGGTTGAGATGCATAAGAAGGCATTTGTTGGTAGGGTGGCTACTATTGGTAATAAGAAGCGGATGAAGCACCTTGCTGTTGTGTAGGATTTTGACTAGACAAAGAGGTAGAACCCCCTTGTTGATATGCCAATGGCTGTTGGTAGTAGGAGATGGAAGGTGCACCCTATTTGGTAGTATTTTTGTTGCTGGAGATAAGATGGATAGGATTGGTATTGGTGCACAATAGTGGGCTACTATGTGGCATATGGGGGTGGTTGTGGATTTGATGGTTGTTGATACAGATTGGTATGTGACTGTGGAGGATTGGTGTAGAGTGGCAGTTGGGTCTGTGTTTGATTGTGGGCAACCTAATGAGGATTTAAATTGAGATGAGATGGAGCAGTTTATGTGCTAGATGGATGATAAAGGTATTTTGTAAGAGGGTTATTTTTCATTTGTGTAGGAATATGTATATGTTGTGGTGGAGGTTGTTGTTGTGGTAGTTGTTGGTAAGATGGGTGAGATGGAATATGTTGTTGTTGTTGGACCATTGCTGAAGTGCCATGTGGTGGTTGTGGTTGCTAGGATACTATTTGTCTCACTTGGTGTGGTGGTTGCATAGGAATCGAGAAATTTTGTTGTGGGATGGAGATGTTGTGCTATGAAGGTTGTTGATGAGGTGGTAGGGATGAAGCAATAGTAGTAGCAATGTGTTGTTGTGGTGTTTGAAATGAAGTGGATTGGTGAGGATTGCTAGGAGGCTATTGGAATGCAAGTAGTGGTAAGTTGTTAGCAGGTGCAGATCTTGGAGGTGGCATTATTGCAAGGATAGGTGTGCCCTAGTATTGATAGGCAGTTGACTAGAATGTTGGGATGGAAGTGGTGGAGTGGACGGGATGTATGGAGGCATGTCGTAAGCATAAGGATTGTGACGCTTGGGTTGTGCTTCAGAAGCTGTGGTTGGGAGCACTACTATATTTGACTAGAAATTATGATGAATATTTGTCAAAATTTTGACAAACTATTGTCTAATTTCTGATGAAACACTATTTTGAATTTCGTCACTGGCATTTCATCCATTTATCGATGACAAAAAACCCCAAAAAGTTGTAGAGTGCCATTTGAAAGCATCGAAAAACCAACAAACTTTCGATGGTTTTCCGACAAAGAAGAGTGGAAATTGTGATGAAAATTTTGTTGAAGGTATAGAAACCTCTTCGAAGGTTTATTTCTTTTGTTGAACATGGTCATCGAAATTCCGATGAAAAATTGGAGTTTTAAAAAAAATAAATATTTATGGTTATTATGAAAACTGCCTGAATTAATAATCTACAAAACTTCTTGTTTGTTTGATGGTATCTTGTTGTTTCTAGTAACCTATTACTATAGGTTGTCTTTGTGATTTGGTGAGTCATCAAAAAGGATTAAATTGTTCTCAGAATCTAGAGTTTATTAAGGTGTCTATTCCATCTTTGAGGGATAAGTCATATCTTTATATTTGAAAAGGAGTCTTAGTTTGTTAATTCCTTGACTTTTTCAGCTCCATGTGCATGTAGCTTGGAGGGATTCATGTTTTGAAAGGAGTTTGATTCATAGTGAATAGGTCAATACTCTTAGGTTTTTACCACTTTTAGGTTTATTTGTATAAACTTGCAAGTTCCAAGAGCAACTAAGTTTTATTAAAAATCAAAATGAAGAATATTAATGAGAGTTTTGACAACTGTTATCAGTTCAATCAAAGAGGAAAACCTTATGTGTTTCTTCCTCATTGTTGTGTTCAAGTTTCAATGCATGGAATTCTATTTCAAGGATTTTTCATGTGGAAATTCAACCATGATGGGTAAAATAAATATTAGAATGATTGAAGAGCCTTTAGAGATTACTATTCTCCTTCCATGCATAGGCATACATGTGAAAGTGGAAGTTCAAGGGCAATAAGTAGATACATGGCATTGTGAAGAGATTCTAAAAGGTACTAAATAATTTATGAAGCCATTATAGTCATCAAGGCAAATCTCAGACTATCCAAGTCATAAAACCCTACATAGGGTTCAGTTGTTGCATATAGTAGGTGTTTTGTTTCTTGGTTGTTTTCACTAATAAATAACTAAATTATGAATTCTTGTTCATTGAAACTTTATTGAATCTACTTAACAATTTTTTTTTTTTGAATCCCTTGCATGAAGATTCTCAAATATTGTCAACTATCAAAACCTTGTTATAAAGACCCATGCATGGTTAGGTTTCTAAACCTTTTCCATTATTACTATCCATGGAAGATAGAGATTGGTATAGTAGTGTTGTTTACTCTGAGGGAAAGAAAAATATAGTGAGACAAATGATAAAGAAAGTCATGGCCCTAAATTTATAAAAGATTGGAGAAAGTTCAATCCAAGAAACAAAGAATAATACAGTATGACAATCATAAGATCAAAAAGGATTGAAGTGGAAATAATTTTTTTATCATAGTCAAAAGGACCCATCTAATAGTTGTGCATAGGTATGATACAATGTTGAATATTTTTAAATTATTTAAAAAGATGTAATCCATAGCTCCATAGCAAACCCTTGTAGGAGTCATGAAGTCCTTCATAAAGGAGTTACATGTTGCATAAAGTTTGAGCTTGTCAAAATTATTGTTAAAACCCTTGTTCCTTGTATAGTAGCAAGATTAGAGTCTTAGGGGTTTCATTATTTTTATTTAATTCATATCATGAAAATGTTGTTAATTGTAATGAAAATAATTTGGTGTCACAATTAATTATTATGAACAGTGCTTTGAGGGTTTCATTACATATGAAAATCCATGACTATGAAATGATGCAACAGTAATATGAAGCTTCATAAATGACAACATGCTAATGGATTTCCAAAAATGTAACTATAATAATTCCTAGCACCATGTTTAGAGACAGTCAAAGACATAGTCATATTTCTTTGCTAAACAAGGGACAAGAAGTTGGAGGAAGCAAGTGAAGGATAGTCCTATCCATTGATACACAGTTCATGACACATGTAATGGAAAGTTAAAAAGTATAGTTAAACATGAGGAAAATGATAATAGGAAAACACCATCATAGAATAGTCATATGAATACCTAGGTTATGAAGATAAAGTGGAGAAAATAATTCATATTTCATTTAAGAATGCACTAATAATGATAAGGTGCATTCAAGGAAGATTAAATGACTATGAAAATCAAAGGATAGAAGGGCATTCCCACAACCAAATCAAGTGAATACAATCATTCAAGAGGCCTAAAAACAAGTACCAAAAACACTCCACTACTGTATTTGACTATAAATTGCATTTGGTTTGTTAAACATGGCCTCTAGTACAAGTATTAAAGTAGATGCATTTGATAACCAATAAGCCAAAAAATCATTTCTCTCCCGAGTCTTTAAAATATAAAAAACATTATGTCAGCATTAAAAAATTTTGGAAGCGTATTCATGGAGAAATCCAATAAGATTTTAATATGATTCATTGATAAGTGATAGATGATAAGAGATATACATTCTCACATAAACTACTTAGAATTGGGGAAATGCTCTCATCTTACTTTTTGGCCTATGTAATGCACCTACAACATTTCAAAGGGCGGTAATTAGTATTTTTGCTGGCATTTCTCATGATTCTATGAAGATCTACATGGATGACTTTACCACTTATGGAGTTACTTATGAAGAAGCATTAAAAAATCTAGAGAAAGTGTTGAAAAGATGTAAGGAGCACAATTTGTTTTTGAATAGTGAGAAGTGTTTTATGATGATGCAAGAAGGAATTGTTTTAGGTCATCAAATCTCTCAAGTAGGAATTCAAGTTGATCCTATAAAAATAGAATTTATTCTAACTTTGCAAAAACCTCTGAAACAAAAGGATGTTAGAAGCTTCTTAAGACATGCTAGATATTATAGAAGATTTATCAAAGATTTCAGCAAAATAACCAATCCATTATATGTCTTATTGACTAAGGATTGTGAATTTAACTAGACTGAGGCCTGTGATAAATCTTTCCTGCAACTTAAGAACTTACTTACTCAGGCACCTATTCTTCAAGGACCAAAGTGGAGTCTGCCCTTTCATATACACACAGATGCTTTTGATTATGCCATAGGGGTAGTTTTAGGACAGAAAGAGCATTCCATAGAGCATGCCATATATTTCATTAGCAAAAACCTTCAAGCCCCTAAATTAAACTATATTGTCACAAAGAAAGAATTTCTTGTAGTTGTGTATGCCCTAAATAATTTTTGACATTATGTCACTGGTTACCAAATATTTGTTCATACAGATCATGCATCAATAAGGTACCTCATGAATAAGCTTGCCATATCTGGCATATTAGTAAGATGGCTCTTATTGTTGTAGAAATTTGATATCATAGTTATTGATAAGGCAGGTCGAGCTAATGTGGTTGTTGATTTCTTGTCAAAACTTCAAATAACTACACCTGCCACCCCTGAGGTAATTGATGATAGCTTTCCTGATGAACATCTTTTTTCTATTGCTGTTCAAACTCCATGGTAAGTAGATATTGCAAATTATTTAGAAGCCAACAAGATCCCAACTCACTTCTCACCAAAGGACAAGAAACTGTTAATAAAGAAAAATTTTAACTTTTCATGGATTGTAGACTATTTATTTTACATAGGACCTAACCAAGTCATGCGAAGGTGTGTTAGGGAAGATGATACCTATGATATTATGCATGCTTTTCATGATGAGCCATGTGGTGGGCACTTTGCATCCAAGAGAACATCAATGGAAGTGCTTAATACAGGGTACTATTGGCCCACACTACACAAGGATGTTGTAGCCTACACCAGAAAATGTGATAGATGTCAATGCATGGGGAGACCAACAAGGTCTGATGAAATGCCCCTATATCCTCAAGTGGTAGTCAGTCCCTTTGACAAGTGGGGCATGGATTTTGTTGGGCCTATTGATCCTCCATCCAATAAGAAATCCTACATTTTGGTTTGCACTGATTATGTAACCAAGTGGGTGGAAGTGAAAGCAATGACACATGCCCATGACAATAAAGTTGTTGAGTTCCTATATGAGCAGATTTTTACTCGGTTTGGAGCCCCAAGGGAACTTGTTACTGATCAAGGAGCTCAGTTTACATCAAACTTAATCACTGCATTGATGAATTATTACAAGATCAGGCACAAAAAGTCAAGCCCTTATCACCCTCAAGCCAATGGTTAGGTATAGGTTACCACTAGAGAATTAGAGGCAATCCTTACTAAAATAGTACAGTTACACAAGAAGGATTGGAGCAGTCACCTTCTTGAAGTAGTCTGGGCCTATAGGACAATATGGAAAACAACTACAGGGTTTACCCCTTTTGAGTTACTCTACGACAAAACTGCCATGTTGCCAATAGAATTTGAGCATAAGACCTTAAGAACTGCTCTTCAACTTAACATTGATCTTTCACAAGCCCAAAAGGAACACCTCCTGCAGCTGAATGTATTGGATGAGATAAGGAAAGCTGCCCTGCAGCATATTGAAGCTATCCAACAACAAAGAAAGAAATGGCATGACCACCATATTAGAACTAAGCAATTCTCTATTGGTGATTGGGCGCTACTCTATGACTCCAAGTACAAGGAAAATCAAGGTAAACTCAACACAAGATGGCTTGGTCCTTATGAAATAGAAAATATGTTTGATAATGGTTCAGTTTAGTTGGCTACAATAGATCCTATACGATTCAATCTACTGGTTAATGGACACCGTCTTAGGTTGTATCATAAGCCAACATCCAGAGAAGAATTTATGAAGCAATTTATTTCAAATGCAGCCATTAATCTTCCTACAACAAAAGGCTTCAGTCTTTTTCCTGCAGCATCTCTTTAAAATGCTATGTTGAATGCCCATAATAAAGGTTTCCTTTTAAGGAAGCCACTTTCTCTGTTTTCATCCATCACATCATTCATTCCATCTTCTTCCATGTCGCCCATCCATGTCATCCATCTTTCCGTATCACCTTCATTTATGGTTTCCATTCCATCCGTCATTTCAAGCTAAGCTATGATCTTTCCCAGCATCTATGAGCACTTATTATAAGGTACGCGATATCTTTTATTGTCACATCATTTATTTATTTTATTTATTCATTAATTGCTATGTATCTACCAATCATTACTACTTGTTTTTCACCTATCCTTTTGCACATGTGTGGACACATGCCAAATTTTAAGTAGGCGGTGAGAATAATCAATTTCAAAACTTTTTCTTGTACCATTGCCATGTCTGTCAAGATAGTTTTATTTCCTTGTACTTACCAAGAACGATTGCGTGCTTTTATCCTAATCAATAAGTTAACTGCTTGATTTGGGTAGTTTTTAATAATCATTTCGTGCAATTATGCTTTGTATCATTCTTGGAAAATTAAGTAAAGGTAATAGCAGAGAAGAAAGAAGCAGGGTGAAAAAAGTTTTTTTTGAATTTTTCAAAAGAAGTTTGAGTTTCAGGAATCTCAGCTGGGATAATTTGTGAATATGGGTGGCAAGTTAGTGAGACATGAGCCTACAGCTCATGAAGCCTTGACACAAAATCCTCAAGTGGTTTAGGCATTCAGCTATTGTGGATGGCTGAATTATTTTTTGGGGATAGATTCCTTTAATGAGGAAGCTGTAGGTGAGTTTTTGAGAACTCTTTCAGAGGGAGAAGCTACAGTGTGGGGTTTGATAGTAGCCATTACAGAAGAGTAGATTGCTGAAGTAACTAGGCTTCTGGTGGTAGGAGAGAACTTTCCTTTAGGAAGAGATGTTGTCTCTCCTAGGGCAGAATTCACAATACCAACAGATGGACCCTTAGGGGTTTCTAAACAAGGATGCAAATGAGTGTCACTGCCTTATCCATACTTAGAATATGCCTCCTTTATAATTAGGTATTTGACTTGTGAGGAACATTTTTCCTATTTGCATTCTTATCATTTCAAACTATTGAGTCATATGAGGCATGGTTTAGCTATCAATGTTCCAAACTTTTTGTTAAACCTTTTGGAATGCAGTGCCCATGAAACCCAGAGGGGTAAGGACAACTCTATCACCCATCATGCCCTCATTAAATTGTTGATTGAGCGTTCCCTAAGGGATGTATCACCCCTTTCTTGGCAAGAATTTTTTGCCTAGAAGGGTCTACAACCTGTAGAACCTCTTAGAGCACTCCCTCCATAGTGTGAGAAAAATAAAAAAAGAGTAGAATCTACCACTAGGGAAGCAAAGCAAGAATCATCTACTCATGTAGCACCTAGTCCTATAGCCTCCACACCATAGCCCTCTACCCAAGTAAAAACCAGGTCTGCTGGTAGAAAAGAAAAAGGGAAAACGAAGGTGGGAGAGTCATCTAGGGCTGAAAAAACCCTAGAATCAAGCCCTCATGTTCAAAATTGAAAACATTCTAATCCGCTCTCTCCTACAGCAACGCCTGTTGCCACCGCAGTTTCACTATCACCTTCTCCTACTGAGTCTGAATCCTCTAGGCAAGTTAGAAAGAGGAAAGATGCAAAAGAGCCTCCTGTAATTGTTACATTGCCAAAAGGAGTTTCAACAAGGAAATAGCGTAAAGTTACCTCAACCTCCACTCAACCTGAAATTATAGTCATTCCTAAGGAATCTAAAGAATTCAGTCATGATGTTTCTCAAAGTGTATCTGAGAATGTTCCACAAAGTTCATCTGTTATAATTGGGGAATTGCAAACTGAGATAGTGGAAGTTGAGGAAGCACAACATAGTAGTGGTAATAAAAGGAGGATGCCAAGTCTTGATGACTTGGCTGGAGCAGTTGGGAAAATTTTAGGAGAAACACAATCTCCTCTTGTGCAGCAACAAGAGTCCACCCTATAGCAAGAGGAAGAACAACTTGAATAAACTGAAGTGTCCAATGAAACACCACCACCCTCTGAAACTTGTCGAGCATTGGTTGTTTATAAAAGGACATTGCTGATTGAATATTTGGAATATCTTAGGATTACATGGAGGCCTATTACACTTCAGACTTTGGGATTCCACCATTTAGCTAGAACTGACTTTCAACAAAGTCTTTGGGAAGAAGAAAAGAAGAAATTGAAAAAGGAAATCGAAAGACAAAAATAGGAAATTCAAGAAATGAAAGAGAAAATGGATGAAATGATGAAGGTAACTGGTAAAATTATGGAATGTAGACCACCACCTAGGGTATATGCTATGTGCCTTAAAGAGAAATTTCTATGGTTCCAATTGATGAGAATTTCTAGAAATTTAGACCTTGACATTCACACAGCTAAGGAATTTTATGATGCATATCAAGTAGCACCCAATTGGTTGAAAAATTCTTTATGTGAGTTTTATCTGTATGGTTTGCTAATTCCCTTTGAAATAGAATGGAATCCGCTTCTCTACATTGGTGACATTCATCTGAGGTTACTCATGTCTTGGGCAGCCAATGAAACTAACTATGGGAAACAATTAGAGGCTTATGAAGAGGTTGAAAGGAATGAACCTATTCCACTGCGACCTGAAAGCTCAGATCCCCAAATAGTTTTGAGAACTTGGCATATTGTTGCATATGGATTCCATGATCCTGTAGAAATAATGAAAGTATTTGATATCAGGAAGTAGGTGTATGATGAGTTCAAAGACCAAACATATATGTTTTGGAAGCTTTCATCTTCCAGAATTAAAACAAGATGGGAAAAACTGACTGTTGATCTGAGGAAATCTGAGCCTCAAAGCCCTCTGAACTTTAAAGTGGCCATTAGAAGGACAAAGATGTATATGCAGTTGAGTCTCCAGGAAAGGTTTGAGTTATGGTTACCATTAAAATTTCGACCTCCAGTTTTTATGTGGCCACTTTACCCTTATTTGGCTACAGATGTTAATGAGGATGCAAAAACCCGCAGGTATGAGAGATGACAAAATTTTAGAGGTTTCTACTACAAATTCGGAACTTCATTGCAGGGCCATGCTACTCTTACTAATTTTAGAGAAACAAATAGAAAGCTTAATGCTGGAGGACCATCATTAGGATAAGCAGGGGGCAAATGATGAGATCGAAATATGCTCATAATTTGAATATTATGATGTATTTTTAATACCCTTACTCTTTTACTGATGGCTTTTTAAACTCTTTGATTAAAGACTTTTTATCCAAAATTGGGTAGTATCTTGTAACAACACATTCCTATATTCCTACAGCTTAACATATCTGTATGTCTATATTTATTGCCCTGTTTGATCTCCCAAATGATTGATATAATGCATGTGGTTTTTGGATAATGAAATGGATTTAATGTGTGATTAATGAACATGTATCATGTTATTGTGTGTGTGCTTTCCTTTGCTTCTATCACCATGTGTATCGTAGGTTGTTGAAAGAGGCATGAATGAGTCAAAGTGCAGCAGATCTCGGCTTTGCAGTAAATTCCATTTCTAGCACGACATCGAGGAAGTTGTTCTAGCAAAGACTCTCTGACCGGGTCATTGGGAGGAAATCTAAATGATCATTTATCTAGGAAGAGTGGAATGTTATATTCTCTCTGAATTGGTTGAAAAAGTATGCTTTCATTTATGAGAAGTTTGTTCCTCGGCATTAGGAGGCATTTATGTCCACATCTTTCTCTGTTAGAGTTAGGTAGTTAGTTGCTTTTCTATAAATAAGTGTTCCTCCTGTGTGAGTGAACAGACTAGACTAGAGAGAACAAAAGAGAAGAGAACAAAGTGTATTAAGATTAGTATGAGAAATAGAGTTTTGTGATTGTTTTCTTACAAGAAGAATGATCAATGTATATGATTCCAAGTTTATGAATAAAAGTTGATGAAGTTTTGAGTTCAATTCTTGCATAAATTGGTTGATGCTTGCTAAGGGGGCCCACTTAGGGAGTATCTATAGTTAGTAATTTATTTCTTGTTGATTATAAGTTAGAATTTCATTCCTGAAGGTTTCAGCGCAAACTCAGTCTTATATTGTTCCTACAACATAAGGAATCTATCCCTGTGTTTGTTCCTGCAGCATAAGACCAGTTCATAGTTTGTTCCTTAGTAATAGTTTTCATGATTTCTAATTTGATTAAGTTATGCTTAAGTTAAGAATACTTTACATTACATTCCTACATCATAAGTAAAATTCCTTCCAAGCATTTATTTCTAGTAAATTGTGGCTAGAACTGGTTCTTAGTGCACATACAGTGCCGCTCCATTTCAAGTATATGTTCCCTGGTTTGATAATGTAAATGAATGACCATAAGAAGATGTTAGTCACCTGCTAGAATGTCCAATTACTAGGTTAGGATTTTCCATGACTTTTATATCCTTTTGTGGAATCAACCAATCATAGAGTTTCTTGCATCTTGCATTACTGAAAGTACATCTAAAGTTTCTTGCATCTTGCATTAGTGAAATTTTATTTAGGGTTTCCTATTTTTGCATTAGTGAAAGTGCATATAGGTTGAATTTTACCTTTCTTGCATAATTACATTTCGTTGAAAAACTGAAAAGTGCATTGTTCATTCTCTTAATTGCATTGTTATTACATTGAAAATTGAAAAATTGCATTTCAATCTTGCATTCAATTGCTTGTTAGTCATTGATTTCCTTTGCATCCATTTGCATCATTTTTTGTTTCGAAACACCAGGTCATTGTGTAGGAAACCTAAGAAAGTTGTTATCAAGCCATAATTTGCTATTTTTTCTAGAAAAACCTTTGTAAGGACTAAAATGCCCTTCCTGGTGTCTTAGTCCCTCTCAGGTTTTTTTTGGTCAGAATCATCTCTCTACTGTTTGATGCATGTTTCAGCCTCTAGAACTTCATAATCTCATTAGGAGAACTAAAATGCCATTCTTAGCATCTTAGTCTCTATTGACTTTGACTCTCCAGTTTTTAGGGTCTAAAATTTATTTTCTATGTTTCTATGGGCTACTTTCAGTTTGCTATTTCAATTTTCAGAATTATTGTTATTCCAATTTCTTTTTTTTCAAGTGTATTTGCAAGCATAGGAGATTGTGTTCATTGCATTTTCCATGGATTATCCCTTGTATGAGCTATAGTACTTAGTTTCCTACTACTAATACTATGGTTAGATGAAGTGTGAGACTCATGGCATCCCACAATAAGACACTTGATGTGGATCTTGGTTTATCTAGCTCTCTTACTTTTGGTATTGGAAATAGTTCACTAGGTATGGACCATACCTTTGCCATGCCCACCTTACCTACAAGCGTTATTCCAAGTGTTCAAATAATGATTGATCATATTGCTCAAGAAAAAATAATGAAATAGTGTGAGCATTGAAAACATTTCTAACACTATTATACTTGCCATAGAAAGTATTCACCACATGATGGAAAGTGATGAAGGACTGGAATTTGTGCATAACATAGCTCATATCTTTGGAAAACATCTTCCTTACACCACTAATGGTTCTCAAAATTCAAAGAATATGTGAGGAAATAAAACTCCTCCCTCTTCAACCATAGCATCCATTCCCACCTACACAACTCCTCAAGTGACCACAATGATGCAACCAACTAGTAATATCCTTCCTACCTCACACATTTCCACTAGTGCTCCTTATACCTATGTGGCATCTAATCTCATACCTCCTCCCACAAGAAATCAATTCATTTCCAACACATACACACCACCACCATATTCACCTCCATCTCACACCACTAGTAATGATCCTATCATTAATCACCTTTTATGAAGTTTTTCATCCCTTCAATGCCAAGTTTTTGTTGGACTCAAGGGAACACTGAGAGGGGGGGTGAATCAGTGTTCAACAATTTTTATCTTTAATCATCAAAAACTTGAAACCAATGCAATATAATATTGAAAGATAGATGAATGCATTTAAAGAAATCATTCATTACTCCATAACACATATTTTTGTGTGGAAACCCTATTAGGGGAAAAACCACAGTGGAGGTTAATCCACAATTTGAGTACTCAAATATAGTTGTATACAAAAGGGAATGCACTTGCATTCAGGCACACTACCTAGAGCTCACTAATCAAGAAAAAGGCTCACTACCATACAAAAGTTTCAAATTAAGACCGTCTGAAGGTTGACCAAGATGATAGCATCTTTTCATGCCATGTTATAGTTTTGGTGAAGCTCATAGATTGAATTCTAGATTTATAGACTAATTTTGCTCTTCGCTTTGCTTTGCTCTACTCTTATCTACTCTTCAGATCATATCAAGATAAATACACACTATTACTCTACTAAATCTTGCATCACACTCTAATATTTTCTCATCATGGCTCCCTCTACATTTTCCACATCTCAAAATGATAGAATTGATGTCATATATATATCCACAAACAAGGATTTGTTCATTCATTAGTCAGCTTCATAAATATTAAGTTATTTCCACCTTGTTGGCTAGGTCCACCTCAAATTATTTATGTGCATCCTCCAAAGTCAGTTAAGACAAAGATAGGACCCAAAACAAACATAATTGAGCATGAAGATATTTAATTAATTACTTCTTATACATCCACAATTACTATATTCACCGGGTCGGCCTACTAGCACAAATAGCCAACAAATTACTATACCGGATCTCCTAGATCATGAACCACTAAGTGCATATCAAAGAAATCCTTCACCAAGGTATTACAGACATTAAAAAATCTTCCTCAGAGATCCACAACCCAAAATATATGTCTGGTGGGGTGTTCAGCTCAACTTTTATGCTTATAATTAGATGTCCTGTTCTTCACTCTGTTCTGTAGGTAGAAACCAAAACTTATACTATAGACCAGATGTCATTAAGGTTGTCTATACTGACTTAGGTTTCCATCAATGAAAACACTTACAAGCCATATGCCAACAATCTCCCCCTTTCGCATTGATGGAAACACTTGGTGAAAAATGGCTAAGTGTCATAATCATTATAGATATGCTATGTTGCCAAACCTTTTCTTGCATTTTCTCCCCTTGATATTTATAAGGAATTCTCTCCCCTATGAGGCATTTTTCACTGCATTCTCTCCCCCTTTGACATCAATGCCAAAGTATGGATGCCATATGCAAAAAAGATAAAAGGTGAACAATGATAGAGTGGTGATGGATCACTTATATGTCGATACCAAATGACAAAATGAAAAAAGCAAGTGAAAAAACACGTGTTCAAAATCCTCAAAGCTTCAAAACTTTGTCACATATATGTCAATAGTTCTCCTCCTTTGATCAAAATTTCAAAAATTTGAAAAATAATTAACTGTTGCCTTAGAAGATTATCTTATGGTTTTTCTTCATTTTTGGAAGGAATTTTTTCTAGGCCTCTATTGTAATTCCAATAATAATGATCAAACTATTGTTCTTGGAAGTTTTGTTGACAATTTTAACTAAAGACTTAGGAATTGTAATTGCTTCTTCTAATTCCTCACCATTCTTCAGTATTTCCACCATCTGCTCTAATCTACATTTGGTTAGGTCCTTAACCTTCCAAAATGTGTCCACAAGAGTGTTCTTCGAGAGTTGAATTTTTGTGTGTTCTATCTGTAGTTCCCAGATTCTTCTCCAGACAGTGCCATCCCGATCCTAAGATATGTAAAAAAAAAATCCAATGCCATTCAACTCAGTTTCAATCTGATCCAACTTCTCTTTGTAATTATTGACTACATGGGGCCAACAGATACAATAATTGTAGATGTTAGTGGCTGAATTTATGCATTGCCTTAACTCATTCATTTTATTCTTCAGTTTGGAAAGGGACAATATGAATTTCTCCTTCAAGTTAGAGATAACTTCACCCGCTTCCTTTTCTTGTGCTTCAAAATTCAATGTTTCTTTGCTGCATTCAATCATTTCATCAAGTAGAATGTTCTGCAAACTTTCCAACTTAATCTTGCATTTCTCAACATGAGCATTTATCACATTCAAAATCATGTCTTGATCGTATGATGGTCTAACAGACCATAAATTTTCCATTTTTTGCATCCCACCTTCTCCTTGAATAATCTATTGTAGCTTATCTTTTGTCAGATCATCTTCTTCCTCATCAACCTTTTTTGGTTTTGATTCATTTTTTTATAGATCCTCAATTTCTTCATTAGATTATTCATCTAGAACATTCATAATTTATTTTTATTTTTCTTTTCCTTTTCCCTCAATTCTGGGAACTTTGATTTTCAGAGGGTTGTATTAAAAAATTTCCTTACCTCTTTTATGTCCTTTATCAATTCAATTGGAAGAGGAACCAACTTCAATTGATCTTACCAGAAGGTAAATATTGACTAAACCACACTTCTTAAGTATGTTCTTAAAGAAATTTTCAAATTCTAGATCCCAATCCAAAATCGTAGAATGTGAGTATATTTTCTTGCATACCGGTTCATTTGTCTTCCATACCACATTGTCAAGTTTCAGAAAAACAATTCAGAAAGTACATTACTAAGCAAGTGATCAAGGTGCCAAACCTGAATGGGTGACCTGATTCTTTTGTCAGTTTTACATTCTCCATGAGTTGATCCTTCAGTAGCCCACATAGGTCAAAGTCCTGACCTTCAACTATCATCTTGTGAGAGATATAGACTACACCAGCTGATGTCACTCCTTCTTGATTTTGATAGAATATTTTGTATGTAATCTTGTGTGCAATATAGTTTATAATAGGATTCTTGATTATCGTAATTATCAAGGCTCTCTAATCTCCTATCACTCTAGTTAGGGTTTTGATCTCTTTGTTCTGGATAGATTTTTTCTCTGGTATATCTCCAATTTTGCATAATCCCATCAAGTTTTTGATTACTTCCTTTGAAATAGTGTAAGGTTTGTCCAAGGTTAAGATATCATGTAATTTGCTTAATATGAAATTTATGAATTCTGTGTTTTAGAAGTACGAAAACTCATTCTAGATATCCAAATTTCCATGTTTAGCTTTGCTCAATTTCTTCAACTCATTAGGTAGTAAAAAATTCTTCATGGACCTAATATTTGAACTATTGTATTCATATAGAGTGATCGAACCTTTGATTTCTTCCATTTTTCTTTCCAATTTTAGGGTTCACAACCGCACACTAAATTCTATGAAGAATTCAAGATTAGATTGAAATACCTAATTGATTTTGATATTTGCTGATGAATCAATTTCACTCCTTCAAACTTATTTTGCTGAGTTCTCTCGTTCCTTTCTTCTTCATGCAAAGTGACAAATGACTACTATAACTTATCTTTTAAAGCTCACATACTTGCAATAAATGCATTTTCCCTAATTTTTTGAATACTCTATTTTCTCAAACATTGATCGAAATTTTTTTTGCAGACCTATGAGTTATCTGATTTCCTTTTCCGAGAGTACTTCAAAACTTCTGTACACCACAAATATACCTTCTAGACTCTTTTCTATGTTTTGGTACCTTTCATAGATAGGGGTGGAAAGATTTACTTGAAGAGCTCCCCCTAGGCTAGTGGCCTAAAATTAATTTTCAGAAGAGTTACCAGAAGTAGGTTCTGGTGTAGAACCATTTCCAGCTTTAGATTCATTCTTTCTTACCGATGTCTTCTTCATCTAATCTCTGATTTGATCTGTAATCACTTTCTCTTTCCCTTTATCATTTTTCTCTAAGTCTCTTCCTCTGTATACCGAACCTCTTCTATTTACATTTTTGTTTCTGCAAAATCTTGCAATATGACCATGCTTATTACAATTGTAGCACACAATGATTTCTTGTCTATTCCAATAATTCAAATGGTTCCTTCTTGATTTGCATTGATTAGAAACATGCCCAAATTTTCCACATGTATAGCATTTAACATTCCTTCTTGACACATTTCCACATTCAATGGATTTATGACCAAATTGTTTGCATTTGAAACACTGACTAGAGAATTATGAATCTCTTGGTTTGATATTACTTCTACATTGAGCAATCATATGACCAATCTTATTGTAGGAAAAACAATATCCATTAAAAATTTGAGCATTAGTTTGTCTTCACCTATCTAAAGTTCTTTTGTCTTGGTCTAGAGCTTTCTCCCTTCTCATATCCAAGACCTATTTTAACATTTCCAATCTTCTATCCTTGAGTTAGCTCGTCAAGTTTTACTAAACTTATTTTAAACTTTTCTTTGTATTCATTTGCAATGACAAGATCATTCCTAAGAGTAGTAATCTGCTTACCAAGTTCTTCTTCATTATTTCTAGATCTTTGTAACTCACTTTCCAACTAAGTGAACTCCCCATTTATTTTGATGCATTCATTAGATTTCTCTTTCAAGGTTTGAGCAATATTTTCTTCATTTTTCTTCCTTTCTTCAATCTCCTTAGTCATTTTCACCATCATAGATTTCATCTAATGTTTTAGTTTTGTATTGTCTCTAGAAAGCTTTTCACATTCTTCAATTATTTCCTTCAAGGTTTGATTCAGGTGAGCATCAACCATACTTGTGTTCTCCTTCTGTTGTATCTTATCATAGAGATCCTTTCTCTTCTCCTTGGATTTAACAATTTAATATTTTATTGATTGAATGAATTTCTCTTCATCTTTAAGATTCACTCTCAATTCGTTAACTTCTACTTTAAACTGATCAAGGTCATCAAGTGCCACCAGAAGCTTCTGCTGAAGACCATTAGAGTCCATTACATTCCAAGATCTTCATCAAGCTTCTAATCTTCTTCTAGAGGAACTAAGCTCTAATACCAATTGTTGGACTCAAGGGAACACTGAGAGGGGGGGTGAATCAATGTTCAATAATTTTTATCTTTAATCATCAAAAACTTGAAACCAATGCAACATAATATTGAAAGATAGATGCATGCATTCAAAGAAATAATTCATTACTCCATAACATAGATTTTTATGTGGTAACCCTATTAGGGGAAAAACCACAGCGGAGGTTGATCCACAATTTGAGTACTCAAATATAGTTGTCTACAAAAGGGAATGCACTTGCATTCAAGTGCACTACCTACAACTCACTACTCAAGAAAAGGGCTCACTGCCATACAAAAGATTAGGATTAAGACCATCTAAAGGTTTAACTAAGATGATAGCATCTATTCATGCCAAGTTACAATTTTTGTGAAGCTCATAGATTGAATTCTGGATCTGCAGACTGATTCTTCTATTTTGTTTGCTCTGCTCTACTCTTCACATCATATCAAGATAAATCCACACTATTACTCTACTAAATATTGCATCACACTCTGATATTTTATCATCATGGCTCCCTCTACATTTTCCACATCTCAAAATGATAGAACCGATCTCATATATATATCCAAAAATAAGGATTTGTTCATTCATTAGTCAGCTTCATGAAATATTAAGTTATTTCCACCTTGTTGGCTAGATCCACCTCAAATTTTTTATGCACATCCTCCAAAGTTGGTTAAGACAAAGAGAGGACCCAAAAAAAACATAATAGAGCATGAAGATATTTAATTAGATACTTCTTATACATTCATGATTACTATATTCATTGGGTCGACCTACTAGCACAGATAGCCAACAAATTAGTATACCAGATCTCCTAGATCACGATCCACTGATTGCATATCAAAGAAATCCTTCACCAAGGTATTACAGACATTAAAAAATCTTCATCAGAGATCTACAACCCAAAATATTTGTCCAGTGGGGTGTTCAACTCAACTTTTATGCTTATAACCATATGTCTTGTTCTTCATTGTATTCTACCAGTAGAAACCAAAACTTATACTGTAGACCAGATATCATTAAGGTTGTCTAAACTGACTTAGGTTGCCATCAATGAAAACACTTACAAGCCATATGCCAACAATTTCTACCATAAATCAAAATCAAAATGGTCCACCTTCATACTATGTCATGAGTAATCCATTATACTTGTATGTATTGAGAACTCTGATGGTACAAGGTATAGAGATCCCTATATTTGAAAAATATGGAGGAAAGGTAGATCCCACTAATCATTTTAATGCCTTCACTACTTTTTTTATTGACTTTATCCTTGAGGACAAAATTTTGGCTAAATGTTTTCCCCAATCCTTGAAAGACATGGTCTTGGACTAGTTTTTTGCATTATTGAATAACTCAATTTGTTCATTCAATGAAATTTTTGATCCCTTTATTAACCATTTCCAAGTGCACATGGTTCCCGAGATTAAATTGGCTGATTTGATGAGATGTAATCAAAATAAACGTGAAAAATTCACTGACTTTGCTTCACGCTATCAATCGCTTTATTCCTAAATTAGTGTGAAGGTTCCTGATTCTCAACTCCAAAATATTTTCATAGAAAACTTACAAAAAAAAATAAGGGAGAAGCTCACCATGATGAAATTTCCTTCCTTCATGCACCTAATCATTGCCTTTCGAGATTATCAAAATGCTATAAGTGCTAGTGAGCCAAAAGCTACCCCTACTCATCCTAGAAAGTTTGAAACTTCAAACCAAAGCAATTATCAACCTTTCAAAAGACAACATAAGAGTTTCCTTCAACTAAATTCCACCTCTCAACCTACCCAATCCGTTGATACCCAAGTAGCCACTATAAAGAAGAGTAATCCTTATATATTTGGGGATCCACAAAGATAATTTACTCCCTTACCCAACAACCTTCACAACATCATGACCCAACTCTTAAACAAATTTTTTTTTACGTTACCTCACATCTGACCCCTTGAACCCATCAAACCATTACCTCCAAGATTTAGAAACAATGCTTATTTTGCTTATCACCAACAAAAAGGACATGATGCAAAACATTGCAAGTATCTTAAACATCTTGTGCAAGACCTCATTGATTCCAATCATATCCTAATTGGAGGTGTGAATGGAAAAGGTAATAAATCTGTAGCTCCTCCCCACCAAAACTTGCAAATATTTACCAATCCCATGCCCAACCATAATATTTCATTTGCTAAGGCTAGAAAAACTAAGCTTGATGTGATGAATGTTGACATGGATGATAAACATATGAGAACTCAAGAACAAAATCCTATGGATGATGATGAAAAAAATCCTATGGATATTCATGAACAAAGTCCTATTGATACAATGATAAGAGTGATTGACATTGAGCCTCATAAACAAAAAACCATTAACATTACTTTCTCTTCAAAAGAAACAATTAAACATGCACCTGATAGTCCTCTTTACATAGCTAGCAGAATCAATAATAAGCCCACTCCTGGGATTTTAATAATTCCTATCTATGGAGAGAATGTGATCACAAAACAAATCTTATATGTGCATGAACTCACTCAAGATATATATGATAAACCAAAAGCATGGATCAAAACACATGATCATTTTTATTGTGCTATGATGGGCTCAATCACACTCCCTTTACAAGTAGGACTGAAGAAATCAAATGTATCATTCTCTATCATCTCTAATTCAAACCAATTTTCTGTGAAGTTAGGCTAAAAATGTCTTTGTTCCATGAATGTGGTCCCATCTGTTGTTCATAAGTGCTTAAATTTTTTAGTCGACAATGAAATATTCACCATAAACTGTAGTGGCTTTAGACCCCTATCTTCTCATGGAAATTTCTCCTTAGACTATTTTTGGCTGAAGCCCATTGAACCTATAAGACAAAGTGAAGACTTCCTTTTCCTATCCTACCAAAGTTCAAAGAAAAATGAATAATTAGACTATCACTTGAAAAATTTCCTCCACCCATGCTTGAACCTCCACCACCTAAACAAGACAATGTTGAGCCTAAAGCTCTTCCAAAAAACTAAGACCCATCAATAAACACACCCTTACCTATTTCCTACAAGAGACCTAGAGAAAACCAAATAATTCTTAATCTATCGTCTAAGAAAAATTATAAAGAAAAAGAGAAAGTGGTTTTTACAACCTTCCATGGTTTTTTCCATTCTTCCCTCACAAGAAGAAAATGAACCTATGGTTGATCCACCCACTCCTATAAAAACACAAAATGAAAATCATAATAAAAGAAATTGCAATGCTAGAGAGTGTAGGAACAGGCATCATGCTATTGTTCGAAAGATGAATAAAGAGAACAACATTCAAAATAAAAATCTGAACTTGATAGAAGCAATAAACGACGAGACTCCTCTCTTACCAGAAACTATAAATTCACCACAAGGATCAGAACCTTCTATGGATATTATCATTCATCCTCCTATTGTGGTTAACTTGGATGATGATGAGGAAATTGTTATAATTGATGAGGAAGTGCATAATGAGTTGAATTTGTTATTTTTCTCATCCATGAGCTTAAATGATAACAACCATGATGATCCTCCTAAACCGAGTGATTCACCATGTGTTGAACCTGGTGATTCTCCAAGTACTACACTTGATGTGATCCCTCTCGCTAGTGATTTCCATTCCACATATATTGAACAAGACTGGGATGCAGATGACTTTCTGGATGGTTGATCTGCATGTGCCTTACTAGTCTTTTTCTTTCTTTTTGATTTAATATTTTGATCTCCCACAATGTTCTATTTCATGTTTCTCTCTCTTTGTGCATTCCTCTATTTGTACCTTCATTCTTCTTTATGTCATAAGCTTTTCACTTTTCATTTATCTTTTCAATTTTGTCTCTTTTTTTCCTTTTGGGGATGACAAAAGGCATTGAGACATCCTATGTCTCTTCCATGTTGACCCAAAAGATTTTTCTTTTCCTTTCCCTTTTGTCTTGTGTTTTCCTTTTGGGGATGACACAAGGCATCAAGAGACCCTATGTCTCTTCCATGTTGACGCAAAAGCTTTTTCTTTTAGCTTTTGTCTTGTGTTTTCCTTTTGTGGATGATGAAAGATGTCGAGAAACCTTTTGTCTCTTCCATGTTGATCCAAAATGATTTTTTTTATTTTCGCTCTCTTTGTGTCATTCTTCTAGTTTTGTGTGCATTTAAGGAATGATGACAGTTTTGAGCTCTTTAATATCATTGCAGCAAAGACAAATACTGACCCTGAATCCATAGATCCCTTATGTGTTTTTTTGGGGAACCCTCTTTTCTATTTTCTTTTCCATGTTTGTCTACTTTAAATTAACTGCTCACAGCATGGTGTTAGAAATTTATTTAAAGTGGGGGCATACATTGGCATTATTTTGGCATGATTTCATTTGCACTTGCTTTTCCATGTTCCTTGATGTGATTTTCTTTCTTCATATGATGCATTTTCCTCTTTGTCGTGATATTGGGAGTAATTTCCTTCAAGAGTGTGACCTATCTCAGCATATTATATTCTTCTTAGTGGTGGTGTGGCACACTACATCCCTAAGTGGCGAATCTTTTATCCTTTGATTGGTCCTCTCTTGGAGACATTAGAAATGATGTCCATTGAGAGTAAGACCTTTCATGAACTAAGAAAAATCCCTTTGAACATCTCTCTCTTTCTTGTTGTGTTTCATTTTTCCTTTTGTCCCTATTAGAGTCATGGAGGTATGGATTTGATATGGACCCCTTGGGGCTCATCTAGTGAACAACTAGCTTCACTAGCTTGTGCGAGCGTGCATTTTTCCTTTTGTCCCTATTTGAGTCATGGAGGTATGGCTTTGATATGGACCCCCTGGGGCTCACCTAGTGAACAATTAGCTTATGTGAGGGTGCATTTTCTTTTTGTCCTTATCATAATCATGGGGGTATGATGTTGATATGGACCTCTTGGGGCTCACCTAGTGGACAACTAATTCCCGCTAGCCCTTGTAAGTGTGCACTTTTGTTTGCATAGTGGATAGTGTGTTCCACTTGTAAACTCTCTTCAAGCCTAGACCCGGTCCACCATGTTGGATGAACAGTTAAAGCTTGATCCATTTCAATTCTTTTTCTTTTTCCTTTTTCTTATCTTTGATGGTGTATGTTTGCAATCTGATTTTGGCTTCATATATCATTTTCAAGTGTGTTCCTTTGTGCCTATGTTGGTCTACCATAGGATCATGATCTTGGGGGCTTGACCACCCTCTTTATTGTTGTCATCCTATCTTACTAACATTTGTACATTTGAACCCCTCTCGATTCTGTGGTTGGCTACTTTAGTGTGAGTGAAGAAATTTCATCCTCTCACTAAAGTGGGGGCTAAATGTAGTGTAGTAAAATGCACACCCTTGCATTTTCACACTTGTTTTGGGCTTCCTTGCTTTATTTATCCTTTTTATGGCTTAACTGGTCCCATTTTGTGTCCACAAGCCCTATGAATGATATATTTTTCTAGTTAATCATGACATTCTCCAATGCATAAGTGATCTCCTAATAACTCTAATTGGTGTGTCCTTGATTTTTGGTCAGGACTAAAATTCCACTAAGGGTGTCTTTGTCCCCCCAAGGTCTTGTGACCCTAATTTTGAGGTATCTTATTTGAGCTCCTTTTTGGTGTTTGTGCCCCAAGTTTCATCACATGGGACTAAGACACCACCTAGGGCATCTTAGTCCTCCTTGAGTCATTTTTGGGATTTAATTTCAAATTATGGCAAGATTAAACCTCCTTCATTTAATGAATTTGTATGTCAGCTTGGTGTGATACAATTTTGGGATATTAAGCATAGACAAGTATAAATACAAGGTTCATTCATTCATTTTCATCCTAAGAATTCAAGTATTGATTCCTAAGGATAATTTATGAGATCAAGAGCATTCAAGAGAAATTCATCGAGCATTTGGAGCCATCATCAAGATCATGTAAAAAGCTATTCTTGCATCACATGTATTGTTATGCTATTTTTTTTATGTAAGGTTTTGATCTAAGTAAGCAAGCAATTCAAGATTTATCAAGTATTTCAAGATCCATATCCATTGTAGCCATTTCACACAAGTTTATAGCCTCTACAAGGTTTTGGTGAGTTGTAGCATTGCATGTTTTTCGTTCACCATTTCCGTTATCATTTCTATTTTATTTCAAGGTTTAATTACCAATAAAGGTTTTGACCAAGGAAAACCCCCATTCACTAACAATCAACAAGTTTTTCCATCTTGTCCATTTGTGTTTACAAATATAGGATGAAGAATTGAAGATCACTTGGAGTAAAAAGTTGTCAAAGTTGCAAAGTTGCATTGAAAATTTCTCATCTTCATCGAAACTCACCTACAGGTCAGATTTGACTATTTCATAACCCGAGGTTTGAGAGGAAGCAAGTGTGAATCTGGGAGCTCAAGACCACATACAAAATTTTCAAAAATTCATAGTGGGACTAAACCACCATCTTGGGAATCTTAGTCCTCCACAACATATTTTTCAAAGATTCTTTGAGATTTTGTTCTAGCATCTGAAGATTTCGTGTTTGCCCTGAAAAACAATAGTGAGACTAAAATGCCATCTCGGGCATCTTAGTCCTCTAAGGCATATTTTGATAGTTTTTTTACATTTAGAAAATCCTAATTGCATCTCTAGGCATCTCAATTACACATACCCTAACTTGGAGTTGTTCATTTTGAATATTTACATCTCTCATTTAGCCCATTTTAGGTTGTTTACATATCATAGTGTGTTTTCCAACATTATCTTTTCTAAGTATTTGCTTGGTGGCAAACCCCTCAAATCCAAAAGAACACCCCCTCCTAAGTCCTAATTGTGTATTGGCTCACCTAGAGAGGTTGATAGTCAATCCTATTAGGATTCTTAGGAAATGATTGAATTATAGTGAGAAAAAGAGTGATGTTCTATGTAGAATGCCTCCTTTTTCCTCTTAATTAGGACTTTAGTGTAGGCAGGATTTTAAATGTGAAAGCCTCTTTTCCAATGGCAGCGATGTTGCAATTTTTGCTTCAATTGTTGCTAGCATTTTTTGATGAATAACTCATTGAGACTCTACCTTAGACAATGCACGGAGTTGCCTTAACAGTTCACCTCCTCATAGATGACATCCACCAATTAAAAGACCACTTGGCCAAAAAATGGATTTTGTTTAATGGATAATTGTTACTCTTCTTTGTAGATGTCCTATTTGAAGTAGTAGCTTTCCTATTTGTTTTGTATCCACTACTGCATTACACAACTTCCCTCTTCCACAAACCTCCAATATAGCTATTGTTGTGGCATATTTAACTTTTATAAGTTGTGCAACAACACCATTGACTTTAAACATATCAAAATGATTTTTAGGACCATTATAGGTAAATTGAGCATTTCTTAATCGAGCCTCAAGGAGCCTGATATCATCCTTCAACTTAGGAATTGCATTACATTCTTGGAAAAAATCATTTTCTAATGTCTCCATGCACCCTTCTTCATAGGCAACACCTTCCATTGTATTTATTTTCTCAAATTTGTGTCTTTTATATTGTAGCTCTCTCTACATAATGTTAATATCCTCTTCTTTTGACCATGACAACTTCTTTGTGTCTTTTAATTCCTCTTCTAATTGGTTAATTTTAGTCTTTGGTTGTTTTTCTCCACTTTCAACACTTACAGCTATTACTTTTGTATCTACAAAATGATCATTGATATGTTTTTTCCTCATCACCACTACTCTTACCTCTTAACACCCGTTTCTATTCCTTTTCATGATCTTCTAACTTATTTTTCATATCTCTTACTTCAAGCTCTAGATAAGCTGCTCCCTCATCAACCCTTAGGACAACAACATCCCTTTCTTGGATAGAGTTTGGAATTTCTTGAATAATTTTATGTACCTTTGCAGTAGTTTCTAGGTGAGTTTTTATAGTGTCTTTATCATTAGACTATACAAATATTTATTTTGACAAGATTTTTACAAAATTGTTTGCCTTTTTAGATAAGACTTTCATGCCTCCACCCAACTAATTCTATTTTTCTGCACTTAGATCTATTTTTTCCTTTTCCTTATCATCCATTTCCAATTGTATTTGTTCCATGGAATTTCTAACTTCAAGAATGCTTGGCTTCATTTGTTCATCTCCACTTATAGCATCATCTCTCTCTTTCTTTTCTTGCACAAATTCATATGCAATGCAAAACCTTTTGAGTTAATCCACTTCTGCATTGCCATTTTCCCATTACACATACTGCACATGCTCCTTCCTCAACTTCTCATGATCAATAATAATCTCTTCAATCAATACATTATCTATCTCATTCACTTTGGTTTGCTTCTTCCCAATTGCGTTTATAGAAAATTCATTTTCTAGTACGTCCTCTTATTTTTTTATTACTTTCTACACGAAGGGATTAAGTAGATCAAGAATGGCTATGCTTTTCATAGTGGTCATGTGAAATAGGATTGAAAAAGGGGTTTTTTAGATAACACATTGTGGCTAACTATGCATCATATGCCAAATTTTACATAAGTGATTAACTGATGGTTATTTGTCTTTCTTTGATATAAGAAAATATTGATTGTAGTTCTTTCAATTACTAAAAGGGTCCTATAGTTTTGTAATGTGACAATGAAAATAAAGACAATAGGATGTTTAGATATAGTTACAATTATGCTTATATTAAAAAGTATTTCAACAAGTATCAGAATCATCTTGGAGGGGACAACCTTCTCAATATCAAAATAGTAATACAATATACAAGGTGTTATCTTTCTTTGAACATTAGTATTTGAAAACATTTGATGGATCTTAATAAGATTATGTATTTTCATTTCTAGCCTCATCTGAATAGTGAGGACATCCTAAGCCAAAATTCTAAATACACTTTTTATCTCTTATTGGCACTAGAATGGGGTGGTCTATCAATGTGTGGAGGTCATGAAACACCCCCGATATATCTTCTTCGACATGTGGCTCCAACACATGACCATGCGATCATATTGGATGGTCGAAAAAACTAGGACCATTATCTTGTAGGCTGCCGGTAAAAGTTGCTCTTACAAAAATCACATCCAAGAATGATTGAAGTAAGGAACATGTAAAGATGCCACTAATGGGGTATATGCCCTCATCAACATCATACCTTTCTAGTGCTTCGTCCATCTATGTTGTATTGACCATTGAATTCCACACATACTTTACACATAATGTGGAGTAGATTTTGGCTTCTAAGCAAGTCCATAGAGTTGGAGAGGAAGCCACGTACTATGTCAACCCTGGAATAGGGGAGTTCAAGTTCCATCAACATCAAAAATCTTTCGATCTTGCGAATTGCATTCTAGACAGTCTAAAAATTGAATTTAAAATTAGAATGCGCCCTTTCTATCATGAAAAGGACTGCCATTTTTTTGCTAAGAGTTGTTGGGAAGCTGTCTGATGTGAATCCTCATGCTCAACATCTTGAGTTATAGTGTCAAAAAAGGAAAAAAAGTTTCAATAATAGAAAGTGTTGCAGGCATGTAGAAAAAAATAAAATTTTCTCCAACTACTGCTTCATCCACTACTTCTCTAAATAAATAAATATCGCAGTGTATTTATTTAAACAAAAGGTCTTAGTTACATTGATACTATTTTCTAAAACTACAAATTGGAAAACATTGGGTGTTATAAAAATTGCAACCCACTTACTATTGCAAAACTAGATCTAAGTGCAGAAAAAGAGAATCAGTTGGGTGGAGACATGAAAGATTTATCTGAAAATTTAGACAAGTTTTGCAAATAACTTGTTAAAAGAAACATATTAATTATGTAAGCATAAATACATTCTCAAATTTGGGAAAAACATACCTACAAAGGTATATAGAAGTATTCAATAAATTCAATACTCTACGAAAGGGATGTTGGTGTCCTAAGGGATGATGAGGGAGTAGCTTATCTAAAGCTTCAAGGAGCTTAGAATTAGAGGTTGGAAAACACTGGGTGTTATAAAAAATAGAAGGAAAAATAAAATTGTCATACCACCATACCCTTACTTGTACCCG
This sequence comes from Sequoiadendron giganteum, assembly GCA_007115665.2. Taxonomy (NCBI): domain Eukaryota; kingdom Viridiplantae; phylum Streptophyta; class Pinopsida; order Cupressales; family Cupressaceae; genus Sequoiadendron; species Sequoiadendron giganteum. The sequence continues at coordinate 509,609,036 of CM021101.1, read as the reverse complement.
TATGTGAACCCATACTCAAACAAACAACTTAGCCCCCTGATCTCCAACACTTAGCTTTGAACGTATAGAAAGAGACAACTAAAAAACCACTGTGTTTTCCTACCTCCTATTATTTTGGGCAAGGAGAAAATAGCAATGAAAAAATAAAGGGAGTAGTTACTAGAATGTATGGAATGTGAAAAGAAGCACCCCAAAGTGAATGAAAGAACAACAATAAATATTCACTTATATCAAAGAAATAAAAATAACCATCAGTTAGTCACTTATGTAAAATTTGGCATACAATGAATAGTTAATCGTAGTGTGTTATCTAATAGAACCATTTTTTAGTCTTATTTCTCATAAACACTATGAAAAGCATAGCCATTCCTTATCTGCTTAATCCATTTACTACAAAAAATTAGACAAAAACCAAAAAAAAATTGTTATGAGAATTTTATGAGATGCTAGTAATAAAAAATAAGAGGACATACTAGAAAGTATGTAATGGAAAAGGAATCTTCTCTAAAAACATTTGGGAAGAAGTATATCAAATTGAATGAGATAGATAATGTATTGACTGAAGAGGTTCTTCCTTCTCATGAGAAGTTGAGGAGGAACATGTGTAGTATGTGCAATAGGCAAATGGCAATGAAGAAGTGGATTAACTCGAGAGGTTTTTTATTGCATATGAATTTATGCAAGAAAATAAAGAGAGAGATGTTGCTATAAGTGAAGTTGAACAAATGACTCCAAGCATTCTTGAAGTTAGAAATTCCATGGAACAAATACAATTGGAAATGGATGATAAGGAAAGGAAAAAAAATCTAAGTACAAAAAAAGATAATCAGTTGGGTGGAGGCATGAAATTATTATTTCACAAGGTAGAAAAGTTCTATAATGAGCTTATCAAAAGAAACATCTATATGTAGTCTAATGATAAAAACACTACAAAAACTCAACTAAAAACAACTGCAAAGGCACATAAAATTATTTAATAAATTCCAAACTCTATCCAAGAAAGGGATGCTATTGTCCTAAGGGCTGATGAGGGAGAAACTTATCTAAATATTGAAGTAAAATATATGAAAAACAAGTTAGAAGATCATGAAAAGGAATAGCGTGGGGTGTTAAGAGGAAAGATCAGTGGTGATGAGGAAAAACATACCAATGATCAATTTGTAGATGCAAAATAAATAGTTGGAAGTGCTAAAAGTGGAGCAAAATAATCAAAGACTAAAATTAACCAATTAGAAAAGGAATTAAAAGACAAGAATTTTTCATGGTAAAAAAAATAGGAGATTAACGCTGTTCGGAGAGAGTTGCAATCTAAAAGACATGAATTTGAGGAAACAAATACATCAATGGAAGATGTTTCCCATGAATAAGGGCGCATGGAGACATTAGAAAATGAGTGTCTCCAAGAATCTGATGTGGTTCCCAAGTTGAAGGATGATACCAAGCTCCTCGAGGCTTAATTAGGAAATGTTCAATTTACCTATAATGGTCTTAAAAATCATTTTGATAGGTCAAAATTCAAAGGTTCTATTGCAAAACTTATAAAATTAAATATTCCACAACAATAGCTATATTGGAGGTTGGTGGAGGAGGGAACTTGTGTAATGCAGTAATAGATATAGAACAAATAGGGAAGCTACTACTTCAAATAGGACATCTACAAAGAAGAGTAGTGATTATTCCTTTAAACAAAATCCAAGCCCATGGCATTTTTCAACAACTCAACAATCAACAACCAAATTGATGAGAAATGGAAACACAAGGTTGGAACGATCTCTTGTTGCATATGAAGATGAAATTTAAGCAACTATGCAATTTGTATTTAGTAGTGCATGAGTTTGCAGCAATTTAGATGTTGTAGAGGAGATTTCTTGTTGTAGAGATATGTGATCTCCAGCTGTAACTCTTGAAGGGGACATTTTTAGCCAAGCTATCTTCTTTCTAGTGGAAGTCATAGGTGAGGAGGTGAATTGTTAAGGTGGCTTCATGCTAAAAATATGCAATCTTGAAGCGTTAACAAAAGATGAACATCACAATACATGTGTTCCTCAACTTTCCGCCCTTCAAAAGGCAATGAAACATTACAGTTTCATTTTAAATATTAATATTTGCAAAATGTTGGTATTAATATATGAAAGGTAATGCTTTACATAAGAATAAGAGAGTGATAGCTAGGATTCTCTACCATGACCCTTATACTAGGAGAAGGGAGAAGTCTTTCAACTTCCATTGTATTGAATAAATGAGGAGATGTTTGGCATTTGTGCAGGTTTCATAAAAGCATCTACTGATATCCCACACTAGTTTCATTTTAAATATTAATATTTGCAAAATGTTGGTATTAATATATGAAAGGTAATGCTTTACATAAGAATAAGAGAGTGATAGCTAGGATTCTCTACCATGACCCTTATACTAGGAGAAGGGAGAAGTCTTTCAACTTCCATTGTATTGAATAAATGAGGAGATGTTTGGCATTTGTGCAGGTTTCATAAAAGCATCTACTGATATCCCACACTATGTTTTCCAACCTATAATTATTTAGTGTATTTATTTTTACCATCATATGATGAAATTGATGCCCAAAATTTAGTCCACCCAGGAGTTGTTATAAATTTTGTAGGTGACTTTCATTAAATTCTTAATGTCTAAATAACACAATATTTTCATTACAACCATACTCTCTAAGTATAATTGGATGTTGGAAAACATTGCATGCTATACAACCTACAACCCACATACTCTTCCATTACCTTCTACACACAACAAACCAATTAGTTAGTCAGACCTCAGCTCCATCTAGTTCTTTTATGTATCTCAGACACTGAAACTCCACCCTGAACTCTACACTCTTGAGCATTCAACAATAATTAAGAAGTGAGTCACAAACCACTATGTTTTCCAACCTACAACTATTATGTGCATTTTCTATTCAAAATGTATGAATTTATTAAAATGCAATTTTTACTCACACTAAGGGTTGTTATAAAATATGAAGGTGAACTTCAATACATTGTTTTTTTACAGTCTACCGAACAAAAAGTGCTCATTGAATAGGAATTGAGAAGTGAGTCACAACCCACTATGTTTTTCAATGTACAACTGTTTTATGCATTTTATATTCTAAACATATATGAAGACATTGAAATGGATTGTTTGCTCAAACTAAGGGTTGTTATAAAATATAAAGGTGAACTTCAATACATTGTTATATTCTACATAATATAAAGTGCTCACTGCAGCAAGTTGTTTCACTATCATGCAGATTATTTGTGCTTGTGCATTTATCAAACATCCAAAGACACCATTAGATACCATATTTGATTGGAATGTATATGTGCTTGGACATGTGTATGGTCTTTCGTGTGCAGATTTTTTTTCAAGATCTAAATCTTAATCAAGCAAGAAAACCCATAAACCTACCTAAAACCATGGATCGAGATGAGCCTAGCATATCCTCCATCTTTCATCTCATACCTCGAGATTTTTTCGAATTTCTCCTTTCCAAGTACTTTAACAATCATGTAAAATTCAAGATAATGTGTTCCATAAGAAGTTTCCTACAGATCCTAAACACCATTCAATCCACCATTAAAACTTACACCCAAGTAATTTAACCCTCCATTCCATCCTTTTCCTCCACTGATAAGGGAAACCAAAATGTCTTCCATGTTCAACCAAAACCCATCCATCCTATTTCACCAAAGGAACACCAAAAGTCACCCTCAAAGGAATACAAGAACTGATGCAAAATCCTATTTCATAAAATCCTAGTCTTGGTCTTCTAGTTCTACCCACTTTCACCTCATCCATCCCATGTTTATCCACCTCATCCATCCCATATTTATCCACCTCATCCATTTCATGTTTTTCCACCTTCATAGAATCTATACAAAGTCAACCATGTCAGTCACTTGACCTCATTGATCCAAATCATAACATCATAGATCCCCCTTTATGTCAAGATCAAATTACTCCCTCTCATTATCCCATTGTATCTCATGATTCCATTCTATTTCATGAACCCATACCATCTCATGATCCAAGTCTCTCAACTCCATACCATAACCCTAGTCCACCAATTCTATTGCATGATCCTATACCATCTCATAATTTGACCATATCCAACCCACCTCATATCATGATCCTATCATACAACCTCCATGGCATCATCCTAGTCCATCACAAGAAAAAATCTTTCCATCCATTATCTCTCAAGACCCCCAAGGTATAAGCATTTCCCTCACATCATGTGATAATCCCAATCTTTCACAAGATCCCATTCATTAACTACAAACATATAAGCTTGGTTTATCCATCTTTATAAAAGTTTTTTTTCTCCTATAATACCACACGTCTTCCACATTCAATACCCCTCAGGAAGGTCTTTCATCTTGCTTCACAAGTGACAAGTATCGCATTAGTAAGAATATTATTCAAAAGATGTATTATTAAGGCAAAGGGTTAGGCCTTCATGAGAAAGGTTTACTTTAACACTCTAATATTAAAACACATCTAAATTCTTATGGTTTTGCCTACATACCTCCTTCTCAAGGCATTGGTAGCTCTTTCATTCCCAAAATGCCTCCCTTTAGATCAATACATCCATCTCCTCCATCATATTTACCATCTATTCTTGGACCTTATCCATCAACCCTTCCATCCATCTTGGGCCCATATGTTCCCAATGCATATCCTTATGTGCCCTTTCAAGAACAACAAAGACACATAGCCTTTAATTCATTCCAACACCTTCCACTTCAAAATACTCTATTTTCATATAATCCCTCTATGGCCTCTCCAAGCAATTGGGATACCAAACAAGAAATGCATAAATCAAAGAAACCACAAGAACATAAATATCATCATGTCTCATTGAAAAGATATGCCAAAATAAAGAAAAATATGCTCAAAAATCAAAAGAAAAAAATTTCCAAGAAAATGAAAAATCCAATTAGGAAAAAATCAAAAGGATATAAAGAAAAATCAAAATTCAAAACAATGTAGGTTCCAAAGAAAGAAAAAGAATCCATGAATTCAAATAAAAAATCCAAATTGGTATCCTAACTTGCTAGTCCAAGAGAATCCATTATTCCACCATCATCCAATCCTCCATCTAAGTATATTCCATCTCATAATCCAATCATAAGTATTTCCTCATCCTCCAAATCTATATTGGGTCCTTACATGCCCAAGTTTATTATCCCAACCTCCCCATCTCAATCCTTCAAATTTCACCACCCTACAAGGTGTGTGCCAATGTTTTATTTCAAAAATTAGCTCATAATGACTCCATGAACATACTTCCATCCAACCTTCATCCCTCATTCCATACCTTTAATCCAATCCTTTGCATGAATCCTTAACCCCCTTCTTTGGTGAGAAGTTGTTGATGTGGCATTATTGTCATTGATGTCAAAACCTATAATCTGGAAGGTTGTGCTTCAGATGATATACAAAAATGATCTATCCTATCATATGCTATAATGTTGCACAGTGTGGATGTTATCCTTGATCTGAATATTGTAATACTTCTTTTTGGGACATATGTGGAAGATAGTTAATGAAGAACAATGAAGAATAATCTTTTGGTATTGGCTGCTATGCCTAAAAGATTATTTTGGGTATCCTTGCTATCCGAACATTCATGTACCATGTTACAAGTTTTCGTGTGTCTAATTTCATTCCTTCGGTTGATACTAAAGTTGATGTTGATCAAGATTTGGTCTTGGTTATGGCATTCCTATCAATTGATCATTGATCAAGATTTTTTCTTGGTTGTGGCATTCCTATCGAATCCAAAATATATCTCATGTAATTCAAAGTACACTATATTTTGGTAATTATGCTAGGTTATGGACTTATCTTATGTATGACCTATTTATGGGTCCCATTGTAACATGGTAAGAAGATCTTTATGTGAGACCTATCCTTTGGGTCTGGTGGTAGCATGCCAAGCTGTATTGAATATTTCAAGGTTGTTCTTGAAGCTGACATGTTTTACTAGGCTAACTCATTTTGTTCACTAGGTATATATACATATACGTGAAACATATTTTTGGTATCAAACAAGAAGTGTGGTGTGTGTGAACAATGATAAGGGTGTGAAGGATTGTGCAACAAGAAATAGAGAAGGAAGTGAAGGAAAGTTTCAGGAAGAAGCAATCTATATTGTAGAGCTTGTACAAGTAATTTGTGTAAAATATTCTTCACTGAATCTACTACACTAAGATATTATGCTCTTAACTAAAACTAAATTCATGCATATGTAGATGCAACTTCATCAGTTCATGTTTTTTTAATTTTTGTAATCATTTATTTTTGTATTAATTGGGTAGTGAGCCCACCGACAGTGAGCCTTACCTGTAGTGAGAATTTTGGAAGTGGGCCCTTGTAAAAATCACCTTAACCAAAGTCACCTTAATCAGTGCTTTATAATTGAGAATTAGCATTCTCTATGGTATTTCCCATCTTGGGTTTCCACGTAAATTTTGGTGTTATTAAGTTCTTACATGTTCATATATGTTTTAATTAATACATGATTGGTTTAATATTTCTCCAAATTAATTAAAGGAAGGAAAATTGTTTTGGGATAACTAATTCACCCCCCTCTCAGTTATCTGGACTATTCAAGAATTGGTATTAGAGCTTGGTCCCTTGCAGATAGAGATTAACCACTTGAGGGAGATCTTGGTAGTTTGAATAGATGGTAGGAGATTATTACTTTGAAGAAGAATTGAAGACAATATTAACTAATATGGAAAGTACAAAATTTGAGAATGAGGAATTGAAAGAAAACATAAAGGAGGCAAACGCTTGCATCTCAAAGCTAAGGGTGTAGATCTGGAAAATCAAAGCAAGACACAAAGAAGTTAGAGAGGAATTAAAGGAGTAAAAGGAAAGTGCTGAAAATCTAAATTTTTGGTTAGATGAATACAAAAAGACAGAAGAAAGTCTCAAGGACACCATTAAATAGAAAATGGAAGAATGGAAGAAGACTGAAGAAAGTCTCAAGGACACCACCAAAAAAAAAATGGAAGAATGGAAGATTACTAAAGAAAATATCAAAGATAGCATCAAATTGAAAGTAGAAGAAAATGAGAAGTTAAATCAAGAGTTAAGGAGGTTGAAATCAGAAGCTAGAGTATGTGATTTAGCAACATGATTATGGATCAAATTTTGTCCCTACAAAAATATCACAAGGATAAGGGAGGATTTGGCTTCTCAAGGGAAAGCTCAAATCAAAATACCAAGGGTAAAAGCAAAGCAGTTGAAGTTGAAGCAAGATCTATTGTAACAAGCAAGGTCCATAACTCTATAACATATAAAAAAGTACCTCTGGTATGCTCAAAGCCATGTATCATTTAATGGTCATTATTTTCTATAAAAAAAATTTGGACATAAAGTTGTAGAATGTAGAAGCAAGATGGAACTTAGTATTCAATGCTTTAATTGTCACAAGTTTGGTCATAAAGAAAGTCATTGCAGAAGTCAATTATCTAATCTGACTAGAAGGAATATAATGAATAGTCTCTTTCATGGTTATTTCTACTTATACCATGGTTATGGTCCGAAAGCTAATTAGTGCATATCTAGGGTTCACTCAATTAAGTCAAGACAAAGATGTTATAAGTGCAGTCAATTCAGACATCATGCTAACACATACAAATATGTTGCTTCAAAAAAGTCTTAAAACAAAAAGAAGATTGTAGAATCAAATGAATCTAAGGAGAAGACAATCATGGTTTGGAAGAAAAAGGAAATGAGTGTGGAGAGTTCTTTTGCGGTACCGAATCCTAGTACAAGCTCTTCCTAAAATTGAGCCAACTACTTTGGCTTAGGGGGAGTTTCGCAATGCATATCCTGATGGTTCCCCGTCTTTGAATTAAGATTGGTGTGTTTTCAGCATGACTAAGCTGGATTTTGGTGATGTTGAATTATGAAGCTTAATCTAGCTGATTGAAAAGTGAAGTACAATTGATGGCATCATCGATGCATGTTTTGGCGGTGAATTCGTCATGATCAATTAAGGATAAAAGATAGAATTTTCAAATCATTTCTCATAGTTTGTAAAGAAGAAGAAGAGGTTTTTGTTGAGCAATAAAATATTGAAGAAGCTAAGCATGACAATGGAATTCATGTTTATTGAGAGTAGATTCAGTGGTGGTATTCCATTGAAGTTGAAGGGAGTTGAGTTGGATTAATTTGATCATCAAAAGATGAAGGAAATGGAGCTAGGGTTGAAGGTTGATGAATTGTAGAATGTATGTGCCCTAGGTATGGAGTTATGGGGAGAATTTCCTTGGTTTTCTGATAAAGAGTCTATATTGTTCCTATTGATTCGATTCAAGGATGGCTGCATCATTTTGGACAAACCCTATCTGATCACTAAGGAATCCACTAAAGCTATTATTGGATTGTGTAGAGTTGGTGACCTCCCTAGGAAGAAAACAGTGAAATATAGAGATGTGGAGAAACTTACTAGTATCAACAAAGACCCCCAAGCTCTACTAATATATACCATTATTGATCTTGTAGTGAGGTATGTTGCTTATGGTATCTCATAAAAATTATATTTTAGAAATTGTGAATGTTCTACATCTACTATTGCTATGTATCTTGCACATAAGATGGTGAAGAAAAATAAATAGTTTGACCTGTGTAGCTTCGTAATGGAAAACCCAATTGAGAATGTCACAATGTCTTTAGCTAAGAGTTATCCCTTCTAGTTTGGGTCTCTACTCGTGTGTTTAGTGTTCTACTTTCTGAATTTGTTATCATCAAAATAAAATGTTAAGTGGAAGTCTAGCATCCCTGTCAGAAAGAAAGTTTACATATATTTAGAATGTATGGAAGATAAATAAAATGCATGCAAAGTTTATTTCTCATTCTTGTAGATGAATTTGTGCTATGGTGTGATAATTTCTAGTGCTACACCTATCAGTTAGTTTGAGGAAGGCTCCTCCTTTGGTAAGAGGTAGTTAGAGGTTGTCATTGGTGGTTCCCCTCCGAAACCTAAAAGGAATAAAATTAACACAAAGGATGTCATCACTATCTCAGAAGAGAAGGATAAGGAAGAAGAGTCTCTTCTTGATACAAATGAAGTTTGTTCTGTGTTGGATGAGGGTAATATGAAAAGTATTGGTGAAATGTGTAATTCCTACTCTCCAATCAGTAGGCCTAGAATCATAGATGCCTTGGTTGATTATCTAATAAAAAAGGGTATTACTATTTTTGTTGTTTCTAACTAATTATCGGATGATCTGGTAGAAGTTGTCGAAGAAATATTGTTGTAGGTAGAATCTGAAGGAGATAAATTCCAAGCTATGATTGAAAGAAGGTGTGTCATATCCAAACACATTGGTGATACAAGAGAATTCCTTAAGGAGATGTCTAACATATACAAATACTATCTTTTGTGGCTTGTAGTTGTTGATAATTTTAGAAGCAAAATTGAAGCTATTGAATTTGAATTGAATAATATTGGGAAGTTCTTTGAATTCTTCAAAGATAAAGATAGAAAACAAAGAATAAGATTTGGTGAGTTGCAACATGAGTTATTGTCTACTCAGAGATAGAGGGAAGACTTGGTTAAAAAAATTTAGTTGGTCAAAGAAATTGTTGAGGTCTGGTTGGATCATCTCTCTTGGATACTTTCTGATGTAGAGGATTGTGAATGATAGTGCCTGTCTCTAGACTGGTCATTTTCATTTAGGTTGTTGGTTCTACAGAACAATGTGTGTGCTAGAATTGTTTTTGCAGTGTAAGCTTGGAAGATAATTCTTCCAATTGTGAGAGAAAGGCACGGTAAAAAATTTCATGTGAAAAGTGTTATCTTTAATTAATTTTTTGAATGATCTTATTTAGCCCTTTTCCTTTGATGGCAAAAAGGGTAAGAAAATGAAGAGAAAAACAAAAACAAAAAGAAAAATTGAAGAATTGGAATGCTTGACAAAGGGGGAGTGCTTGAAGTATTTGTTTTGTAGTTTTGAGTTTTTGTTGTTTTTCCATCAATTCCAAAGGGGGAGATTGTTGACAAGTTGTTGATGTGGAATTGTTGTCATTTATGTCAAAATGTGGAATCCAAAAGGTTGTGCTCCAGATGATATACAAAAATGATCCATCCTATCGTATGCTATAATGTTTCCCAACATGGATGTTATCCTTGATCCGAATATGGTAATACTTTTTTTTGGGACATCTGTGGAAGAAAATTAATGCAGAACAATGAAGACCATTCTTTTGATATTGGCTAATGTGCCTAAACCTTATGTTGGGTATCCTTGCTATCTAGACATTCATGTAGCATGTTACAAGTTTTGGTGTGTCTAATTGCATTCCTCTAGTTGATACTAAAATTGATGTTGATGAAAATTTGGTCTTGGTTATGGTGTTCCTATCAATTGATGATTGATCAAGATTTGGTCTTAGTTGTGGTATTCCTATTAGATCCAAAATATATCTCATGTAATTCAAAGTACACTATATTTTTGGTAATTATGCTAGGTGATGAACTTATCTTATGTATGACGTATTTATGGGTCCCGATGTAATGTGGTAAGAAGATCTTTATGTGTGACCTATCCTTTGGGTCTGGTGCTAGCATTCCAAGCCTTACTGAATATTTCAAGGTTGTTCTTGAAGCCTACATATTTTTCTAGGCTAACTCATTTTTCTCTCTAGGTATATATACATAGATGTGGAACATCTTTTTGGTATCAAACAAGAAGTGTGGTGTGTGTGAACAGTGATAAGGGTGTGAAGGATTGTGTAACAAGAAATAAATAAGGAAGTGAAGGAAAGTGTTAGGAAGAATAAATTTGCATTGTAGAGGTTGTGTAAGGAAGGTGTGTAGAATATTCTTCACTAGATTTGCTACAGTCAGGTATTGTGCTCTTAACCAAATTTTTATTCATGCATATGTAGATGTAAATTCATCAGTTCATATTTTATCTATTTTTGTATTAATCAAGAAATGAGCCCACCGATAGTGAGCCTTACCTGCAGTGAGCATTCTAGCAGTGAGCCCTTGTAAAAATCACCTTAACCAGTGTCACCTTAACAGATGCTTTATAATTGAGAATTATCATTCTTTGTGGTTTTTCCAATCTTGGGTTTCCATTTAAATTTTTTTGTTCATTGTGCATGGTTTTGTTAAGTGCTTACATGTTCAGACTTGTTTTAATTAATATATGATTGGTTTAAAATTTCTATAGATTAATTAAAGAAAGGAAAAGTAATCTCTCAGTTATACAAATTGTTCAACATTCTCCCTATCCATATCAATTCCATTCTCTTTACTGATTTGCCTACCAACATCTTTGAGTGGGAACATGTTAGTCATGGTCTATAAGAAACATTTAGTCAATTGGTTACTATCTTCCACAAAGATACACTTGAGTCCTCCATTCATATCCATACACCTTCATTATCTTCCATTTCCATGAGCTTCCATTTCCATGACCATTCATATCCATTATTATATGCTAGTTTTCACATCCATCCATGCACCCTTGCTTGTACAATTAGGGGAAATAATTTTCCATTCATACAATATATTATTAATTATCCTGTTTTCACTTAGCCATCATATTCCTTCATTTGTATTCCATGCTATCAACTTTATCCATCCACCTTCCTTTGATCTTTTATAAAGTATTGGGGAAAAATAAGATAAACACATATCTAATGCATGCTTTATACCATGTGTGTCTTCTATCCTCCATATCACTTGTCCTCCATCTCATTTTTCCTTTCATATCCATTTATCTTCCATATCCATTTCATGCCATTATCACTTGCCATACTTATCCCTAGTCATACCTCTTAGCATGGGGGGCATGTTATTACTTTGAAATGTGATCTTTGGAGTCCTCCATAGGTCCTCTATTTATCCTTTATCTTTGACCAAACATTTTTGGTTCCCTTGTCATTGGTTCCCTCCACCCATAGCATTCCATATCTTGATCCATCTATCTTCATCCTCCATCTAGGGTGTATCCTTACATGTCCTATCATTAACCCATATCATTTATCCATATCCATCCATATCTCCTTTGGTTTTCAGATTGACTAAGGAATAAGATCTTGTTTAAAATTATCATTTAAATTTTGTATTTATCATTTTTTTATCATTGTTATGATAAATACATTTAAACAAAGCATAAACTCTTTAACAATCTAAAATATTGGGCTTTAGTGAGTCACAACCCACTATGTTTTCCATCTTGCAAATATTTTGTGCATTGATCCTTATTATATCCATTACCATTTACATTTTGATTGTCATGATATTGCATATTTATCATTATCATTTTGCATATCTTAAGTCTTTTCTCTTGTCTTGATCATTATCCTTATCTTTTTATATCTTTTCCTTTTTTGTCACATTTTGAGGAAGCTCGAGGATCTCTACTCCGTGTTGTTTACGAAGTAGAGTGAGGAGTAGGGCGTGAGTCTTTCTTGTGTGTGTGTGTATCGAGTCATTTTGTCCAATGATGATCACAAAAATCATAACTAATAACAAAGAGGGATTCATTCCACTCTATGATGAAACAAAGGATCACTTCATAGCTTTACATTCCATTTATTTCCATATCCAGCCTTTCATATCCTTTCCTCCCATATCAAATACATTTCATAAGTCATTTATATGATTTTCTTGCATCTAATCAATTCACTGCATTCCTTTCTTCTTTGTATCCACCTAGGTCATTCATATTTCTAAATATTGCATATCATTTTCTATCTACAACTCAAAAATAGTCACTTCATAGCCTTTCCATTCCATTAATTTCCATATCCATCCTTTCATATCCTTTCCTCCCATATCAAATAATTTTCATAAGAAATTTATATACTTTTCTTGCTTCTAATCAATGCATTGCATTTCTTTCTTCTTTGCATCCACCTAGGTTATTCATATTTCGAAATATTACATATAATTTTATATCTACAACTCAAACATACCTTCATCTATCATATCAAGATCAAGATCAAGGCAATGTCAGGGATGTGCAATCAAAATCTAAGGGCTACAACCATATCAAGAGTCCATGTTGAATGTGACTTTGTTTCATTTCATGCATGCATTATCTTCTAGCTCTTAGAGACAATTAAGGTTTACAATTGGTGTTTATAGATGTCAAGTGTTAATATGTTCATACATAAGTCTAAAATATGTGTCTTATTGCTTGAAAATTGTTAAAAAAGTGTTCTTAGTTGTTGTGACTAAGAAAATTATGAGTTACAATGTTGTTTTCTACTTGTAGCAACTAAAAAATATGAAAGAGCTAAGTCAAAATTCTAGCTTGGGGGTCCTATATCTTATCCCAAGCATAGAAGATCAAATAGGAAGTATTTTTGACTAAGTTACAAGGCTAAAAACTAGGCCAACCTCCTTTGCATGCCAAAGAAGCATCCTTGTTTGACCTAGTCTCTTCAGCTCCTTGAAATGTTCTCTAGTTGGTGATGAGGCTTCTGGAATTGTGGAATAAGTTGAATCGTCCATAGATGCTTGTAAATTTCCCTTAGAAAGTTTAAATTTCTCATTGATGTCCCAACTGCTACCAAACTACCTTGAGTGTTCCATAATTTCCTCCTAGATGCTTTCCAAATGATCTTAAATGATCAATATTTTTTCAAATTATTGGCACATGATAATGGATCATGTTTCCTATATTTGTCTTCCATATGGCATATACAAATTCTTATATTTATGATCATTCTTCATTTATTAGCTATAGGTTGCTACCCAAACCTTCATAGCAGATTTGACTGTGATAAGGTCTATAGAACACTTTAAAAAAAAATCATCCCTCATTCAAGGTCTTAGGGCTGACATAGAAGTCATCTCTTCTCACTATCAAGACACCTTAATTTTCACCAATAGTGACAATCTTCCTTATCTATTAGAAGGTTATCAATTGTATTCTTGACATGATTAACAACATGAAAACTTATTGGTCATTAACTTTAAGATTCTACCATACTTGGGTATTCCCTTGAATTTTCTTCGAATCTAAGGCATGACTACAACCCTTTTTGGAATTCCATTAAACAATCCACATGCCTTATGTATAATTCAAAATTTTGCATACATATCTACCAAGGAACTTGTAAATGCAACCTTTGATAAAATTCCATTTTATATAATGCTTTGATGTATGTTCATGCCTCTTTTACTATCATATGTCTATGTCTTATGGCTTCTCATCCCCATTTCATTTTCCCTAAGGATATCATATAATAAACCTCTCTATATTCTTCATGACACTGTCCTTCTCAAAATCATTGTTTTATCTTTGTGTTGCAGTATTCCTATATCTCCTTCCTTCTTTATACACTATCATTTTACTCTTGAACATTGGCATACCTATTCATTCATACCATTGTATCATATTAGGTTGTTGCATTGCTTCTTATTTGGCTTTCACCACTTCTCATTACATGTTATGTTTGATTATTATCCTTGATAATGGTGGTTAGCCTTTTGGAATGACTGTCCCATGCTTACATTTTATTTTTTCCTTTTTTGTACTTGAGAATGGTGAATGCCATGTTGATATTGAGAGCCAACCATTATTATTTTTTTATCTCTTAACTAGATTCTTTGAAAACATCACCTAATTCCTTCTCAAATTCTACCCTAGATTCATTTGTAGGGACTTTCAACATCATTATTTGGCTGCTACTGTTGTTATTATAGAAAAAACCACCTTTTCAACAATCGTATCACACCATTATCATAGGTCTGACTTTCCATTTTCGTACTTTGATATTTCACAGTAATTTACTCTTTTCATCTCATCGACCTTGCACCTTTTATGATGAAGAGTTCTTCTCATGACTATCCTTAGGGTTGTTACTCCATCAATAATTTCTTTTCATTATGTTCACTTTAGGATAACAATATCCTTGAATTTATTGTCTAATTAAATTTTGTTCTTTTTACTACCATAATGTATTTCATTGATAGGACTACCCTAGCAAGCAAGGCATGTCCTCTTTTCATGGTTGTCATCATAAGGGACTGCCATAGATTGTCAAAGGTTTCCTTTTATACCTTTTTCATTTTTGTCCTTATAATGACTATTCATTACATACCACTATCATAGGTCTCTACCTTCTACTTCATGAATCTATCATTGTCCACGATTGATTCGTGCCCCTTCTAATATACTAGATTGTTTGTATAACCATCTCTCAGTAACCTATTGAAGTAATCACTAGTTTTGAGTTTGTGTATTTTCATATGCTTTCCCAATAGTCTCAATCTTAGTAATATAGGCTTCTCCTTCTTCAATTTTAACCTTCAAAGCTATGGTAGCTACCCATTATCATGATGACTACTCCATTCTTGAGTGTCATTAAACTAACTTGTAAAGGGTACTTGATTGAGTTCATGTGATTGGGTTTTTGGATTTTCATTAATATGTTTACTATGTTCAATATTTTACTCTCATTTCTCATATTTCTTGGTGCCTTGACTGCCATTTCACTTTGAGACTGTCATAATGCCACTTTATTCAATGTCAACCTATCAAATCAAGAAAGTTGCAAAGAGTGAATCCAACACTCATTATTCTCTCAATTTGTACAATCACCTTAATTAGAACTTCTAGCTAACAATAATTCTAGACGTTTGACTATAGTTGATTAATACTCCATCAAATTTATGTATACTATGTTAGGAACCTGCTCCTTTAATCGAAAAACATCTACAACCATTATTCTTCCTAGGATTTGTAATTATGTTTATGTACCTGCACATAGATTAGTACCACAACCTTCGACAAAAGGTCTTTTGGGTCACTTTTAGCTTCAATTTAATATATAAGATCCTTACCACAAGAATGCAAAACTATTCTTTCAATGAATTCACTACCATTTTTCATTTTGAAATTGTTGCCTTTTCTTCATAATGGCTATCTTTTATCATATACCATCAAAAGACAACCAAAAGAAATGCGTTATCATGGTGATAGAATTCCATGATAATCCATATAGCAGCAAGGCATCATTATGGATTATCATGGCATTCCATCACCATTAGACCACATTTCTTTGAGGCATTTTATCAAATAGTTCACTGTCTTGTCTATGTTATTGCTTACTATTATGCTTTGATAGATTTTTTCCAAGCATTCATAGCTTTTTCAAAATAACCTATTTTAGGATTTTAGCCATAGCAGCAAGGAAGTGAATATTTTGATAAAATTATTTGGTAGACATGTATGAAAAATGTGGTAGCATAGACAAGACAGTGAACTATTTGATAAAATTCCTCAAAGAAATATGGTCTCATGGTGATGGAATGCCATGAAAATCCATATTTATAGTAATATGGATTGTCATGGAATTCCATCACTATGAGACCATATTTCTTTGAGGCATTTTATGAAATAGTTCACTACCTTGTCTATGCTACCACATTTTTCATACATGTCTACCAAATAATTTTATGAAACTATTCTCTTCCTTGTTGCTATGGCTAAAATCCTAAAACAGGTTATTTTGAACAAGCTATGGATGCTCGGAAAAATCTATCAAAGCATAATAGAAAATATGGATTGTCATGGAATTCTAACACCATGGCTAAATAGTAAATATGGATTATTTAAAATATATATCAAAGCATAATATTAAATATGGATTGTCATGGAATTTCAACACCATGGTTTTGGAATGCTATGACAAGCCATAAACAAGCAATATAAATAGTTACATAGAAACAATTGATTTCCTTTTCTATGGCTTGTCATGGCATTCCAATCACCATGGTGTTGGAATGCCATGACAATCCATATTTACTATTATGCCTTGATATTAAATACCCAATGCTTTCCAACAACCATATACATGCACATTATGATTGCAAGTTGGAAAACATAGTGGGAGGTGAGTATATGTCTTTCAAAACATAGTAGCAAGCCAGGGATAAGAAATCATACATAGGAAAAGTTCATTGCCTTGTCTATGGCTTGTCATGGCATTCTAATCACCATGGTGTTGGAATGCCATGACAATCCATATTTACTATTATGATTTGATAGTAAACACCCAATGTTTTCATACATCCACAATATGATTGCAAGTTGGAAAACATAGTAAGAGGCGAGTATATTTCTGCCAAAACATAGTGGCAAGCTAGAGATAAGAAATCATACATAGAAACAGTTCATTTCCTTGTCTATGGCTTGTCATGGCATTCCAATCACCATGGTGTTGGAATGCTATGACAATCCATATTTACTATTAGGCTTTGATAGTAAATACCCAATGTTTTCCAACAACCATATACATGCACAGTATGATTGCAAGTTGGAAAACACAGTGAGAGGTGAGTCTATGTATGCAAAAGCATAGTGGTAATCCATCAATAAGCAATAATACATGGAAATAGTTCATTTCCTTGTCTATGGCTTGACATGGTATTCCAATCACCATGGTTTTGGAATTCCATTACAAGCCATATTTACTATTATGCTTTGATAGTAAACACCCAATGTTTTCCAACAACCATATACATGCATAGTATGATTGCAAGTTGAAAAAAATAGTGTGTAGTTAGTATATGTCTACCAAATAACAATTGCAAGCCATAGATAAGAAATCATACATAGAAATAGTTCATTGCCTTTTCTATGGCTTGTCATGAAATCTCAATCACCATGAGACCACATTTCTTTGAGGCATTTTTCAAAAATTTCACTACCTTGTCTATGTTGTTGCTTACTATTATGCTTACTAATGTGTTTTCATAGACAAGGTAGTGAACTGTTTGAAAAAATGCCTCAAATAAATGTGGTCTCATGAAATGCCACGACAAGCAAATGCAATTAGCAGCTGCAATTATCACTCCAATATGAATGAATTAATATCTTTGAGAATAGTATTTAGTTGTATAGGTGGATTTCCTTATAGTTGTGTGTATATTTTTAGAATAAAATTTTGATACATCTACTGAAGATAAAAATATATATCTATGTGAGAAAAAGTGCATTGCTTGTTAAATAATGTGTTTCCCATTTTGTAACAAAATTATTGTTAGGGGGTCTCCATTTGCAATTGTCACTCTAATTATCTACAATTATTTTGTAAAACATAGTGGTAGGTGAGTATATGTCTACCACAACACAGTGGCAAGCCATAGATAAGAAATCATACATAGAAACAGTTCATTGCCTTGTCTATGGCTTGGCATGTCATTCCAATCACCATGAGATGACATTTCTTTGAGGCATTTTTTCAAACAATTTGCTGCCTTGTCTATGTCATTTCTTACTATTATGCTTTCATAGACAAGGAAGTGAACTATTTGAAAAAATACCTCAAAAAAATGTGGTCTCATGGAATTCCATGAAAAAAAAATGTAATTGGTACTTGCAATTATCACTCTAGAATGAAGGAATTAATATCTTTGAGAATATTACTTGGTTGCATAGGTGGAGATCCCTACAATTGTGGGCATAGGTATTAGTTATGCAATGTGAAGTAACTGCATAATTACTTAGGTTGACTTTGTAAAATAGCTACATTGCAATTTAAATTTTGTCATTTATCAACATCTACTTATTAGTTATGCAATGTGAAGTAATTCTTTGAGTTTGAAAGATGTGTAATGC
Source organism: Sequoiadendron giganteum (assembly GCA_007115665.2). Lineage (NCBI taxonomy): Eukaryota > Viridiplantae > Streptophyta > Pinopsida > Cupressales > Cupressaceae > Sequoiadendron > Sequoiadendron giganteum. The sequence continues at coordinate 509,590,413 of CM021101.1, read as the reverse complement.
AATGAAATGGAAAACACTATGTTTTTATAAATCTGAAAGCCACATCATAACATACCTAAACCCTTGTGGTTTTTAAGCCTGTATGCATACACTTGCATTACAAATGGTAAGAACATCAATTTCTTGCCATTATTGGCAACAATGAATAAACTTGTTGAAAGTGGTGAAACATAGAGTTTTAATGGTTCTTGGAAAACACTGGGTGTTTATAAAATGATACCTTTCACTACATCCTAAGGTCTAAATAATAAAATATTTTCAAGACATTCGTACTATTTTGTAAAATTCTAAGATGCAAAACACTAGGTTTTACAAAACCTGCAATCCACTTAATGTTTGAAACCCATTTACAAAAAAAAAACCCTCATAATGTTTTAAAACCCTTTACAAATAACAACCCAAATGTTTAGAAACCCCTCACCTCACTTTGGTTGTGAACTGAATGAAATAGGGTGTTCCACCTTTTTAGGAGATGGAACAAGGGATAAGGGCCTATTTCACTTTAGTTCATTCAAGGAAACCAAGATCCCTCAACCAATTGACTTGATTGAGGAATGGGCGAAGATTAGGATGGTTTCCTTAGGTGTGATCAAACAAAGGGGGCTCATCACTAAGAAAATTATTATAAAAAAAGAGATGATTGCAATGTGTAAATCTAACTATATGACCTAGCGTATGAAATTGAAAATCAGAGTAATAAACTGAGAATGAACAGAGGTGCACCTGGAAAACTCAAGATGCTTGAAACAAGGTATACAATCTTGTATGAAATGGATAGCATGAATGTAGATATTGACACTTGATTGAATGTTATGGATCTTGAATTGAATTCTTTCTTGAATCATAAGAACCTACATCATAAATGTTAGCTCAAAAACACACATGATGCATGATGACTTTGACATGATGCTTGACTCTTGAATGTAGTTCCAAAATGCTTGATAATCAACTCTTGAATGCTCTTGAATACTCTTTAAACTCTCTTGATCATAAATTTTCTATAGTGCTTGAATACTTGAAAGCTTTAGAGAAAATATGTGAAATAACCTTGTATTTATACTTGTTTATGCCAAATTCCCCAAAATTACAACACTACAAGCCGACATCAGATCTAGGAGAAGAAAATCTCACCAAGAATTGAATTCAAAATAGGTCCAAGCTAAGGTGGGATTCATATGCCAGTTGGGGAATATGAGTCCCAGTAGCCTAGGCTTGGGACTCAAATTTTAGGAAATTTTAAGTTTAATGCCAAATTCAAGATCAAGCCTCGAAAATTAGGTGGGACCCATACGCCCAAGGTGGCGTATGAGTCCTAGATCACTAAATCTAGGAAACACAACCCAAAATCATTAAATTATGATTGGTCATTAGTTATGTGTCAGGATTATCCTCAGTGAAATACATTAAATAAGGCTTGTGGATGCAAAATGGGACCAAATAAGGCATAAAGAAACCCAATTTTAGCAGGGAGGGCCAAAAAAAGTGTGAAAATATGAAGGGATACATTTTTCTATACTACATTTAGCCTATACTTTAGTGGGAGGAGGAATTTGCTTCAAACTCACACTAAAGTAGACAAAACTGCATCAAGAGGGGTCCAAATGTACCAATGCTAGTAAGACAAGATGACTATGATCAAGAGAGTTGTGCAAGCCCCTAGGATCAAGACCCTATGTAAAACCAACATAAGCACAAAAGAACACACATGTGAACGATATAAGGAGCAACACCAAGGTACAAGAATACACTACCAAAGACATAAAGAAGGAAGAAAAACAAAAACAAAAAAGGGGGCTGGATCAAGCTTCTACTATTTGTCCAACACAATGTGGATCAAATCTAAGATATTTTTCAAAACATTTACAAGTGGAACACAATGTCCACTATGCAAACAACAAAAATCTCATAAGGGCTAGTGGAACCTTAGAGCTTCCACTAGGTGAGCTCCCAGTGAGACACATATGCATGTGGTCGGTATGCACTCACACACACAAGCAAGTGGCCATGGGAAATTCATGCTTAATTTTAGCTCCCATATTCTAACCATACCAAAGCTATACCTCTTGATAACTTTGATAAGGCATTGTAGACATGTAAAATTCAAGACATAATACTTATCGCACATCCTAAATGTCATTTTCACATCATTGACATCAATATCATCGAATAACACTGTATTTTACTTCAAAAGAATAAAAAAACCCTAATTTACTCTATTAATTAAATAATACTACATTAGTTAATTAATTCACTTTTTCATCATTTAGACCAATTAAATAAATTCCTAATCTATCTCTATTCCTCCTAATTAATTAAATAACATCAATTACTTAATTATGTTGCTAATTCACTTTATTCCCCTAAGTTAATTAAATTAATAAAACATAATGGATTAATTAAATCACTTTCCCCTAAATTTAAATAATTGAATAAATATTCAAAAACATCATTAAAAGATTAAATCAAACAAATACTACATTCTTTTCAAAAGTCAAACATGATTTGCACATTCAACTCAAAAAGATTAATTAATTAAAACAATTAATTAATTTCCCTCACCCACTTTTATGATTGAGAAAATCATGATCCCCAAATTGCTCGATATGATTGGCTGAATGCTCGATCTAATTCTCTGATTGATCCATCTATTTTTTGATAGATCAATCTATTCTTCAATTCCACAGATTATCCAATATATTTTGTCAATCCCACTGAACACTCAAAATGATTTCTTCAATCACACCGATTACATAATTAATTTGCACTAATTATTCCTATTTAAATTGTTTTAATGGTTTCCAACCATTGATCAAGATATTCTACTATGCAATCTTGAGCATTCATTTTGAAACACAAAATCTTTATAACAAACATCTTCCTCAAAAAAGATTGGAGAATCAACACATTTTACACAACGAAGTAATGCAAAGATCTTAATTGATATTTTGAAAAAGCTTCACACATATCTTTGATCAACACATGCATGTTCTTCAATATTTTACACACACAATGGAGACTTCACATTGATACGAACAACCCAATATCTTCGCAAACACACTACAACACGAGATAATAAAGCTACCTTTTTTGAGTTCATTGTTATTATTTTCTTTGAATTACGTTATTGAATTCATTAATTGTGTAGTTTCATTTTGTGAGTAATGGGAATGAATCATATTTTTGTTTATTTAGATTAGTTTCCATTGATTCAAATTGATCATTTGCATCTTCCCGATTTTCCCCTTACACATTGTAGCATGCCGGATGGGACCACGGTTCTTAACACTAATCATTTTGTGAGAAAATTTTGAAGTTACAGGTTTCAAAAGTGCACTATAAAATCTACACGCATAGCCTATATGATTTTTTCATGCTAGATTTCATGTTCTAGCTATATTTGACCCTTTGCTGGTTGCTTTTGACATTTTTTGTGCTTTGCAAAAATAACAGACTCACACTTGACTTTTTTGGCTGCTTATCCTTAAAACACAAAGCCCACACTTGAATTTTTTGCTCGTAATTTCTTGTGATAGGGCCACTTCTGCATAAAGTTCTCTTTTTCTCTATCAAACTATTATCTGAGATCTGCAAGTCAATTTTTAATTTCTAATGTTAATGTTTGATTGTTTTGGAATTTTTAAAATGGTGATAAAATCGTCTGTGCAGCTCTTGCAGGATATGGAACATATTACATGAAGCAAACGAGTAACACATTTATTAAAGGGAAGGTGAATGGTTGAAGTTTCAAAACTTTTCAAAGCTTTTTTTAAAACTTAGAAAAATGATTTCAATTAGTGCTCTAAAAAGAACTTTTTGAAGCTTTTTAGCTTAGCGAATGTTTTCAATTAGTGATAAAAAGAACCCCACCAACCAATTCTTTCAATTAGTGCTCTAAAAAAAACTTTTTGAAGCTTTCTAGCTTAGCAATTTTTTTCAATTAGTGCTATAAAAAGAACCCCACAAACAAATTCTTTCAATTAGTGCTCTAAAAAGAACTTTTTGAAGCTTTCTAGCTTAGCAAATGTTTTCAATTAGTGCTCTAAAAATAACTCTTTCAAATTTTTCTAGCTTAGAGAATTTTTTCAATTGGTGCTATAAAAAATCCCACAAACAAATACTTTCAATTGGTGATCTAAAAAGGATTTTATTTCAAAATCTTTCTAGAACAAACGATTTTATTTTGTTGACCATTAAGACAATGCTTTAGAAAAAAACTTTGGTTGGTGCTTAAAAATGAAAAAATCAAATTATTGTCTTGCACATTGCTATATCTTTGTCGAAAATCTAGAATATTTAGTTTTGGTGCATGTAAAAAGAACAAAAAAAATTGCTATCTTGTACAAACTTTTTATTCTCATTTTACTTTATTTTTTATTTTTATGTTTTTTTCCATTTTTTGAACTTAAAAAGAACATTGCAATGAAGTCTATATCATGTATTTCATGTTTGGAAAACTAGGTGTTTATCCTCTCCCCTCGTGCCTTTCAACAATCTTATGTGACAAAAGCATCTTGAGTTTCACACCATTTGTTTACATTTCAAAGCATACCTTTAGAGGGCCTACCTACCAACTTGTGAGAGGGAATAAAACAAGTAGTACTCTATTTTGGTCTGCAATATAAATATTTTTGGGTGTGAGAAAATTTCTCACCCACCTAGTATGAATGTTCTATACTGACAAAAGTCTCCCCTAGTATTTGTGTGATATGTAAAAACCCGCAAGGGTTGGGAGGCCTCTTAATTGAGTGAATCACCACATGTATAGACACTAGTTATCCTCAAACATGACTAAGAACCAATTTTGTAGAAGCTAACCCTTTTAGCCAAAATATTCTCTAAAGTGATGCATCAAAACTTTAATTATGAGAAATTATTTACCAAGTTCGACTTATGGTTGAGCTTAAAACACTCTCCATTTGCTGCATGTAAAATTATACCTTTGAGGCATGAGGTAAGCCCATCTAGGAGGAAGTGTCTATCCCTAGGGTATACATTGTCTTCATGAAATTTCCACATTTATTCGGTTACTTTGAAACGTCAAACATTGTGCTTGAATTAAAATGAACATATCAAAACAAGCATTTAAGATGGTTCTCGAAACATCAAACCTTTTGAATTTAGTATGAATACTTTGAAAAAAGACTTATGTTTGCACTCCCTAAAAGATATCTTAAACAAATATCTTTGAAGGTTTTTGAGCATTTAGGCTCACATTTTAAATCATATTACAAACAATGTAAATCTTGGAAAATATAGCTTTTATCATATCAACTTCCATTAACTTTTGTGGAAAGAAATGTGCTTAAGTTGTAGATATTTAGGTCACATAAGTTTTGATTGTTGTGTTTCATGATATCACTTGCCAAATCTTGAAACAAATCAAACAAAATCATCCAAAACTACAAAAAAAAATCCAAGCTACTACCAAATACTGAAACTAGAAAAAAATCTACACAGGGGTCACTTTTGCTTCTATTTTTGCTGCATTTGACACAAAATTGGTTGCATCCGGCCTAAAAATCTCTCTTTTTCTCTTTGTCACATGATATTTATTGGTATAAACCTACCAAACTTGAAAATCTAAGCTCACTTGATTAAAAACTAGTCACACTTGACCTTTTTGTGTTGCAATTGACAAAAATTTCCAACCAAAATTGACTAAAAACTACCTACATTCACCTAAACAACTCACTTTCTCTTGGGAAAATCACCAATTTGAAAAACCACATATAGAGGCTACTTTTGAAAAATTTGAATGCAATTGATTCCATATTATTGTCGTGCTTGACAAAAACCTGGCCGTAGTTGACAAAATTTGTCACTTTTTCTCAAAACTTGTTGCTTTTTCTTAAAACTTACTGCTTTTGCTCTATTTTGGTGAAAATAAAAAAATCAATCTAAAATTGGTTATAGATGCTTTGAAGAAGTGAAACAATTATACTCATAAAATGCATTATAATTTACATCAATCCACCATCTATTTAGAAAAATATAACCTCATCCTACTTTTAGAAATCAAAATTAAAACAAACAAACTTGAATAATTCCTTCACTCACACTTTTAAGATATCAACATTTGCTCGAACCTCATGGCTAGTTCAACTAAATTTCCTACAACATATCCTCTAGAAGAAGAATTGAAATATCGATCCATGTCTTTTAGCATTTTGAGTTCCAAGAATAGCATCACTCCAAAACATCACTCAAACCTTAGGGTCTTGAGAATCACAACAACCATATCAAAACACCATTTTCATCATTTCACCGAATGACCATTTGGTGTTTGATTGCTCTAGTTCAAAACTCAAACCTCACACTAGCTATTATAAAACAAAACTTTGAGCTGATTGAAGGAGAAAAAACATACATTATCAGTAGTTTGAGGAGCTTCATATTCAAGAAAAAGGATGTTGAACATCTAGAATATTGAGAGGGGGTGAATCAGTATTCCACAAGCCGATAATAAAATCCACTTAACCATTATCACAATTTTGACTAAATCAACAAGAGAGATCATAGAAACAAGACAATACAATCAGACACATGAACACCAAGATTTTTACATGGAAAAATAAGAATGGGAAAAACCACAGTGAGGGTTAACTCAACATATATTATATCTAGATACAAAGTATTATGAGGCTCACTAGCAAGACTCACTATCCTTAAAATGCTCATAACCTAAGTACAAAAGATGGCTCACTACCAAGATACAATTATGGTGGCTTACTATGAAAATAATGAGTTGGTGGAATACACCTTCAATGTTCAGGGCTCAGTTCCATTGAAGCTTAGAATATAAATTACTACATTTCTCAACAGATTTGTATTACCGATAAGGAATTTAGACTCTGATCTTATCCTTTGTTCACATTCACTTCTCACTTGCTTGTTCATACACATACATATCTCTCTCTACACATATTTTTTCTTGCTTCTATCTTATATATACAAGTATATCTTATTCATCAATTACGTTAGCCTAATTCAATAAACACAAAATAATCAAAACCTTTCTTCATTGGCACCAAATAAGATTTGATCATTTTATTCATGTAGTGCATTATGCCAAGTCGGCTATTAGTCTTCATAATATATTGCATTCACTAAGTTGACCAAGACTAAACCATAATTATCCAAACCATCAAATAATCCTCAAAGGAAACACCTTCCATATTTGAGAACACATTAATTTCCCATCATACTACTAGTAAAGAGACTATCAACAAAATCGTAATATAAGAATGTTCACCTTAGTAGAATGTAGAGTCTCCCACAAACTATACCTCACATAGAACAATAGTAGGATACAAAGTTAAACTCTTTCAAAGATAACTTTTTGTTCATAGCAAAAGACATCTCAAGGTCTAGGATATAGCTATCTAAATGAGTTAATAAAACATGGTTAAGAGATCATATTCATATCAGATCTTGTGATGAGTTCTAGACTCAAATACCAACATACTGATCCATCACAAAGGAGTATTACCGGTAGAGAACAATTTCTAGTAAACCAAGCAAACTTCCCATATAGTTATCACCATGTAGTTATTACTATGTTGACATCAATGACAACATAGGAATAACCAACATAGTCATCCATACTTCATGCTCATGTTGCAAAGTTTTCAACAATCTCTCCCTTTGGCATTGATGAAAACATGCATGACAAGAACTTTTCAAGTATATTGCACTGAATGTTTTGACTACTCCCCCTATCAAAACTGTTCTTCACAAAAAAAAATCATCTAACTCTTTATCTCTCCATCTCTTTATCTCTCCCCCTTTGACATCAATGACAAAGGAAGGGGTCTAGTATAAATGTACATATTCATCAAAAAGTAATAAAAAATATATGAACACTAAATTATCCTGAAGAACCTCTGAGACTCTCCAAGATAGCTTTCCATGATGCTTTACCTTCTTCCCATGAACCTTTTGCACTGATTAGAGTCTGGTAAAATGGATCAAGTTTAGTTAGATACTCTATACCATTTGTTAAAGTATTGGGATTAATATTGATCTCTGATAATTCACTAATACAACCAAAAGCACTAGAAACATAAGTATGTTTGAGTTTAATCATGTCTCTGAGTGCCACGAATATCTTGATATCATTTGTCCTTCGACCCTATAGAGAGAATATTTTTTCCTAATGCTGCACAATGTAGGACCACCTCTGGTTATCTTTATCTTCTATTAATCTATATGTATATTCCTAAGTTCTTAGTTGAGACTCACTCATCAATGTATTTCTAGACCAATCTAGACAAAAGGAAAGTAGTTTCTATGCCTCTTTTTCACAACCTTATACACTCTCCAATTCCTTCATTAATTGATCATGTGCATTCACACATTTTCCTTTGATATCATTCAAATTTTCTTCATCAAATCTAATTCCAATAGACATTTAAAGTCCAAAGATGTAGACTTTCAAAGAATTAATCATACCACAGAGATTCTCTACAACAGAAATAGATGATAAAAATTAGCATCGAGAATAACCTTCTGCAAATCTTCCATAGCTATCTGAATATTCATTCTTTCATGCTCATGTTCAAGCTTGCTTTCTTTTGCACCTTCTAGCTTCATTTCACTCTTCCTTTTCTTCCCTATTCTGGTCATGCTATCAGAGGTACTTTCTTCATTGAGATACTTATGGCTTTCCAAGATAATTTTAACATATATATCAATTTCAGCCTCTGACACTTCATAATCCAATCTAGATATCCAAACTAACCTTGATTCAACTGCTTCCATGTGATAGAAATCTGTAGACACAAGAAAATTTATGCTTCTAGAGTATATTTCCATAACACTTACTAGAATCCTAGACCTTTTGTTCATCCTTATCTAAAATGTTCCAAAGAATGTAGCAAGGGCTGATTCTTGTGCATCCAAACTAATAAGATTTATCACAAAACTCTTGATTTGATAAGCAATAGGCTCTAAATTTGACCATTCTAACCTTCCTATTACCACTAACTCTTTCAAAAATTAAAAGAGTAGACAAACAACTAAATTTCCATATTGAAAGTTATTATTTTTTATCTTCTTGATATCCTTTAAATTCTTCAAAATATGTATGTGAAGTAGCTCACACAAGTCATATTCCATACCTCTTATTACGATATCAACAAAAATATTCACCACAAAAATAGAAACTCTAGAGCCATTGTTAGGGATACAAACTTTATGACCAATGACCATATTAGCATACCTTATTACCGGATCAACAATCAATCTCAAACCAATTTTTTTTCCTTTAGAACTTGCACCTGTAACCTCAATTATTTATTTCTCATTCATAGTCATTAGTTTAGGAACTGACCTAGAGGAACATAGACCAATTACATCTCTATTTTCTTCTCTTATGACCAACTGTGCCTCATCAGTCCACAAAGATTCATCATGAATTCTGCTCAATACCATCTAAATATACTTCTTCTCAAATTCAAACAAAGGAAATTTCCTCCAGACATCCATATTTTTCTCAACTAATACTCTGTAGGCATCATGATTTTCTTTCAATTCGTTCTCCCAAAGCACATTCAACTAAACTAATGGTATTTCTTCAATATTATTGTAAAAAATGGCATAGATATCTTTTGTAGGAAACACTCTCGAAGGGATGCAAGAGAATGCACCAACAGATTCTTCTGACACATTCATCATATATCTCTACAACCTAGCTTTATCCACACAATTCACAATCTTTGAATTATCCATCAATAAAAGTAAAATATTGTGCAAACAAGAATACCTCTAAAAATGTCAACCAAGAAATGTATAAACATCCTATTTCTAGAGCTCACTTCGAATTCATCTATTACTTTCTTCAAATTTTGAAACTTCCTATGCACACTTCTCTGAAAATATATAGGCCTTTAATTTTATCTGAACTTATTCCTTTCATTCCGAATGATTTTGCAATAAATGTTTCAACTTGCAGGTAGATTGCCTCAAAAACTATGTATACCTTCATTCTTTCAAATTTTGCAAACCTCATTCTTCACACATGTGATTGATAAAATACCTTAATCTTGTTACCACATTAAATATACTTCTATCATGATATGACACAAGTACCAATGAGGGGGTTTATTATATTTTTTGATGATTTCTCCCCCTTAGCCACTGCTTTTATTTAGAGATTGACGGGAGTATCTATACTGAAGGTCGGCACAAATAAGACTAATGATTCATTTCTCCAATTCCTTTCCATTTCTTTTCTTTCCTTTCCCAGATCAAAGGTTTGATCATTCTTCTTTTTCAGATAGATTTTATTCTTTCTTTTGTTGTTACTACCAGGATGTTTCAATTTTCTATACTTACAACAAGTAACATTCTTCTTTCCATTTTCCTTTTTATCTAATAGACTATATTTATATCTATTCTTATTTTCCTTATGACCATATTTGTTGTAGGAATAACAAACACCATTGAAATATAAATACCTTTTTGCATCATGTCATTTGACATGAGTTTTTCTAAAATTGCTTCTTTGCTCCTTGATTTGTCTATCTTTGTACCACATATTCTTACTAGTGAATTTCTTCACTTTCGAAATCTGACCTTTTTCAAACCCTAAACTAGTCTTATCCATTTTCGGTTTTTGAGGGGTAATCAATTCATCAAGCATCAACGAGCTTATCCTAAATTTCTCTTCAATACTCTTTTCCCTTTCCAGATTACATCTCAATAATTCTGCTTCTAATTCAAGCTTTGCACATTCATCCATCTTCTTTTGAATTTTAATTTCTTGACATTCTTCAATTCTTTTCTTCTCATCCAATTGTTCCAATAGGCTAGTGATGATTTCATCTCCTCCAGTCAACATATCACATGAAACTATAATTTTACTTTGTAGCTTTTGAATATGCTAATTTTCTTTTATCAACTTATCCTTTAAGGCTTCCATTTCTTCAAAAATTTGATAGGGACTATTTTTGAAGGAAAAAATTTCTCATATTCAAATTTTGGGACCTTCCTCAAGCTGTTAGGCTTCATCTGAGGAACCAAGCTCTAATACCAATTGTTGAACATCCAAAATACTAAGAGGGGGGGTGAATCAGTATTCCACAAACAGATAATAAAATCAACTTAATAATTATCACATTTTTTATCGAATCAGTAAGAGAGATCATAGAAACAAGACAATCCAATCATACCCATGAACACCAAGATTTTTATGTGGAAAACCCAAAATGGGAAAAAACATGCCAAGGGTTAACTCACAATATATTATAGCTAGATAAAAAATATTACGGAGCTCACTGCCAAGACTCACTATCCTTAAAACGCTCACAGCCTGAATACAAAAGATGGCTCACTACCAAAATAATGAACTAATGGAATACACCTTCAATGTGTAGGTTTTAGTTCCATTGAAGCTCAAAATATAAAGTACTACATCACTCAACAAATCTATATTAGTGATAAGGCATTTAGGCTTTGATCTTCCCCTTCATTCACATTCACTTCTTGCTTGCTTGTTCATACAAATACATATGTCTCTCTACACATCTTTTCGCTTGCTTCTATCTATATATATACAAGTATATCTTATTCATCAATTAAGTTGGCCTAATTGGATGAACACAAAATAATTAAAACCTTTCTTCATCAGCACCATATAAGATTTGATCATTTTATTCATGCAGTGTATTATGCCAAGTCGACTATTAGTCTTCATAATATATTGCAATCGCTGACTCAACCAAGACTAAACCAAAATTATCCAAACCAACAAATAATCCTCAAATCAAACACCTTTCAGATCTGAGAAAACATTAATTTCCCATCATACTACCAGTAAAGAGACTATCATCAAAACTGTTGTATAAGAATGTTCACCTTACTAGAATGTGGAGTCTCCCACACATTATAGCTCACACAAAACAATAGTAGGATACAGAGTTGAACTCTATTAGAGATAACTTTTTGTTCATAGAAAAATTCATCTCAAGATCCAAGATATAGCTATTTGAATGAGTCAATAAAACATGGTTAAGAGATTAGAGTCATATCAGATCTTGCGATGAGTTCTAGATTCAAATACCAACATATTGATCCATCACAAAGGAGTATTACTAGTAGAGAACAACTTCTGGTAAAGCAAGAAAACTTCCCATGTAGTTATCACCATTTAGTTAATACCATGTTGACATCAATGACAACATAGGAACAACCAACACAATCATCCATACTTCATGCTCATGTTGCAAAGATTCCAACAAAGGCAACACCAAACTAGTGAAGAAACACAACAAACATCATAGGAAAATAGGACCAAAAAGTAGATATTGCAACTGAAAGGCATGTATTACTATCTCTTGCATGGAAATAGGTATCCTCTTTTCAAAAACCATAAAATCCCAAAAAAAAACATAATTTCATTTCCTAAAAACTGAAAATTCAAAATAAAACAAAAAAACAAGCAATTGAACCCCACACATGTGTTTGTCCTCATGATCTCTGGAAAGACCAAAGTCCTTAAATGAAAATCCATATTCTACCTTTTCAAAAAGAGGCATCATAGTTCAAGGTCTATCAAGAGGTGCATCTTGAAGACTTACCGCAACTGGGACATCTTGCTAAGAAACTTTTATGCTCACCCTTTAAGGAACAAATCAGACTTGCATATCCAATTTGAGCCCATACCACCATCTCTCATGGGGCAATAGTGTCATCCTTCAAAATAAGAAAATCCAAAATAAACATAATGTCATTTCCTCAAAAATAGAAAAACATAAAAACAAAGCATTCTTTTATTCCATAGTTAGAAGTCACAAAACATTCACAAAAGCTTGGCACTTGTTTATGACAATTACCAGATCACAACATGGAAGCAAACAAAAGCAATGCTAGCATACCCCAAAAAACACCACAAACGATGAAAGTGGCCCATAGGGCTATAGGCCAAGTGATCTTGAAACACCTCAAAAGAGACCCACATTCAAAGCAACAACAAACTAATCACCTAGCAAGAAAGAGGTAATCTATAGTTAACAAGAAGCCATAGCTAGAGAAAAGAAAAATCCCAAGGATATGATCATAGAGGAATTAGATAATGAAGAAGAAATAAATGATGAATTATTTCAACATTCTAACAATCCCAAGGTACCCAAACTAATGGACAAACTCATAAGAAAGGATCCAAACACTTAATTTTTCAAGTTAGCGTAGAGCAGGGCTAAATTTCCTATAGACTTCAACGTAGGTCTCAAAGATCCTCACCTTATTCCCTCAGGAGATAAATCATTTGTGAGAGAGATACCCAAACCACTAGAGATTCCAAACATGCCACGAGTCTTGTCAAAAGGAAATGATCAACCAATGGAAACCGTTTGTATAAAAAACCATCCCAAATCGAACAAGTGATGATGGACCAACAATATCAAGGAGGTCCATCTCAATACATGCCCCTAAACACTTCGTATATTAACCATTCCCAAAATGTACCAAATCAACAAGGGTAATTCTCACAACAATACCATCAACAAGGTGGGCCACATGGTCCCCTTCCCCTTCAATAGTACCATCAACAAGGAGGGTCCTATGGTCCCCTTCCCAATCAACAATACCAACAACAAGGTGTGCCATAGGGTACCCTTTCCAATAAACAAGGTAGGCCACATGGTACCCCTCCCAATCAATAGTACCAACAACAAGGTGTGCCACAAGGTACCCTTTCCAATCAACAAGGCGGGCCATATGGTCCCTTTCCCAATCAACAGTACCAACAAAAAGGTGTGCCAAAAGGTACCCTTTCCAATTCATCCCATCAATAAGGTGTCCCACAAATAAACTATTAGGATAACCTTAAAAATAGTTTGTACCAACAATAAGGTGTGCCACATGGCACCCTTTCCAATTCACCCATCAAGAAGGTATCCTACTAACACACTATCAGGATAACCTTAAAAACAATTCACTCCAACAATAAGGTGTGTCATAGGGTACCCTTTCTAATTCATCCCATCAATAAGGTGTCCCACCAATGCACTATCATGGTAACCTTCAAATTAGTTTTCTCTAAAAAGAAGGTGTGCCATAGGGTACCCTTCCCAATTCATCCCATCAATAAGGTGTCCACCAATGCACTATCATATTAACCTTCAAAATAGTTCACCCCAACAACAAGGTGTGCCATAGGGTACCCTTCATAATTCATCCCATCAACAAGGTCGACCATAGGGTATCCCATCAATGCACTATTAGGGTAATCTTCAAAACAGTTCACTCCAACAACAAGGTCTACCATAGGGTACCCTTCCCAATTCGTCCCATCAATAGGGTGTCTCACCAATGCATCATCAAGGTAACCTTCAACATAGTTCACCCCAACCACAAGGTGTACCGTCAATGCACTATCAAGGTACCCCTCCACAACAACAAGGAGCTAACCTTCCTTACATTCAATAAGGAGCTAACTCTCCTTACATTCAATAGGGAGCTAACCCTCCTTACATTCAACAAGGAGATAACCCTCCTCATGTTCAACAAGGACTTAATACTCCTTTTACACAACAAGGACCTAACCCTCCTTTCACACAACAAGGATTTAACTCTCCTTCCACCCAACATGGTTACTAAGGTATCATACCTCCACAATACCCAACCTATGAGAAAAAAATGTAGGACAACGAGGTTACTACACACAGTATCCAAAAACAAACGTACCAAAAATAGAGGTAGACATCGGACTACAAGCCATAAACTAGAGAATATCAGACATGCAAATAGGGAAACCAAAGAAGACTTATACCCTTAAGGATATATGTCCATTTCCTTTTGAGCGTTCCATCACTATGCTTCCTTTTATAAAAAACTTTCAAATACCAAAGTTTGAAAAATACAAAAGCAAAGGAGATCTAGTAGAACTCATATGATATTTCTCACTATCATGCATGGAAGTCCAAAATAATGATTCAAATCTAATGAGGCTCTTTCCACATAGTCTTACTGGTCATGTTATGGAGTGGTTATCCCATCTACCCCCAAGAATTAAAATTTTTGATGAACTAACTACAAATTTGTAAAACACTTCTCATTCAATATAGAATAGGACATCACCATCATGGAGCTATACAAAAATAAATAGATTCAAGGATAATCCTTCACCTCCTACCTTCAACAATGGAGACATAATGCTAGTCGATGCAAATGGCCTATTCCTGATAAAGAACTAGTAGACATATTTTTTTCCAATATCCAAGAAGTCAACTACCAACTCACCATGCTATGTCTTGAAAACTTTAGAGAAACCATTGAGAAGGGATTACACATAGAAAGTTCTCTCATAGTAAGGGGAGTGATTAAGCTAAACAATCAAGAGACAATTCCTCTAATTCAAAGTAGAAATTTGAAGATTTGGGCCAAGAAAAAAAATCCAGCAACAATGGGGTAGTTGATGCTAGTACTATGTGGAATGTACAAAATCCTAACACACCACAAAAAAACCAACTTACCTATCCCCAAAACAATCAAGCAATCAACCAATAGACATATTAGGGAGGGTAACAAAGGTAATATGATCAATCGAGAAGGATGTTCATGGTATTAAGAGAGCCACTTGATATAGTCATGCATAGACTAGTGCAATAAAACCTCATCAAGGTCAATGATCTCCCAAACTATGAGAAGCCAACATTCAAAACATCAAGGTACAATGAGAAGGATTTATGTGAGTTCCACAAAATAAAATGACATACAACAAACAACTACATGAGAATCAAGCACATAATACAAGACTTGATCGACAAATGTGAAGTGGATATCGAGCATCATCTTGGAAATAAATACCTCTCGATATACACAAATCCAATTCTAAACCATGTTAAAAAGAAAGACAAAGGAAAGGACCAAGAATGTTGCAATGCTAACTACACTTATGGTGACACAGTTTTAGGTACCCTCTCTCAAGAAAATGATACTAGGGTAAATGTAGTGACTATACAAGTTAGGGAAACCAAATATAATATAACTACCTATTGAGGGAGAGTTATAATATAGGAAGCCCCACCTAAGTGTTATGCCTTGCATAACCACCCCATTTTTTTGCCTTGGTCAAAATGGGTCCCCCTTTTTGTGTTTCTATCCTTGGGTCTTTTTTAACAAATTTTGGAGTTGTTCTTTCTTCCAAACTTTGTTTTTGTTCCCTTTGTTCTATCGGAACTGAATCTGGACTTGAAACTCATTTTAAGTTTCATTCCTTGACTCCTTCCCAATCCCATTCCCGCTCGTCTCTTTGGTTGTTTCTTTAGTTTTTTGTGTTTCCTTTTCGTGGGGCCGGATTTGGAATAGATTTTGAATTCATAACTTTTTAAAGTTCGAAGTTTTGTTCCCTTCCCATCTCTGCCCCCGCTGTTTTATTTTGTCCATTTTGTTTCAAGGTCGGTGTTTTTAGTCTCGTTTTTGTGTCATTATTTTTCTCTTCGTTTGTCCCTTCATTCTTCTGTCTTTGTCAAAACCAAAACTAGAATCAAGATCAAACTTGGAACTTTACAAAAGTTCCCTGATTGATCTCAATCCCGATTCTACTCTTGCTGCCTCATTTTGTTCACCACTTTACTTCGGTTGTGTGATGGTTTTGTACCTATTCCCACTATGATCCTATGCCTGACCTTCCGCATTAATGGCATTAATTGCAGTCTCCTCGAACATATGAAATCAAATTTTAACCTTAATTAAGGTTAATTTTTTGCTTATTATTATTGTTTAAATAGTGAAAACACAACAGAGCTGATACAGAGTAGAGGAAGCACGATTTGATCAAAGATCAAGCATTTTTTGTGCGAGTTTGGATCGAGAGCCAATCAGTTAGGTTACGTGATGAGGTAGGGTTTCTTTTCTCCTTTTTTCCTTTGTTTTGTTCTATTTTTGGTGGGTTTTGGTTTGTCATTTTTCCTAGGGTTCAGTTTTTTTGTTCTTCTTGAATCCCCATTTGGTGCTTGGTTTGTTTTGCTTGTTTTTCTTTGTTTTTTTTCAGTTCACTTTCAGTTCTTTTCTTTGTTTCTATTTTAGTGTTGTCGTTTCTTGTTTGTTTTTATCTCAATGGTCATTTTCGCATTTTTTCGTGCTCGTACTGTTGTGCCCTAGGTTTTGGGGGTGTCTCTTTCAATCAGTTTCATGTGTTTGTGGTGGTCTTCAATCTATTTCCTTTCAGGTTTTGCATGTCGAATCGTCGATTTCTAGTAGGGTTTTTGGATACCCTAATTCCTTAAATAGATGTTTTCAATAAACTAGGGTTTTTATGTGTCATCGTTAATTTAGGGTTGTGCCCCAGTTGTTGGTTTCCCCTTTGGTTGTATGGGGAATAGGTTAGCACTATTATTTTAAACCTCCTTGCCTTATCAGGGGACCTTGTTTTAAGGTCGTGATGTCATTCGCTATCCTATGAACCTTCTACTGATGATGTCATATTTTGATCTTAGCTGAAGTCAAATTCAAGAATGGTTTCATTCATGAACCTTTGTTAGCAATACATGTCTAATTCATTTCTAAGCCCACTTCCGATGAATTGTGGATTATTTCATATCTTTTACACTGGAAGAATCGAAAGCGGAACCAAAACGAGATATGAATTTGTGATTTTCTCTTGGAACTCATCCAGTTTTCACTTTGATTCTAATTTTTCTCTATGATTTGTTCTGACCCCAGTCTCCATTTTGGTCCCGATTCCAACAGTGCTTTATATCCTTATAGGGACATTCTTCTACTTGGTCCCGCTTCTTGTGGGTGATTAATCTTACTAAGTATGGAGAAAATGCATAAAGCACAAAGTGACATGGAAAGGTGAGATCTCTAACATGGTTTCTATGCTTTCTATAGATCTAATGTTGCGTTTTTGTTACAAGATTAAGAGATGTCAAGAGCATCAGGTGAGGATTCTCAAAGGAGCCAACTAGTGGAAACTTCAAAGCAAGGAGTTAAGCCTAAAAATTCAAGGAAGAACAACTCCCTTATACTTTAAAATACAAGCATCAGGCTCCTACCATCACTACTAGTAAGGTGGATTCTGATTGGGTGGATATCATTGATACCAACTTGGGCCCATTCCATTGTGAGGAATTGTTCTTAGAAATGTTTGTTGAGGAGGTAACAAGGAGAACTCAAAGAATTGTTGAATCTAGTTTAGGCATGTTACTATATTTCCTCTATTAGTCTAATGTTCTGAGTTAATAATGACAGTAGCCAGAGCCTACAATCCTGCTACCAAGAAATGTGTGGAATCATAGGGGAATGCCATTATTGATCTAACTCCATAAATGATCTAGTTCATGTTCAATGTGCCCACCCCACAAAATCCTAGGCAACTCAATGAGGCAGAGGCCTTGAAGATATATAGTAATAATAAATAGGCTAACAGAGCTCATTTAAACAAGAGATGGATGAGAGCTGAGAAAAATTCTCTGGTTAAGCTTCCAGATTAGCTTAAAAGGTTGTAGTTTTACAAGGATATTGGGGACATCATAATGATGCTATCTAGTGTATTTGGGAAGGATGCCTTTCAATTCAAGGAATGGATGTATCCATTCATTCAAACTATCCTAGATGGTAGGCAACAATTTGATTGGCCTATGATTGTTTCTGAATGCATACATAATCAAAATTTTCTTCATGACCTCTTATGTGATTTATGTAGCAACAAGAATAGGCATCTTTCCAGGGTTAAATGTAGTAGGAATATTAGGAGAAGCTCAAGGATAGAATAAGGTGTGGAATCATTATGATCAACTCACCTTACAGAGTTCTGAACAACATTATAGAAGGGTTAATGATGCATTTCTATATGTCATTATTAACTAGCTCACATGAGATGTAGGATACAGATTGAGCCAGGAAGCCATGAAATTTATTGCAGAGTGGGGACATTGGTTCATCTAATACCCTAGTTTCACTTATTTCAGATTGGCTGGATTTGATGGCCACCCTCACGTACTCCCTAGGTGTTGTAACAACATGATTGTTTTGATGGAGTTCATTTATCAAGCCTTGGGATTAACTCCAAATTTGGTATAAAACATAAGCCCAGTTGTCACAAATTCCCCATGAAGTTGGGTGAATATAGATATCCACACCTTGTAGGAGCCAAGGTAGTGTGCAATGAGTTGGTGCACTTTAAGTTAGGATTATACATTGCTAGGAAGCATTATGATCCTAAAAAGAAGATGAATGCTTTGCTTGCTTCTATTTTTGACAAACACTTCAATCTATTGGAGGACTTATGGAGTGATCTTCAAGATGATTATGACCTAAGGAAAATAAATTATGAAAGGTTTCCCATCCCACTCATGGTGGAGTGTGGGGTGACTTTGGATCCCCAATATGATGCACAAAATATAGGCACCAAGAACTTGGATCCTATGGATTGGAGTGTAGAAGAATCCATAGATATCAAACAAATAGCAAGGCCGATATTGGATAGAAGCATACAATGGGTTGTGCTAAGAACCAAGGAACTTGGAGCTGAAACTTCCAAGAAGAGAAAAGGTGTGGGTACCACTCAAGGGTATAGGAGGACAAAAAGAATAATGCCTCCTAAGGAGCCCTTGGAGTTCTTCCCTCCCAATATAGAAGAATTTGAACTTGAAATTATCGCTCAAGATCTTCCTGAAGCACATGAAGAGGAAATCCCAATAGGACCTGGGGCCTCAACATTGGTTGTAGGTGAGTCATCTACTCAAACCCCTCTTACAGAGTAGCTAATTGAATATATGCCTAGGGGAATTCTTCACAAGGAAGCTAAATCCTTGAAAGGAAAGGAGCCTGAAGTTGAAATTCATGATATAGAAATAGATTCTAAAAATACTCTTTCTGATAAAGAAACACATATGGAAGAGCCTCTTGATGAAACCAAGGATGTAGAAACTGAACATGTTCTTACTCCTAAAGAGAAATGGAAGCTATTTGAGGAATCTAAGGCACAATTTGAAGTATTCAAAAAACAACAAAAATTAGAGGCCAAACAAAAAGCTGATGAGTTGGCCAAGAAGCAATAACAAAAGGAACAAGAACTCAAAATGGAGGAGAATGACAGATTAGCAATACTACAAAAAATCCATGATCTTGAGGAAGAAAAGGGTAGAAAGAGGAGAGAAAAGGAAGCCTTTGAAGCTAAATTCAAGATCATCAAAGAATCATACAGGAAGAAGGAAGAAGAGGAACGTTTACTAAGGGAAAAAGAGGTTGAAGAGCTTTCTAAGCATGAAAAAAAGGAGAAAGAAGCATGGAACAAGCTCAAAGACTTGGAGAGGTAGAGAGATAAATTTCTTGAAGAAAGGAGGTTAGAGGAATAATTTTTAAATAAGGAATTAGAATATAAAAGGCTACATGAGCAGAAGGATAAGGAAGAGGTTGATAGGATTGCACAAGAGGAAGCACAAAAAGAACAATAGAATATACAAGTTAATTCTCAGCCAAAGGCTACCATGTTATCACCATTATCTTTTGCCACTTCTACCTCTTCCTCAGCACAAGTGGTCACAACTCCCAATGCTCCTACATGGCTGAAGCTCAACTTGGAGAAGAAACAAATAGCTCAACCCCAACCTCTCAACTGGGATGAGATGATGAAGGAGATAGAGAAGGAGAGACCCAAGAAGAGGGCTAGGGTTTTGCATTCTACCAAACTCATCGATGCAAGGGAAATCATTGTTGAATGTGCAATCCCAGTGGTGGATAAGGACAAGGAAGACATGCAAGTAACTAATTACCAATTGGGAATGGTCAACTTGGGGAGACCTATAAGGAATCAACAAATGAACCCTGTTGATATTGTAGCTTCCTCCACCAAGTCTAGAATGATCAAAGATAGGGAGAAGAAGGATGAACTTAAGGCCCAATTGGATCAGTTACACAAATTCTTAAATGATGTCTCCACTCCGGTGTCTCAACAAGCTACTGCTTTGAAAACCCCAATTTTACTTAGTAAAAAGGATGCTGATAAATTGGTTGAGATGAAGAATAAGGTGAAAATTATGGATAGATGGATTGAAAAACTCAATCAGGAGGTTGGTGAGGTGTTGGTTGATAGTTTTGAAGTCCATAAAGTAGCACTTGAGTTGGTAGAAGAAATGGGGCATCATGCTGAAGCCCTAGGAAAACTGGAGGAAGAATACATGGGATATGTCAGGAAGTTGAAGGACATAAGAAAAATACCAATGTCAACTCTTTTAGAGAAGTCAATCCTTGAAGAGGAAAATGCAGATTTCCTTGAGAAGATTGCTAATATAATCTGATTTAGATCCAATTTCATTTATAAGAACAAGGATGAAGTCCAAGATTCTTGCAAGGACTTGAATGAGAAAATTGATGAATTGGAAATTGTGGTGGCTATTATAGTCAATGTGGATATTCTAGTTTAAGAAGGTATGCCTTTAGATAAGTTGAAGGAAAAATGGAATGATAGATTTTAGGAGGTAATGCAAAAGGAAGATGATTGAGAAGACTTGTTGCTCGATAGACTTATGGAAATTAAAGATGAGGCGAAAGTTGCTAGGAGGGAATTAAGTAAATTGAAAGATATGCAGGAATTTACCTCATCAGAGTTAAAGAGAATCAAATTTGAAGACAGTTGGGTAGATGGACCTGATGTGGACATCCTTCAACAAGTGTTCTCTAGTTATGATGAATATCTCATTAAGCATCAAACACAGGAGTGAGCTGGGATCAAAATATTCTCTCTTTGGCATACAGCTTCTTCCTCTCTCCTATTTTACAGGGTTTTAACATGGGTTGAACTAAAAGTTCCCATCAGCCAATTCTATCTTCTTCCTTGGGCTTCAGATTTTGGACAATAGGGCAATCACCTTTTAGAACTAAGACTAGTTCAGTTTCTTCTTTAGTTATGATTCTTTGATTGTGGATCTGATTTTGTAATTGAGAGGAACTTATGCATTGTATGTCTATATGTACTTTTGAGCTCTATGTTGTAAAGGTTGGCTGATTGAAGAAGGATCAGCCACCTAATGTGATAATAGATAAGAAATATAGTCTTAGATCTTTTCATAATTGTAGCTAGATACTTTAAAAGTTTTAAATTGAAATCATATACTAGTTGGTACTCTGATGTTGTTTTCATGTTATTTGTTGGAAGTGGATCTTTTTGATAAGGTTAGTGAATTGTAATCCATTTGTATTCCAATGGGTTTTATTGTGCATAAATGTTTTCTATTTGATGCAAATCAATAGGGGAAACCAGATCTTAAGGTTACTTCATTGAATTATCTATGGATGGAATTATTACATGTCTATTGATCTATGCTTTAAGCAATGAGTGAATGGTTTATCCTAAATATTTAAAAAATATTAGTGAATGGTTATGGTAATTTAATTATGCACTATGAATGTATGTAATGGTGTAGGTTATTCTATAGATTACATCATATTGTGGTTGTTGGTCTGTTAAAGGAAACACTCATTATGGGAATGCATGTCTGGATGTTAAGAAGTTTATTCATATTTTATTGTTCTATGCCTTGATTGACCCTTTTCTATTTATTTAACCCCCCCTTTTTAAATGTTGATTGATGAATCTGATACAATTTGTGTTCTTTATTACCAAAAAATCCCCCCTTGAATATTACAGTTGCATTGGCCATTGAGTAACATCAGCATAGTTGAGAACCAACTACCAGGACCTTGGAAGTTAGATTACTATATGTTGTCTCTCTTTTTCAGGAGAAATAGGGTAGAGATATTCTATTTTATGTTGTGTTATTTTGACCATCAACACTAAGCTTGTAGATAAGTCATGAAATGACTATAGTATTGTGGAATAGCTGAAGAAGACTCTCACCTTGATCTCAATCCTAGAACTACTAAAAATATCACTCACACATAGAGAGATACTTGAAAAATAATTAGAAGCATCAGTTCCTGATGGCCTCAATCCAGATTAGTTTCAAGCCATGGTTGGTAAAACCACAACTAATCACCATTTATTATTTTTCAAGAAAGACCTTCCATAGAATTCATTCCATAACCAAGCTCTTTACATCAAGGTTGGTGTCCACAAAAATATTCTCAAGAGAGTGTTGATAGATAATGGTGTAGGTCTAAATATTTATTTATACTTTGAAATTTATAAAACACTTGGGGTATTTTGATGATTTGATAGACAAAGGAAAGAGAATTACTATAAGGGCATATGATTACCTCGAAAGGAATTCAAAAGGGATAGGCAGGCTAATAGTGTAGATAGGACCAACCATCACATAAACTACATGTCAGGTACTTGACCTTGAGTTATTGTATAAGCTCCTTCTAGGACACCCTTAGATTCATGGACTACAAGTGGTTCATTCAACCTTTCACCACTATCTAAAGTTTCCTCATGGAGGAAAGGAGGTGACAATATATGTTGATCCTAATCCCTTCCACTTTTGTGCAAAATTGGAAGAGAAGTATAAAATAATCTAGTGTATACCCAACAATGACATATCCTTTCATTCATTCTCATATGTTGACTCTTTCACACTACCATCAACCTCAATTAAACCAACATCAAGTGAGCAACGAAAACCTGAAACCAAGGTTCAAGTACTTGACAAGGTTAATGTAAATGATCACATCAATCAAGCATTTTACATAGGAATGCTTCCACCAACACCCAAGGTTTATGGTACACCAAAGGAAATCAAATATGCTCAAACAATGAAAATAATAGCCAAACCCACAATTTTCACCAAGTGGGGAGATATGAAGTATGAAGAGATATTCAAAGAAGACTTGTCATCTATGATCTACAAAGAGGACCAAAAGGAACCATAATAGCTGCAACCCCTTCTAATGGATCCTAATAGTAAAAGCTACTAGTTAGCTAAACAAATTAGATATACTGGAACAAGTGGCCTTGGGCTACATGAAAAAGGTAGATGGGATCCCATCATAGTGGAACATAGAAAGAAAAACATGGGACTAGGTTATGATTTAAAAGATGTGGTTACTCCAAATACTAGGAAAACCTCTTTTAAGAAATGAGTGCCTTCTACTAGAGTTAAGACATTGGATATCTACCACCTTATGGAAAATGAATTACCTATCGAGGACTTATTTGAAAAATTTAGTATTTGCATAGTCACTTTCCAACTTATCAAAACCATTCCCAATGACTATTATTATTTTGGAATAGACTGTAATGAGTATGAATGGGATTGTCATTCTTTTGTCACCTCTAGTGATGATGACCTAGGCACCCAATGGGAAAATGATACCAAAGCAATACTAACTATCTCAACACCATTTGTAAGTTTTGTAGACAATGATGATAGCCTACCCCTCTACTACCCACAATTGATAGATTGGGACCAAAAACAACTTACACATGTTTTGGATCAATTCCAAAACAATGAAGCAATCACAAAGTTTATGGGGCTTCAAATTGGTATACCGACGGGAGATCATAAAGCATGGTTCCTCATGGAACTCAAATAGGAAGCATATTTTGGTGGGGATATTGTGTCCTCCAATTGAAAAATTGAAAATAACAACATCAAAATGAGATCCCGTAGAGAAAACCACAATGTAGCTCTATTGGATCCAAAAAAGAGGAAAATAAAGGATGAATCTAAAGGTGAAAACCTCTCAAGGCACTTGAAGATGGAGGATTCAATCTCCCCATATCTAAATATTAAGAGAAGTCAATGCTCCTAGTGGAAGAAGAAAAATCCATCAATGTTGGCACGATAGAGAACCCAAAGATCACATACCATGCATCATCACTTGATTTTAAAGATAAAGTGAACTTCACATCGTTCATCAGTGATAGAAAGATAAAATTTGTGTGGAATTATGTAGGCATGCCAAGACTAGATCTAACACTAGTTGTACATCATTTGGCCATATTTCCTAGAGCTAAACCTATCAAGCAGAAACTAAGGAAAATGCATCCTGAAATATCATTGTCAGTAAAGGTAGAACTAAAGAAGTTATTAGGTGTAGGTTTCATCAAACCGATCAATTATTTAGAATGGATATCAAATCTAGTACCAGTGTCAAAACCTATTGGGGGTATAAGGATCTACATAGAATTTTGAGACCTGAACAAAGCTTGCCCAAAGGATGACTTTGCTCTTCCAAGTATTGACATGATCGTGATTCTAACAATAGGACATGAGATGCTATCTTTAATGGATGGTTTCTCTAGGTGTAATAACATAAAAATATCCCCTGATGGTTTGCATAAAATGACATTTACTTGTGTCTGGGGGACCTTCTACTAGAATGCCATGCCATTTGGTCTAAAAAATGTAGGACCAACGTATCAAAGAGCAATGACAACAATCTTCCATGATATGCTACATACAACAATGGAAGACTATGTGGATGACATAATAGCTAAGTCCATCAAAAGAGAAGACTTGATCAACCTTGCAAAATAATTTGATAGGATAGAATAGTATAACCTGAGACTCGACCCAAAAAAGTGTGTATTCAGAGTAACATCCTAAAAGCTGCTAGGATATATAGTATTAAGAAGGGGTACTAAAGTAGATCTCACAAAAGTAAAATCCATACAAGAGATGCCTCGACCAAAGACATTGAAGCAATTGGGAAGTTTACAAGGGAATCTACAATCTATTAGGTGATTCATCACACAATTTGTAGACAAGTGTCACTCATTCACCCACCTATTACACAAAGATGTCAAATTCAAGTGGGATGGAAGATGTGATCAAGCATTCCAAAAATTCAAAGAGTACCTACTCACTCCTCTAGTCCTTATGCCTCTTATTCTTGACAAAGAAATGATACTCTATGTGTCTACAACACAAGCAGTGTTAGGAGCGCTCCTAGCATAGCTAGATTATAATAAAAAAGAAAGAGTGGTCTACTACATTAGCTAAACGTTGGTGGGCTACAAGTTGAACTAATAACCCATAGAAAGAGCGTATCTCTCAGTCATATTCATGACACAAAAGCTGAGACACTATAATTTAAATAGAGAAGTAAAGTTGATTTCAAAGGTAGACCCACTAAAGTACTTATAAGCAAAAGCAGCTCTAACATGCATAATTACTATATGGGTAAGATCCTGAGTGAGTTCAACATTGAGTATATAGACAAGAGAGTCATCAAAAGATAGATCATAGTATATTAGCTAGTTGAAGCACCAGTGGAAGATCATAAGCCTCTTACAATAGATTTCCCAGATGAAAGTATATTCCTAATAGAACAGACAAGCCATTAGACCTTATAATTTAATGGGTCCCACACTCAACATGGCTCTAGAGCAAGTATCCTATTTCTCACACCACAGGGAGATAGTATACCTAAGGCATACATAATTTCTTTCCCCTATACAAACAATATCTTAGAGTATGAAGCAATAATCATGAGACTCAAGATGACTATTGAATGGAGGATAAAGGAACTGTAAGTCTTTGGATATTCTCAACTAGTGATTAGACAAGTGAGTGATGAGTACCGAAGAAAATATGACAAGCTAATGTTGTATAAAAGAATGATGGATAGCTTCAAGGAATATTTTGTCACCATAAAATTTGAACAGATTCCTCAAATCAACAATAGAGCCACTAATGCAATGGCAACAATAGGTTTGCTTCTTGATATTCTGCAAAACATTCCTAAGTATGAATTCCTAGTGGAGGAATTACTCACACTAGCATTCAATATCCTAGAATCAGAACTAGTGTGTGTTGTTGTTGGTCCTAATTCACCATAATACCAAGACATATTTGATTGCATCTAACATGGTATCATACCACTTGACTTAACGACAACCCAAAAGAAGACCTTTACCTATAGGACCTACCGATTCATGATTCTAGGAGATACTTTATATCATCAAAATTTGGATGGCAAACTACCTTACAAGAGGTACATGAAGGTGTTTGTGGGTCCCACTCTAGTGGACCTACCTAGTACAAAAATTGTTGACAACAAGATACTATTGGCCCTCCATGGAACAAGAGTGTATTTAGTACTCTATAAAATGTTGCCAATGCTAGTAGCGCAGTGACCTCATTCACGCACCAATATAAGAGTTGAGACCCATCACAACACTATGGCCTTTCTTGCAATGGGGATTAGACTCGATATGTAATATTTCTCTTGCTTCCTCTAACAAACATAAGTTTATTATTACCACAAGTGAATATTTTACTAAATGGATAGAAGCAATTCCATTGACCTATATCACTAGAAAATAGATATCAAAGTTCATTTTGAATTATCTAATTTGTATGTATGAAATTCCCCAAACAATCATAATGGAAAATGGAAACCCATTCAAAAATCAAGATGTCTAAGAGCTTTTTTCCAAGTTATCTATCTAGTATAGATTCTCCATGCCCTATTACCCCCAAGGAAATGGTCAAGATGAAGCATCTAAGAAAACCATTGTGAAGATACTAAAGAAGACTATTAATGATGTTGGTTGTGATTGGCATTTGCAACTAAACCCAACTTTATGGACTTATCAAACTAGTATTTGAACACCTACAAGTGCCACACCTTTCTCCTTGGTCTATATATCAGAGGTTTTCTTACCCGTCGAAGTCAAAATCCCCTCATTATGAATATCCCTAAAAGGCATGGTCAACAATGAAGAGTATCGGGTATCCATATTAAATGAGTTGGAACTCCTAGATGAAAGATGTTTGAGCAGGTTAAACCATCTTTAGGTTTATTAGAACCGGCTCAAACAAAGTTATGATAAAAAGATCAAAGATATAAATTTTTAGGTTGGTGACTTGGTACTCAAAGAGAATCAGAAGGTACATCTGAATGAAGATGGAAAAGGAAAATTTGAACCTAATTGGTTGGTTCCATTCATCATCACAACAAGCTATGGTTCAAGAGCTTATCAGTTGAAGGAGAACCCTTAGTTGAACTACTAAAAAAAAACCACCTCAAGAAGTTATATACTTGAAGCATCTCAAAATATCCTAGGAAAAAGGGTAAAAATCTAAAAAAATAAAAAAAAATCAAGAAAAACGGTGAAGAGAAATAAAATTTTCTTTTAGTGAAAACCACTTTGTGGTGCTTCTAGAATAGGTACCATAGTGAAAAGTGGAAAAAATGTGCTATTTTTGAATAGGACTTGCATCATTATTTATCAGCATTATCCAAAGAATCCACCCATTCATACCATAATAATGCATGTGTCCAACCATGGCTCATTACTAATTTAGGAAAGTAGTCTTTCCTCAAACTAGGGGTAACTTACCGATGCTAGTCGTGGATTAGATATTTGTTTGGCCTATTGTGGTCAAAACTATCAAAACATCAAAAACATCTAGAAAACAACAAAATCTGAAAAATCCCAAAAAATACCAAAATCAAAAACAACAACTTTGGATTATTCCTTCTCTCAAAATTCTAAGATATCAACATTTTCTTGAACCTCGTGACTAGTTCAAGTAAATTTCCTGCTACATATCCTCTAGAAATAGAAGTGGAATATCAATCCAAGTTACTAATGTTGTTTGAAATCCAAAAACATGTTATGCTTTAAGTCAACACCAGTTGAACTACATGGTCTCTACGTGTACAACATAGCAAGGCTTATCAGCCCCCAAGGCCTTGGGTCATTCCCCTTAGGTGTCTATCATGCTTTTTTTCAACTTAGTCAAAAAATTCAAAATCCAAAATCATCCATAAAAATAGGAAAGATAAAAACCATGTTCTTATCAAACCAAGTGAACTACAAGCCTTTATGTGTACAATGTAGGCAAGGCTTATCTTGGATGAGCCCTTGAGACCCATTGGTTAGTCCCTGAAAAATAACAAAAAGACATCACAAAATTCAAGAAATTCAAAAGGTCCTAACTCCATCACCAAACATTGTAAACTTTTCATCCATAATAAAGAAATCATCATCTTTACCCTTTGACAAAACAAATAAAAAAACAAAGAAAATGCCAAAAAGCTATAAATTTTAAGCATACAATCACAAATCTTTCATTGCAAATAGACGAAAACAATAAAAAAGTATTAACTACCTACCTTTTGAAAATCCACCAACAATATCTTTAGATATGTCTTAACAGATCTATTCCTATGATAGACATGATCAACAATAAATAATAGCTTGAAACCTCAAAATAGATATGGCAAGTGATACTATATCATTGTTTTATCTTTTTATAGTCTTATCTTTATAATTTATTTTTGAGTCATTCTCAGGATCTCTCGAGGATGTCCATAAGGATTTACAGAAAAAGGAATGGGGGAAATTGAGTGTCATTTCGGTTTTCTATTTTTAAGATGTTTTGTGATAATACCATAGTGAATACTTGATTTAATATTGAGTGTATGGAAGTTGTTTTGAGAAAAATTGTGTAGCAATTGCATGTTAGGTATTTCATACCTCTTTGCGTAATTGGTTTGAAAATTTTAAACACAACCCAACAATATATTTTAAACAAATTTTTTGTATGTATGGCATGAGAAAGAATATTCTTTCTATGTTGAGTCAAATTCCACACAATAGATACAAAGTCACCTTGGTTATTAAATACTTGGTGCATCGTATT
Source organism: Sequoiadendron giganteum (assembly GCA_007115665.2). Lineage (NCBI taxonomy): Eukaryota > Viridiplantae > Streptophyta > Pinopsida > Cupressales > Cupressaceae > Sequoiadendron > Sequoiadendron giganteum. The sequence continues at coordinate 509,560,906 of CM021101.1, read as the reverse complement.
TATTTGCTACATCAAAAAGGATTGTTAAAAATGTGAAGCCTCCAAGAAAGCAAAAGAAAAATAATCAATAACTAACAACATAAAATTTATATCCATCATCAAATATATCTTTGTATAGTCATAAAATTGCACCCCTTGCAATTTCACATACATTCTTGCATCTGCTTTAGTGGCCACTCCCTTAGCATCTTATGTAGGCTCATTTTATCCCCTACATTAGCTTGTTTCCCTTCACAGGATGCTCCAACACTCCTTTTCAATAGCTACCCCCACAAGTCAACTTTGCATTAAACTTTGTGCTTTTCCCACTCTTGTCATTTTGTAGCATGAGGTGTCCAGACACTAGCACACCACATGGATGTCTATGTGTCATGCTAGCATCCTATGACATTTCAATGTTCAAACGATCATTTTTTAGCATGTTTTCCACTTGTCATCACCTTTTGTTGGTGGTAACAGCTCGAGACACCTTGTAATCACCCGAGAAGCTTATTTTGCCTCTATTCTCTCCTTTAATGCTATATTTTCCATTTGATTGCTTCTTTAAAGTCTTGCTAGCACTTCTCTAGCTTCATTCCAACCTTCCAACTTTCCATCTTTTGCTTGCATAGCTCCATATAGCTTGCTACAGTAGAACCTTCAAGTTCTCTTGGTAACACTCTTTGTAGCCCTTGGCTCTCGCATGTGGAACCTCCCTTGCCTTGTGCTTGTGAGCATCTTGGGATTTCACACATCCTCTATCTATTATATCTACATATTGTGATATGGGTTCTCCTCCTTGAGTGGGGTTTCCTTTTATCACCTCTTTTGTGATATGGGCTCTCCTCCTCAAGCGGGGTTTTCTTTTATCACTCTTACTTTGTGGTGTGGGTTCTACTCCAAAGTGGGTTTTTCTTTCATCACACACTCTATTTACTTTTTTTGTACTCCTTTCCAAACTTGGTTGTCTATGGAGGTGGGAACACCAAAACGAGGGTTTGACTGAGGCAAACCCCTATACAGCCCCAACACTTTCTCCACATATCACACCTGCAGGTATTGAAGACATTCACATACTGGAGGCTTTATCACTTGTGCGGTTGTAAGTATTTCCTTTCTACTAATATTTATCTTTATCACTTGTACTTCTTTACATCAGTTTTGTTGTACTCTTCTACTTTCCCACATTCTGTTAGTTCTCAATAATCTGATTGCAAGTAGCCACTTAGCTATTTTTTATGGCTTCTCATTCTCTATTTCGTATGAGACGCTAATGTGCCTCTGGGATGCCAACGTACCTCTGGGATGTCAGCATGCCATGTTGTCATCATTCTTAGAGAGCTTGTCAGTTTGTCCAGAGAATCTCTGTGACCTTCTCTTTTTGATTCTAGAACTCTCCTCATTGTTCCTTGAGGTAGTTTAGGGTAGTTCACCTTGTGAGGCTCTTTGAGTGAAGAGAACTCATGATTAGTGAATTCCCCTTCTCTACATTCTGGTGAACCTGATGTGAAGAGAAAATCTACCAAAAAACTAGGAAATTATTTACCCCTACTTGGTGGGGTAATAAATTTTGACTTGGTGCTTGGAATTTAGAACCATTTGCACCATTGGAAAGGTCTCCTAGAGAACTAATTCAATCCCTAAAATATGCCTTCGGGTATCAAATTTTAGTTACCAACACAAGTTCCAACCTCAAATTCCGTTCTGAAGACCCATGAAAATGCAAATTACTAGAACATAGAAAATACCAAAAAAATCGTAATGAATTTAATATCTTCTTTTATTACTTCAGTATCTAATTTTATTCAAAATTTTAATGATATTCCATTTCATGCATGTGATAGTGACTTGGCTTTGCCCATGTCACTTTGAATCTTTGATCCTTCTCATGAAAGTCCTCTTACTTTAGAGGATATTTTGTTATAGGGAGATGAGATCATTGATCCTTAATGTTACTCTACCTTATATTCATTCTGATGTACTCTCTCTTGGAGATGATGCATATGTGAGTGATGAATCTCCTATTCCTTCCAATGCACTCTCTTTTAGAAATGCTGCATTTTTGAAGGATGAGTTTCATTTTTGTTATTATGCACTCTCTTCTAGAGATGATTCATTAGCACATGATGAATCTCCTTCCATATTTGATCCTATTTGGATTGATGTTGAGAATATGTATTCAAATAATTATTCTACTAGTTGTGATGATTTTGTAAATGTAATCTATGTCTTTGCTGGCCCTCAAAGGACTAAGAGACTAGTCATTTACTTGAATCCGGCTAGTCCCTCTCCTAAAAGGGTTTGTTCTATTAATGGTGTTCCATTGATAGTGACTATCTTGATCCTTCTATGGATCCCTCTTATAGAGTGGTAGCACATACTTATAATACTAGAATGAATAAACAACCAAGCCCTCTTTAAGCTCCTAAACCTACAACTAAGGCACCCAGTGATTATGATCTTGTTGAACAACTTTAGGTTACTCTGGCTAAGATCTCACTGTGGGACTTGCTTCAGTCTACTCTGGTTTATCAAGGTATTCTTCAAGAATCCTTGCAAAAGATCCTCTTGCCTTATTCTGGTAGGTTGGAAGATGTTGATGCATTAATGGATCATATTCATGCAGATTTTTTGAATATTCCATTCTATCCATAGGAACTTCCACCTTCAAAAGTACATAAGCAAGTAGACCCTTTAATGATTATAGTTAACATTAATAAAATTAGTATTAGACATACTCTCATTAATGTTGGTTTGATGCTTAATGTATGTAGCATTGATCTATTACCTAAAATTAATATTGATCTATCTTCTCTTAATACTTCTTCTATTGACATTCGTGGGTTTGATAACGTTGGTCGACAAGCCCTAGGCATGATAGTCTTGCCTTTGAGGTTTGGACTTGTTACTATACCCACCCTTTTGTATGTTATGTTAGAAAATTTACCTTATAACCTTCTTCTTGGTAGACCATGGATCCATGCTATGGGTGCATTCCCATCTACCTTCCATAAATATATTAAGTTCATTGCAAATAATAAAGTAGTCACATTTAAGGTTGACCCTGATGCTATGCACTTATGTGAGATGGCAGTTGTTGGTCAAGCTTTGGTTGTGCCTACTCTTATTCCTTCAGTGTCTTCCAATGTGTAAATTTTTACTCCAGTATTACCTACTACAAAGGGTACTCTTGAGATAGATGTACCTGAAGAAGGCCCTTCTAAAGCAAGAAGTCCTAAGTTTGCACCTTCTACCTCTTGTCAAAGGAATGCATGTCTTGGTGATGATTGGGGTTCTTTAGACCATTACAAAACCCTTCAATGGGGAATATAAAGTTGAACCAATCCACTCAGACCTTCCAACAACATCATCCACACTCGCTATCAAATATGATCATTCTTTCACATTGCAGGATAGTGTGAACAAAAATTGTAATATTCTTAGTGTTGATCCTCCTTCTGAGGAAGATGATTACACCTCTACTAAAGAGGATAGTGTTGGTAGTCCTATTAAGAAGGATGATGGTGATCCTATAGAGAAGTTTGATCCACATTGCTAGAACAATTCTCTCTGTGAGGATCCTCCTCCTTTGTTTTCTATCTTTGTATCTTCTTGCGAGTAGTCAAACTTTTCTCTGCAAGAGAAAGGGTTGCTTCCTTCTCCTCATCCTTTGTCTGAACAAGAGCGTATTTTGTTACATCTTCTTAAAGCCCTCTTAATTACTCTTCCTCCTATTACACATAAGAAACTTCATAAGCATGATAAAGAAAAACATTCTTTCAGTGCATGTCATCGAGTGCTTGGTCATTCCACTAGTGAATGTAAGGCCTTGAAGGATAAAATACAACAACTTCATGATTCAGGTGCCTGTTGATGCACTTGCCTTTTCTTTGTATGACAAGTGATATTGAGGTCTACCTCTATCCTACATGTTCTAACTATCTTGCATGATTCTCCTCCCCTATATGATGGGAGCAGTGATAACTTGTCTTGGAGATGGGTGTCCTTCTTAAGGACCCCCCTCTTTTTTCTCTATCTTTGAATTTGAGCATCCCTTGAGTGGGCCCCTTTTCTTTTGAAGGGTTCTTGAGGGACTCCCTTTGAAATATTTTCTCTTGAATGGATTATTTTGTGTCTAGCTTGAGAGCAACCTGAGTAGACCTATTTCATACATTCGCATCTAGCTTGGGGGCAGCCTAACTAGACCTATCTTTTATGTGATTGTCTTGCAATGCAGCTTGCAGTAGCCATAGGCTCCTCCGATTTGTCTTGCTCTGCAAGATTGAGAACCTATAGAGATCCTTTACATCCCCATTTTGTGATACGGGTTTTCCTCCTCGAGCAGGGATTGCTTTTATTACCTACATTTTGTGATACGGGTTTTCCTCCTTGAGCGGGGATTTATTTTTTCACATTTACTCTATGATATGGGTTTTCTTCCTCAACCAGGGATTTCTTTTATCACTTTTACTTTGTGATATGGGTTTTCCTCCTCGATCAGGGATTGCTTTTAATACTCTTGCATTCATTTATATCTTTCTCTTCTCTTTTGTATATACCGGATTGAAGATCTACATCTTCTTCATCCTGAGTATATTTCCTTCCTCTCTTCATTTTAGAATCCTTCTATTTCTTAATTTGGGAATGACACATATAGTATTGAGACAACCTTTTTCATCAAGGTCTCTTTCACTTTGCTGACTCGAATCCTTTAGCGTTTTATGTTCTAAATTTGTTGTTTGGTGCAGGTTTTTCTTCTCTAATGCATCTATTTTGTAGGTCTTTACTCTACGAGCATAATTTTATGGTCTAAAGAGTTGTTTGATTCCTCTATAGTATCCTTTTGGAATATGATGTTATTTGTGTTTAGTAGAATTCCTTTAGCGTACATATTAGTGTAGATTCATATGCCCACTAAAGTGGGGGAAAAATGTATAGTCATAAAATTGCACCCATTGCAATTTCACATACATTCTTGCATCTTCTTTAGTGTCCACTCCCTTAGCATCTTGTGTAGGCTCATTTTAGCCCCTGCATCAGCCTTTTTCCCTTCTTAGGATGCTCTAGTACTCCTTTTTAGCAACTTTGCATCAAACTTTGTGCTTTTCTCGTTCGGGTCATTTTGTAACATTATGTGTCTGAACACTAGTGTGTTGTGCATAAGTTTGTACACCACACTAGCATCCTACAATGTTTCAACATTCAAACGATCATTTTTGAGCATGTTTGCACCACTTTCCCTCACCTTTTATTGGTGGTAACATCTCGAGATGCCTTGTAACCACCCGTGAAGCTTCTTTTTTCCTCTATTCTCTCCTTTAATGTTATCTTTTCCATTTGATTACTTCTTCTAAGTCTTTCTAGAACTTCTCTAGTCTCATTCTAGCCTTCCAATTTTCTAGCTTTTTATTGCATAGCTCCATATAGCTTGCTATAGCATAACCTTCAAGTTCTCTTGGCAACACTCTTTGTAGCCCTTGGCTCTCACATGTGAAAACTCCCTTTCCTTGTGCTTTAGAGAATTTTGGTATTTCACACATCCTATATCTATTGCATCTACATATCATGCTACAGTTTCTGCTCCTTAAGTGGGGTTTCCTTTTATTACCTCTTTTGTGATATGGGCTCTCCTCCTCGAGCGGGGTTTTCTTTTATCACTATTACTTTGTGGTGTGGGTTCTACTCTAAAGTGGGTTTTTCTTTCACCACGTGCTCTATTTACTTTGTTTACACTCCTTTCCAAACTTGGTTGTTTGTGGAGGTGGGAATACCAAAATGGTGGTTTGACTGAGGCGAACCCCTATAAAGTCCCAACACTTTCTCCAGCTATCACACATGCAAGTATTGAAGACATTCACATGCTAGAGGCTTCATCACTTGTGTGGTTGTAAGTATTTCCTTTCTACTCCTTCTCTTTATCTTTATCACTTGTACTTCTTTACTTAAGTTTTGTTGTACTCTACTACTTTCCCACATTCTAGTAGTTCTCAATAATTGGATTGTAAGTAGCCACTTAGCTATTTTCTATGGAATTCTTATCATCTAGTTCGTACGAGACACTAGTGTGCCTCTAGGATGCTAGCACTTCGCGTTGTCATCCATATTCTACACTGCCATCCTTTGGTCGAGAGCTTGTCAGTTTGTTTGAAGAATCTCTATGATCTTCTCTTTCTGATTCTAGAACTTTTGTTGTTGTTCCTTGAGGTACTTTAGGGTAGTTCACCCGGTGAGGCTCTCTAAGTGAAGAGAACTCGTGAGTAGTGAATCCCCCTTCTCTATAATCTTTTAACTAACATTCATCCTACATCAAAATATCATTAGTCTCATAGCTAATTTCTATGACATTCTTATTCTCTAGTCCATACAAGATGCTAGCATGCCTCTAGGATGCTAGCACATTGCGTTGGCATCCATATTTTGCACTATCATCCTTTAGCCGAGAGCTTGTCACTTTGTCCAAAGAATCTTTGTGACTTGCTCTTTCTAATTCTAGAAATTTTGTTGTTGTTCCTTGAGGTACTTTAGGGAAGTTCACCCCATGAGGCTCTCTAAGTGAAGAGAATTCATGAGTAGTGAATCCCCCTTCCCTACAATCTTTTAACTAACATTCATCTTGCATCACAACATCATTAGTCTCATAGCCATCATACATCCACAATGTCTTCAATACATATTGTGATGATAATAAAGAAAAAAAAATCATGTATAGTGTATAGGGCATACATTCATCATATACATAATAAAACATCATATGAAATAAAATATGATCAATCCATCCATCCACATCATATGCATACATTAGAAAAGTACAAAATCATAAGCATACATACACCATCATCCATAAATCATCACATAAACACATAATGAAGTTGAATCAAAGAATGTCTATCTCATATATATCATCATAAAAAATGAGAATGTCATAGTACATCATCAATGAAAAATGTGTGATATAATAATACAAAATATACATATATATGAGGTCTCAAGTAGGCCGATGAATATATATATATGCAAAATCATGTCTGCAATATAATTATTTGAACACTAAACATCACAAAGATCAAGTACAAATAAAATGTTGCCCGACTGTAGGAGGATGACTCTAAGGATTATCAAACTGTCTAATAAAATATCCACTAGACACAACCTCTATAGCAGTACTAAGCTCTCCAAACCATGGCCATAGTTGCACTCTAGGAACAAAGGCATCAGACAGGGTCTGATAATATGTCACCCTCTATAGCAACTAATCTCACTCGACACAGAGACTATCATGCTTTATCCTAAGGCTATCCATCTTAGTGGTAATATCCTACAATTGTGTCTCAATAATAATACAACACCCAATCTCAATCTCTCACTCACCCTTGAAGCCATCTCTATCCTATCTAGCAATGTTCCTCTCCACTATCTGTATAGCAACCTAAGAATTTGTGCCCTATCATCACCCTACCTATGCATCTCTTACTAGTATCATTTGTGCTAATTGTACACCTCCATCTCCAAGTGGTGGTGGACCTGTGGCCTTTCCCTAATTTTGCTACATTAGATCACCCTGTGCACCATCATACCTAGCCTTAGCAAGCTACTCAAAACCAATCTCCACAAACTTCCTCTCCCATCATGACCGGTAATGCCTACTCTACCCACTGTAGGAATATTGGAAGGATTTGTAAATCTCAATGGAATGTTTAATGCTCACCATTGATCAAAATTGAGGTAGTACCAAGATCTGCTAAACCCACTAGCCAACCCCACTTGAATGGGGCAAGAGCTTTGAAATCTACAATGACAACATCACGATCAACCTATAAGCCCCACACATGGACCTCTCTAGTAGTATGAGAAAAATGAGCCTCGTAGGCATCTAGAAAATGGCCCCGTCTCTTTCGAAACTACCAAAAAACCCTACCAAATAGATATCTCTCGAGTAAAGAGTGCACATGACCAATGAGCCATCTAGTACGTCTATAATATATCAATTGCTCCTAATCATCTAGCCATGCCTCACAATCCATATATGGTCTCCTTACAAAACCTGACATATCATCAAAAACAAAGTGCCAATAAGGAAGCTATTCAGGCCATGTATAGTGAATAAAATCCCCATTACAATAAGAATATGGATCCCAAAAAGTACGATCCAATATCCCATCAAGATGAGCAACTGGGATGTGCTCCTACGCCCATACATGCAAAAGAGAGACACCAACATAAATAGACCTCCCTCCATGATATGCAACCTTGTGCATATCCCTATACAAATGGGAAAGGAGACATGAGCCCCACACATATCTAGTACCATGCTCAAACATCTGCTTGATGCACACACCCCAACCAACAGGAAACTTTTGGACCTACCTATCAAGAACAATGAGCCCTATAACCAAACTACATAGAATAAGTGAAATAGGATCGACACTACCCACAAAATTAGACACATCTATCTCCGATTCCTAAACCTGAAGATGTCTCACACCAATTATGTGGTGAATAGCATAGGTACCCCATTAGATATCATATGTAACAAGCTCTCCATGAATGAGTATGCAAACAATCCTATTGTACAGTTTTGCACACACACCCCACTAAAAGTAGGGACCCTCTTTGCTTACCTTTTCGTGTCTTTGATGGTTTGATCCTGGGATTTGGTCACTTTTCAATGTTCCTTGATGCTCATCATGCTTATGCAAACACCCTTGCTAAATAACACTTTGAAAATAATGAGTTTTGGGTCAATTTTGGGTTTATACTTGGTTTCAGGATTTTCCTCCTCCAGCAGATTTCCTCGGTTGTCCTAAAAACCCGACAGAGGTTGGTTCACAGTTTCTTTAGAGATTTTGATCCTTCATAGAATTTCACGTCAACCGGATTTTCTCGAAATTCCTTTTCTACCTTGGATCCCCGAACTTGGGCTAAGTTGTCATATCATTGCATTAATAGCTAATGTATGAGCTTTGTGATTGTGTTTTATAAGATTTGAGCTGGTCTTTTATGCTGTGAGTAGATCTTATTTTTCCTCAATTGAATTTGGAGGAGCTCAGTTGTGATTGCTTGGTGTGATTGGGGTTTGGACTTGAGGATTTTTTGAGATTGGTTGTGGTTTTCTTAGCATTTTTGTTGTTGTTGCTTGCTCGTGCATCAAGGATTTCTTTTATTCATTGATTATCACCTATTTCACTTCATCAATGGTATATATTTGTTGCCCTACTGTCGATTGATGAATTTGAATTTTTTTTTGGCATGCTGGGTGTGCTTGAGATTTGGATTTCAATATTCCAAGGGGTTTGCAATTAAGCTAGGGTTTTTCCTTCACATTTTGACCTCCCCTTTTAAAATTGGTGTTTCCTCCTTTGCTCATCTTGTGATCGATTGTGCCATTTCATGCTTGGATGGTTTTGATTACCTCCCTTTGAATTTGATCTTGTAAGCAAGTGGATTAAAACTAGGATGGTGTGTTCATCCTAAAACCCTAGGCTTCGATTTTGAATTCATTATCAATACTGATAGATCACCCTTGGGAGAATTAGAAAGTTAAATCCATTGATGAATGATTTGAAGCAAGTAGAATTTGACCTTAAAATCCCAAAATCATGATTGATCAATCAATTTGGGTGAAATCTTGACGAAGTGAACATTTTGGGTTTTTTGTGTCTTCACAGATTTCCGTTGCCTTAGGGTTTCCTCGAATTTGCATCCTTTGGCCATTTTCTCAAAAGATTACATAAAACATGAAAACTGGACTTATTTCACAAAAATTCATCACCTTAGGATTTCTCCAGATTCTGTCACCTCTTCATTTCTTTGAAAAATGTTGAGTCTTGCTAACTTCGCAGATTTCCATCACCGATGGAATTCCTTGAAAGTCTGTTAGGAATGAAGAACATGGGGAGTGTGTGAGTTAATTGTTAATGGCATGATTGATTTGGGATAATTTAAGGATATGTGCAAATGTTTCTTGAGTTTTGCATGATGATTGAGATGCTTATGAATGTTATTTTGGGCTTCCATCACTAAAATCCGTCTGTCCTGTAATTCCCTAAAATTCCTTTTTGGATTGAATTCCATGAAGGGGTGAAAATCCCAAACTTTAAGAAAGCATGTTTAATGTTATTTTTAGGGGATTCTGATTGATTTTCTGGATTTATTTGGTGATTGGCATGTATTTATGATGGAATAACTTGGATTCTTATGTTGTAATAGTTATTTACTATGGTCTCTTGCATGCACGCTGAATCAAGCAAAGTTGTGGCTGGAAGAGCTAAAGGAAAAGCGGTGGATCCCAGTGATGAGGGAGCATCTGCCATCTCAAAAGCAAAAAGGATTAAGATAGATATCAAAAGAAAACTTCTTGAGACCAAGTTGTCTTCTGTTTGGTTAGGGGTCACTGATACCAATGTGGGGAAATGGGACTATGAAGAATTCAAGGCAAGAATGGCAATACAAGATCCCCCATTGTTGGCCAAAAGATTGGTGGAGTCAGGATTGGCTCATGTAGTTGGGTTTCCCCCCATAGTTTAGTGCTATGAGTTGGTTTTGGAATGTGCTAGACATTATAGCAGGGGTACATAGAGGGTGATTGGTCCACAAGAAAGAGTGTTGGCCAATTTATCTCCTCCTTCAGTGGCACAAACCTTTGATATGCTTGATAGACCCCATGTGGTAGGCCTAGATTTGGATGTGGCTAGGAAATATTATGCAAATGATACAAACAAGGCCTTGTAGGTCATCAAATCTTGGATGGAGAAGACTAAGCCCCACATCTCCAAGTTACCTAAATAGTTATTCAAGGAAAAATTCAAGGCATAATAATATGATGCCATCACACTTCTTAACAGGGTTGTTGGTTTGAAAATTGCAAGGGTCTTTGGGAGCTAGATGTTTTATGTCATAGTAAGCAAAAAATTGATTATCATTGGGCAGGTATCATCAGTGCCATGATACATGAACAACTATGTAATGTGTTGCAGACCAAGATTTTTACCATGACATCTTATCTGGTTTATGCCTTGGCAAGAGTTCATTTGTATAAGGGATTAAGTAATCAAGGGGTATTTAGACAAGATGTGATCTATGAGGTGTACCCACAATTGCATTTGGTTGAATGATGCATTCACCATGTCTATCACAAGGCTAATATGGGGATCAAAGCATGTAAGGATTTCTGATGTAGCTAAGGAGTTGATACAAAAGTATGGAGGATGGTTCATCCAATTCCCCACCTTTTCATATATAAGAATTGATGGTTTTCAAAGGGCCCCTTATAGGTTGCCAAGGTATCCAATAGACCACATCATACTTATTTAAGTCACTAGATAAATTTCAGCCTTTGATGATATTTTGAAGGACATGCATAAAACTGGCTTTAAGAATTACTTTCCTTTGAGGATAGGAACTAATGAGGTCTATCCCTCTTTGATGTCAGCACACTCCTCTGAGGAAGAAATGAGTACTTTGGGCTTGTCATTCCATACCAAGAGACCTAGATTTTATAGCATAGGAGAAGCCTAAAAGAAAGAAAGTAGGGATTTTAGGCATAGAGATGACATTGAGGATTATTGGGTAAACTGCAAGGATGAATTTGAGGTCATAAAGAAGAAATACTCCAGGTTGCCTACCCACTTAATCAGGTTGTTCAACATTAAAGCCATTCTTGATCAGCTTGATGATGATGGAGAAGTGATACAAAATATTGATAATGAGCCTATCAAAGATAAACCAGTGGGGGTAATCGATTGGTTAGAGGAAGAGAAAACAAAATTGGAGCAAATTAATGCTCCTGTGATCAAGTATACTAAGTTGTGGATCAAACATAAGGTATGGGAGCTGGAAAACAAAGACATAAAATATACATATGATCTGATGGGAAACCTGGAGTCCCAATCTACCTCAGAAGATGATGAGCAAGATCCAAAGGGAAAAGAGAAGGTGGGGTTTCCCTTCAAAATCAAGATTAAAGGTGCCTAGGTAGAAAAAGAGGTAGGGGAGAAGAGGAATCCAATTTAAAAAAGGAGGAAGAAGGTCTCTAGGAAACATAAGTCTACTGTAAAGAAGGAACTGGTTGAAGAAGGTGAGAAGGGTGATGTCCCTATACCTAAAAGAAGAAAGGTGGTTAAAAATGCAAAGAAGAAAAATGATGAACCTTCCAAGGAGGAAGAAAATACAGGTCCTCAGGTAATAGAAGTGGAAAGCTCTAGAGGAAAGACACAAGTTTATACAAGGATATCAAGGACTCCTTCTCCAAAGGGTAGTGTATTGAAAGAAATTTTTTCCATAGATGCTTCTGTAATGGAACAACAAAAGGATGCCTCTCCCCTTCCTAAATCATAAGAAGTGCAACATGAACCAAATGATGCAGAGATTAGTACTCATTGGGATGAAGATGTAGAAGGGTTGAAAGAGGGAGAAATCCATAGCACTGAGGTAGAAATATAAAAGATCATACAATCCCCTTTGGTAAGTTATGAGGATTCACCTGCTGATGTAGAGAGAGACAAGTCTCCAGGAAAAGAAGAAGTGCCTACAAGGACTCCTCCATTAGCGCATGAGGAGGATGAACATGATATGGAAAATAATGATAATCCAGAGTAGGATAAGGAAGACAAGGAAGCAGACAAAGGTGAGGAGGTGCCCTTAGGACATAATATGAATGTTGATTCCTCCATAGATCAAACTGGGAAAGGAACATAAAATGAACAATAAATTGATGCTCCTATCCCTTGCTGGGTGGATGAGAGATTGAAGAGTAAGCAGATTATTATGGATGATACCCCTTTGAATTGGGATGATCTATTTTCCAACATAGGAAAGGGAAAAGAAAAGAAAAAATCTAAGGCTATTTCCAAGATTGAGAGAGATGAGGCCAATAGCCAAATGATCAACATTGCTACTCCTTCACCTAATAAGAAAAAAGATGAGGTAATTGGCCAGGACTATATTATTTAGACAATCGATATTGGGCCTACCTCCATGATACAAGAAGTTGAAGAGTTCCAAGGATCCAGTGCTTCAATTTTAGGTAGATTGAACCAAGAGATACAAGCTAAGCAGGAATTGAAGAAGGAGAATGAGAGACTTAAAATATATCTACAGGATCTCATGAAGCCCTTGCAATATATCTCTTCATCATCTACAACAGTCCTTCTACCTAGGGAGACCATCACCGAGTTGGAGAAAATGAAAGCCACCACACAGGTTAACCACGAATGGCTACAAGAAGTCAAAAGCAGAGCAGATAAAATGATTAAGGAAATTTTGTCCACTTGTGGTGATGCCCATAGATCTTTTGACTGGTTGTAGAATGTGCTATGGAAAGACAAAATTGGTATAGATATTCTCCTTAAAAAATTGAAGACAATCATGGATTACACAGAAGAAAAGCTAGTGAGTGATGAAATACTACCTTCTTCAAAGGCTTCAAGACCTTGGGAATGGTACGAATTTTTGTAAATTAATCAAAGGGTTTTGAAGAAAATTCATAAATAAAGGAAGTAGATTGCAAATACATTAAAGCATATTTCTAGCAAGGGTATTCCATTCTTTGAGATTGTGATTGGGAGAAAGAAGTTCGCACCAAAACACCTAAGTCTAGAGCAGCTGAGGGAATGGTGGCATGAGATCGATGATTCAGTTGATGGTGGTCCAGTTATTGCACACCAACTTGATGATGCGGCCACATATGTTGTAGTCATGGAGAAATATCAAACCCTAAAGGAGGAGTGGGATGAAGTCATCAAGAAATCAAGGGAAGAAATTAAATCTCTTGATAGAAGGTTCAAAATATTAAATACCCCACCTTTGGCTGATCTGGAAGAGGTTTTCCTTAGCATGCAAGATAAAATAGGTCCGGGGAAAGATAAAGGGCCATCTAATGAATAAATGCATCAAAATATGTGCTTCCCATTATTTCTTCTCCAGCCTTTGCATGCATTGGATTGATTAGAAGGGGATTCTAGGCTGAATTGGAGAGCAGCCTCAAGCATTTAATAAAGTTTTATGTTTTAATTTTGGGGTTTTTCTTTCTTTGGCTAACCTTATTTGTAACCCTAAGTTGGGGTGACATTCGCTATAAATGTTCTGTGTGGCCTCATTGATGATAAGGAGTACTGCTAGAAGATTATAATTCACATCAAGTTAAGCAATAGAGGAGAGTTAAAAATTAGTTTATTTTGAAGCAAGTGTTGTAACACAAGATACTTGAATTTTTGCTACTATTGAATGAATTCAATATAATTGGAGACATTGTGCTTTGGTGGACTCTCTTGGATTGATTTATCTTGCATGGTTTTTGTTATTCTATCCTTCCTAATTGCTTTGAAATCTTTAATGAATGTTAGATTTAGAATTAAGTGATTTGATGATATTTGTGGTTGGATGCTTGGAATGTTGTAGCAATTCCCGATCCATACTTTTGGTAGCTTATTGATTTTAGGTTGCTATGCAAAGTTAGCCTAGATCTTATAATTGTGAGCTTAGTTAAATTGTGGGTTTGTTCATTTCAATTGAAAAATAAGGGTTGATTTTAATGAGTGTTCATGATCTAAAAATATTTGATTCCTTAGAAGATTGCACCATTTCTATAAAATTGTAGGTTAAACTTGGGTTAAGCAGAAGTTAGGTTTGAGGAATTGGTCTGTTTCAGCATCTTGTCATCAATATTGTTGATCTTAGGAGTAATTTTAATCTTAGGATTTCTAAAACCCTTGTCTTTTGCTATTTCTTTGAATTTGAGTTAGGGTTGGATTTAAGAATTCAGAGTATCAATACATTGCAAAATTTGATAAAGTTCTAGTACTTGTTTTGTAAGGTCCCTTTGTGATTACTAGAGTTTTCACATTTATCATTGAGTTGTTTTATTGCATTGTCAAGACCGGACATTAGAGACCTTGGGGTTATATCTTTTCTAATAGAGATTTACCTTTCAAGAGAGATAGAATATCATATTTTGTCTGAGTTGTTGCTGTGCAAAAAACACCATCAACAGATTGGCGCTAGAAGGAGGGATTGAATAAGCAAGCTAGAGCATTTTCTCAATGCCATTTCTCTTGAGAGACTCAAAAGGAGAATCAGATCTATACCAGGAGAAGAAGAGTTTCACGAGCTACCACCTCCAACTAGGTCAAGAAGGACCAAAAGGAGGGAAGAATCATCCTCCACTCAACCACTTCCATCATCTCCTTCATCCTCATCCACTTCAAGCCCATCCTCATTTGACTCTGAAGCCATCCCCATATAGCAACCCCAGCTAGTCATCAATCAACCTTTACCACCTCCACCTCCACCAATGGCTTTTCTAGGAAATAACCCATCACCTCTATCCTTCAATAACTACAATGTCATGCCCAAGAACCCTGAGAATTTTTTCTCTAAGTTCCATACATATGATCCTAATAGGACAACAAAGGAGCATATTAGGATTTTCTAGACCTATCTGAGGGATAGAGGAATTAATCATGAGGATGTTGCATGTAGGATTTTCCTTTATTCCCTGGGAGAAGAAGCTATTTATTTGTATAATCACTTACCTGCTGCATCAATCCATAAATGGACTGAGCTTGAGACTGCCTTTTTGTAGAATTTAAAAATCTCCATTAGTGCCAATGAGCTCTACTTGTAGTTTACAAGAGTTAAGAGGGAAGTTAATGAGCCTATAGGGTCATTCAACAATAGTTTTCACCGTGCTTATACTAGATTGCAATCCCCTTATGTTATCGATGATATAACTGCTTTAGAATTTTATCATAAGGCCCTTGATAGCATTACTTCCACCTTCCTTAAGTGGATAAATAATCCTCCAACCAATTTGCTCGAAGAATATACCAAGGCTGTGAAGATTAGCATTGATCTGAGACAACATTTATCAAGAACTTTACCATCTTTAGGATCTGTTGCTCACCCTAGACAAGTCCAAGCTCTTAACCAAGCTCTAACAAATCATAATCCTATCATGAACCCCATCCGACAGTTTCCTTTGGTTCCTCACCTAGGCCCTCAAATTAGTTAGGCTCACCCAATGACCAGTTATCCCCAGCAAAATGCTAATCAACCCCTTCATCCATAACAACATAATGGTTTCCCTACATACTTACAAAATTTAAAAGTTTTGAATCAGTCCACTGGTTTTGGAGGAGCATTAGAATACCCACAAGGTAATGTCAATTCAATGCCCTACAATACCCATGATAAGGAAAGGCTAGATGAGCTAACCGAGTAGGTGAAGAAACGAAATATGGAGGTAACTTACTTGAGAAATCATAACAACCAACTCCAAGCAGCTCAGAGAAACCTACAATCAAATTACAATAGGGAGAACTGGGATGTTGCACGAGGTCATATGTTTGACAAAGAACAACATTCTGATAGAAATCAGAATTTTGAAGGGGGACAAGGTTCTGGTCAGAACTTTGACAGAGGGAAACATGGTGGAAAAGGATTTGAGAGAAGACAACCACCTCATCATAATAGGCCATGGAACATTGGACCTAATAATCAAGTTGTCCCTACCCCATTTGACCAACCTACTAATCAAGAGAAACCTCCAAGTGGTGTGTTCCTAGCAGAGGTAGCTTTATCCGGATGGTGTAGGATTCATTAGACAAGTCAACACTCTTAGCTTGATTGTCCTGAGTTTCAAACTGTTGCTTCCATCTTTTAGTATGAAGTGGAAAATAACTCTACCAACCAAGAAATGGTACCTTCTTCTCCTTATCATTCCCCAGTTTTAGTGTAGAATCATGCTCCTTTTCCAAAGGATGAAGAGAATGAGCCAGAGGAGGAGCCAAGTGACCTGAATAAGGAAGTTGAACAGGTATTCAATGAAGATGAAATCTCTTAGTTATTTAATGAGGGAAATGAGAATGATAACGACCCCTTTGATGAGGAGGAAGCTGGTGTTGAAGAAGTGCAGATGTTTCAACAACCGACAAAGAAATATGACTTGAGGAATAGACCTAACAGGAATCCACAAGCTAGAGGTCCATTCAGTAGATCTATTCCTCCAAAAAAAATTTAACTCCACCAGATCCACATGTTATCAATAATCCATCTTATCCTCATGTGGCAACACAATACTTTGCAAAAGGATCACAACTTGATGCATCAAGGGGAGGTAATGTTGAGATAGCAAGGGATAAGTAAACTAGTGCTACTAAGGAAACCCATGCTGACATGAATGTAGAGAAATTAGGAAAATATGTGTCTGAAGAACTCATAAAAGTAAAGGTAAGTATTTCAACTTTTGAGTTATTAAGGGTTCTTGCTATCAAAAATATAGTTCTAGGGTCTTTTAATGCAAGCAAAGCATCTCAAGGAGTAGTAGTCAATGAAGCAGTGGACAAGCCTTCTAGTTCATAGGCACCCAAAATTCCAAACTAGGTGCCACTATGGGATAAAGGGAAAAAAACAAGATAAGAATCAGGTTGCACAAGTTGACACTCAGTTGAGTTTATTCCAAGGAAAAATGGAAACCACTCCCTTTTTTTATCTTTGTTCATATATTTGGGAAGAATATACACAGTTGTCTTCTAGACTCAGGAGCATCTACAAATTTTATGCCTTTTGTTATTTGTAGAGCACCAGGTATCACCCCTGCTACCTCTTAGAAGAAGGTCACCCAATTGGACAAGACAAAGGTCAATATAGTAGGAGAACTGAACATGATTCCCATGCAGGTTGCTTTAGATCCTAGAGTACAACAAGTGATTAATATTTAGGTTGCTGATATTCCTGACACTTATGGTTTGATTTTGGGTTGAGATTTCACCATGGCACTAAATGGGTACACATCCACATACCATTCTCACATGTGGTTTCCATGGAAAGGGGTCCCAAATCAAATTAGAATTAAAAGAGAACCCAAGATGAAGTATGTAATCACTGAATATCATAATACTTCGAATGAGATATTGGTGTCAGAAGTCAAAATGAGAAACTATGTATTGGATACCCCTGTCTCTAATATAGGGCATGTCTTTATGTTGCAAAGCTCTTCTGATGAATCCACATTATAATCCAGTTGTTCTAAGGAGATCTTTATGCTACAAGATGAGTTTACATCAGAAGCCAATGGTTCTGAAGCACTATTTGAGAAAGCACAAGAATTTGATGACCAAGAGGATAGACAACTCAGCTTATTGAATAATTTCCAGGAGTTTATCCAGAAGTGTGTAGAGGACCAAATTCAGTTGGGCAGAAATATGAATTTCAAAGAATTGCTTCTCCCTAGTTGGTGCAGAGTCCATAATGCTCCTCATTCTAAGATGGAGTGTTTCTTGTGTCAAATGGCAGTGGAGAAAATACAAAGGTGCATTAAACCCACTCCAGTTGTTAGATTGGATATACAGAGCATTTAGAATGATCCAAAGGAAAAAGCCTAATGCCTCCTGAAGAATCCCCTGGCAGCAGTAAGATCAAGGATAGCTCAAAGAAACTAGGAACTGATGGCTACTAGACATTAAGATTTGATGGATCCAAATCAAAGCAAGATGTTGGAGAAGGATTTGAGCTGATCAGCCCCAAAGGTAAGACTTATTTTTTTGCTCATAGACTCCAATTCCAGTGTACCAATAATGTAGCTAAATATGAAGCTTTAGTCCATGGGTTACTAATTACATTGAGGAAGAAAGTTAAGATTTTGCAATTGTTTAGGGATTCTGAGTTGGTGATCAGATAAGTGAGGAAATGGTACTCATGTCATGATAGAAGGATGACCAATTATAGGAATAGAGTGTGGGATTTTATTGAAGGATTTGATGCCTTCAACATCCAACTGATCCCTCAAAGTAAGAATCAAACTATAGATTCTCTGGCACAAGCAACTAGTACATTACAGCCTTTATCACTTTCAAGATTGAAGAAGTTTACTGTGGAACTCACTCCAGTACCCTCAGTACTTGACAATATCACCAATTTCTAGTATTTGAAGATGATAAGCATATTCTTGATTTCATTCCTAGTTGTGATGTGTTTGCTTCTGAAGTGATTGATGAGGTAGAACCTCAAGAAGTAGAAATGGACTTAGAAGGAGTTATCAACTTAAAGACTAATACTATCCCAAGGGGTATGGTACAATTAGAACAAATTTTTAACTTGGATAGCATAAAAGATCAAGAACAACAAGTGAAAAGGGAGTCTCTCAATAGCCAATGTGAAACATACAACATGGGGACCCAGGATGATGTCAAAAATGTATTTATTGGTAAAGTGTGTACTCTAGAAGAAAGAAAAGGGATTATTGAGGTATTACACACCTATTAGGATGTTATAGCCTGGAGTTATGAATACTTAAGGACATATAATACTTCAATCATTATGCACACTATCCCCTTAAAGCCAAACATCAAACCATTCAGGCAAAGGCAAAGGCCAATTAATGCTATACTCGAACCTATCATTCGAAAGGAGGTACATAAACTACTTTCAACATGAATCATATTCCTAGTAAGACACTCCACATGGGTTGCAAACTTGGTTACAGTGAGGAAGAAAAATGGGGAAATTAGATTATGTGTTGATTTCGGGAACCTTAATAGGGCTTCAGAAAAGGATAATTATCTAGTCCCTTCACTGGATGAAGTACTTCAGATTGTCAATGGATCTCAGATGATGTCTTTTCTAGATGGGTATTCTGGATACAATCAAGTTATGGTCTAGTATGAGGATAGACATAATATTGCCTTTACTATAAAATGGGGGACTTTTGCCAATAGAAAAATGCCCTTTGGGCTAATCAATGTTGGAGCTACCTTCTAGAGACCCATGGATATTGCTTTCAAGGACATCCTCGGTAAGTGCATAATTATCTATATGGATGATTTGACTATATTTTATAAGAGGAGAGGTGATCATATTATAGATTTATTCAAACTATTCCAAATATGCAGAGAGTTTGGCATCTCACTTAATCCAAAGAAGTGTATTTTTGGAGTTACTAAAGGAAAATTACTAGGACATGTCATTTCAGAATAGGGTATTTCCATTGATCCAAAGAGAGTAGAAGACATATTAAAGATTCAACTCCCTGCAAGTAAAAAGGAGATGAAGTCATTCTTTGGGAAAATCAACTTCGTCATAAAGTTCATCACTAGATTTGAAGAAATAGTAAAGCCCTTGAATGCCATGTTGAAGTAGGAAGCAAAAGTTGAATGGAGTACAGAGGCTAAGGAAGAATTTGCAAAAAATAAGAGAGCCATTGTTGAAACTCCAATTTTGGTAAGCCTAGATTATGCTAAACCTTTTTACATATATTCATTTGCTTTAGAACATTCATGTGCTGGCATGTTGACCCAGAAATCTGATCAAGGGAATGAGCATCCCATAGCTTTCATGAGTGCTCCTCTAAAGAATGCAGAATTAAGATATCCCAATGTAGAAAAATAGGCCTATGCTTTAGTTAGAGTAGTAAAAAAGTTCAGGCATTACATCCTCAGGAATAAGGTCTTTTCCATAGTACTTGTTCTTGCAGTGAAGTTGTTACTAATACAGAATGAGTTAGGAGAACAAAGAGCTAAGTGGGTAACCATGTTGCAAGATTATGATATTGAGATTCAACCCATGAAGCTAGTGAGAGGACAGGGACTAACAAAGACCATGGCTGAAATGGGTCTTGACCTCATAGCTCAGAATTATCACATCCAAGAAGTATCTCCAGGAGATTGGTACAATGAAATCATTTATTATCTATTGAACCAACAATGTATTGAACACCTTAATGTAGTTCAAAGGAGAGCTTTACATTTGAAGAGTGATAGATTTATGATGTAGGGAGTTGTCTTGTATAAGAAAATCATGAGGGTCTCTACTTAAGATGCCTAGGGAAGGAAGAAGCTACGAAAGTGATGGCTGAATTTCATGACAAATGTGGCACAGGCCATAGGTCAACACTTTCCATTGCAAATTACATCCTGAGAGTAGGCTATTATTGGCCTACCCTATTCAAGGATGCACATGACCATGTGAGGACTTTCCATGTATGTCAAATTCCAGCAAGTAAGGAGAAACGAGCAGCCCTCCCACTTCATCCAGTCATAAAGGTAAAACCATTTGCACAATGGGGAATGGACTTCATAGGTCCAATCAATCGAACTTCCTTTGTAGGCCATAGGTATATTCTTATCATAACTGATTACTTTACAAGATGGACTGAGGCTTTGTCCTACAAAAAATGTATTGTTGAGGTAGTAATAAATTTCATTGAATCAGGTATTATTAATCGCTTTGGTTGTCCATTGGCTTTAGTTTGTGATAATGGTCCTACATTTGTATCACTAAATTTTTTTAATTGGGCCTTTGATCATGGAATCATTATAAAATTTGCATCTAATTACTACCCACAGGGTAATGGTCTAGCTGAGTCTTCTAATAAGAATCTTTTAACAGTCATCCATAAGCTATTAGAGAAGAATCCCAAGGATTGGCACACCCAGCTTAGGTTTTATCTCTTGGCAGACTGTACCAAAAAAAAGACATCCGTAGGAACCTCTTCTTATCACCTAGTGTATGGTTTGGAACCTGTATTCCCCATCCAGTTGAAGATCCCCACTTTGCAATTCATTAATGAGTATTATGATGGAGAGGATAAGCGTGAAGCCCACCTGGATGAACTGTTGCACCTTGAAGAGAAAAGAGATGAAGCCTTAGAAAACTTTGCTAAACATCAGGGTGTAGTGAAAAGATGGTTTGATAGGAGAGCCAAAGTAAAAGCCTTTAGAATCTTTGACTTGGTTCTCTATTGGGAAAAAACCCATGACCGAAAGGGAGAGCATGAAAATTTTGAAAAACTTTGGCTTGGCCCTTATCAGATTGCAAAGATCCTGAGAGATAATGCTTTTTTCCTGAAAAATCTCACTCGAGAGGACATCCCATTGCATGTCAATGGGAAGTAATTGAAGCATTGCTTCCATTCCTAAGCTATTTTCAACTCTTTCCTTGTACATAGTTAGGTTAGGTTTCCTTTCTATTTTTTTGTCTTTGGTTTGGTTTTGCTTTTGTTGCTTTGCTTTGTTTTTCTTTCTTTTGGTTAGAGTAGGTTTGATTTTGTTGGTTTTTCTTTTTGCTTTGCTCTTGCTTTGGGTTTTCCTGCTTCCTTTTGGGTGTGTTGCACTTGTATAACGAATGTTGTTTTTCCTAGGATTGCATTGAGATTTCTTTTACAAGCTTCAATCATCTTTTCAGACTCAATTGGTAGAATTCACTTATCTGATGTTGCATATGCCTGGAATTGGAAGGTCACTTGATTAAGTTAAATACTGGAATGTATTTGCGTTTTATATTTTTACACAAATCTTAAAGATTCCAAGGTTGCATATAGTGCTTATGAAGTCTGACTGGGTGAAAAATATTATGTTCTACTCTAGTGCCACTATGGTTCTCATCCCTGAGAATGAGCTTCATTGCTTATACGGTGAAAGGGAAAGTTTAAAAGATCTCAAAGAGAATAAAAAGGGAGAAAAACAAATATTGAAAATCAGAAGAAATGTTCACCTTATAAGGAGTATCCTAGTATCTCTATTGGGGCTATAGATGCCTGGCTAGTAGTAGAGCTATGCTTGGGAGGATCACAGTGATAACCTTATTGGGACTATGGACACCTGACTGGTAGTGAGGCTCTATCTAGGTTTCTTTTGGAGTTAGAATCTTTATGTAGCCCTATTAGACCAAGTTTGGTCCTTATTGTAACTAAGGAAAGGAAATGAATGCATACACACACACTTTGACCCTGGTATAGGAAAGGATCGCTTAATTGTGAATTCTGAAACCTTGTTCATAGGTGACTTGGTGTAAGGATTGAAATCAAAGATTTTGGGTCTTTGATTCCATTTTTTCATTGAAATACTCTAGAGCATTTCCCCTACAGAGTCACCATTTGTTGTGTAGTTTTGCACACACGCCCCATTGAAAGTAGGGACCCTCTTTGCTTGGATTTTTGTTTTTTCTCTTTGCTTTCCTTTTCAGGTCTTTGATGGTTTGATCCTAGGATTTGGTAACTTTTCAATTTTCCTTGATGATCATCATGCTTATGCAAACATCCTTGCTGAATAACACTTTGAAAATCATGAGTTTTGGGTCAATTTTGGGGTTTTACCTGGTTTTGGGATTTTCCTCCTCTAGCAGATTTCCTCAGTTGTCCTAAAAACCTAATGGAGGCTTGTTCACATTGTTTTCAGAGATTTTGGTCCTTTGCATAATTCCACGTCAACCGGATTTTCTCAAAATTCCTTTTCTGCCTCGAATCCCCGAACTTGGGTTAAGTTGTCATATCATTGCATTAATAGCTCACGTATGGGCTCTGCAGTTGTGTTTAATAATATTTGAGCTAGTCTTTTATGCTATGAATCAATCTTATTTTTCCTTAATTGAATTTGGATGAACTTAGTTGTGATTGCTTGGTGTGATTGGGGTTTGAACTTGCAGATTTTTGAGCTTGGTCGTTGTTTTCTTAGCATTTTTTCTATTATTCCTTGCTCACGTGTCAAGGCTTGATTTTAGTCATTGATTATCACCCGTTTCACTTCATCAATGGTATGCATTCATTTCCCTACTATTGATTGATGAATTTGAATGTTTCTTTGGCGTGTTGAGCATGCTTGAGATTTGGATTTCAATATTCCAAGGGTTTTTTAATTAAGATAGGGTTTTTCCATCACATTTCGACCTCCCCTTTTAAAATCGGCATTGCTTCCTTTGCTCATGTTGTGATTGATTGTGAGATGTCATGCTTGGATGGTTTTGATTACCTCCCTTTAAATTTGATCTTGTGAGTGAGTGGATTGAAACTATGATGGCGTGTTCATCTTGAAACCCTAGGGTTCAATTTTGAATTCATTATCAATACTGTTAGATCACCCTTGGGAGAATTAGAAAGTTAAATCCATTGATGAACAATTTGAAACGAGTAGAATTCGACCTTGAAATCCCAAAATCATGATTGATTGATCGATTTGGGTGAAATCCTGACAAAGTGAAGATTTCAAGTTTTTTGTATCTTCGTGGATTTTTGTTGCCTTAGGATTTCCCCAAATTTCCATCCTTTGGCCGTTTTCCCGAAAGATTGCATAAAACATGAAAATTGGACTTATTTCATGAAAATCCATCACCTCTTCTTTCCTTTGAAAAATGTTGAGTCTTGCTAACTTCGCAGATTTTCATCCCCGATGGAATTCCCTGAAAGTCTATTAGGAATGAAGAATAGGGGGAGCACGTGAGTTAATTGTTAATGAATTTTTATTGCATGATTGATTTGGGATAATTTAAGGATATGTGCTAATGTTTCTTGAGTTTTGCATGATGATTGAGATGCTTATGAATGTTATTTTGGGCTTCCATCACTAAAATTTGCCTGTCCCGGAATTCCTCGAAATTCCTTTCTAGCTTGAATTCCTCGAAGGGGTGAAAATCCCAAACTTTAAGAAAGGATGCTTAATGTTATATTTAGGGGATTTTGAATGATTTTCTGGATTTCTTTGGTGATTGGCATGCATTTATGATGGAATAACAATGATTCTTATGTTGTGATAGATATTTATTATGGTCTCTTGAATGCAGGCTGAATCAAGCAAAGCTGTGGTTGGAAGAGCTAAAGGCAAAGTGGTGGATCCTAGTGATGAGGGAGCAACTGTCATCTTGAGAGTAGAAAGGATTAAGATAGATATCAAAAAAAAAAATTTTGAGACCAAGTTGTCTTTCATTTGGTCAGGGGTCATTGATACCAATGTAGGGAAATGGAAATATGAAGAATTCAAGGAAAGAATGGCAATACAAGATCCCCATTGTTGGCCAGAAGATTGGTGGAGTCATGATTAGATCATGTAGTTGGGTTTCCCCTAATAGTTCAGTGTTATGAGTTGGTTTTGGAATGTGCTAGACATTATGACAGGGGTAAACAGAGGGTGATTGGTCCACAAGGTAGAGTGTTGGCCAATTTCTCTCCTCCTTTAGTGGAACAAGCCTTTGATATACCTAACAGACCCCATTTGGTAGGCCTAGATCTGGATGTGGCTAGGAAATATTATGTAGATGATACAAACAAGGCCTTGCAGGTCATCAACTCTTGGATGGAGAAGCCTAAGCCCCACATCTCCAAGTTACCTAAATAACTATTCAGGGCAAAATTCAAGGTAGAGAACTTTGATGCCATCACACTCCTTAGCAGGGTTGTAGGTTTGAAAACTGTAGGTGTCTTTGAGAGCTGGATGTTTTATGTCATAGTAAGAATGGAGTAGAAAACTGATTATCATTGGGCAAGTATCATCAGTGCCATGATACATGAACATCTGTGTAATGTGTTGCAGACCAAGAGTTTTACCATGACATCTTATTTTGTTTATGCCTTGGCAAGAGTTCATCTGTATAGGGGATTAAGTACTCAAGGGGTATTTGGACAAGATGTGATCTATGAGGTGTACCCATAGCTGCATTTGGGTGGATCAAGCTACAGAAGGGTGAATGATACATTCACCATGTATATCACAAGGCTACTACAAGGAGCAGAGCATGTAAGGATTTCTGATGCAGCCAAGGAGTTGATATAAAAGTATGAAGGATGGTTCATCCAATTCCCCACCTTTTCATATATCAAAATTGATGGTTGTTAAAGGGCCTCTTACAGGCTGCCAAGGTATCCAATAGACCACATCATACTTATGGAAGTCACTAGATATATTTCAGCCTTTGATGATATTTTGAAGGACATGCATAAAACTGGCTTTGGGAATGACTTTCCTTTGAGGATAGGAACTAATGAGGTTTGTCCCTCTTTGATAATAGCACACTCCTCTGAGGAAGAAATGAGTACTTTGGGCTTGGTATTCCATACCAAGAGACCTAGATTTGATAGGACAGGAGAAGCCCAAAAGAAAGCAAGTAGGGATTTCAGGCATAGAGATAACATTGAGGATTATTGGGTAAATTGTAAGGATGAATTTGAGGTCATAAAGAAGAAATACTCAAGGTTGCTTGCCAACTTAATCAGGTTGTTCAATGTTAAAGCCATTCTTGATCAGCTTGATGATGATGGAGAAGTGATACAAAATCATGATTAGGATCCTATCAAAAATAAAGTAGTAGGGGTAATCGATTGGTTAGAGGAAAAGAAAACTGAATTGGAGGAAATTAATGCTCATGTGATCAAGTATATTGAGTTGTGGATCAAACATAAGGTATGGGAGTTGGACAACAAAGACATACAATATACATATGATCTGATGGGAAACTTGGAGTCCCAATCTACCCCCAAAGATGATGAGAAAGATCCAAAGGGAAAAGAGAAGGTGGGGTCTCCCTTCAAAATCAAGATTAAAGGTGCCTAGGCAAAAAAAGAGGTAGGGGAGAAGAGGAATTTGATGGAGCCTCAAATTTTCTTCTTTGAGTTCCATTAATTATTTTTGCCACATTACTGGTCTATCATGCTATTCAGAAGAAGCCTAGGGTTGGGGTTTTATTTTTTCCTTCATGAAATCCTAATGTTCTATCTTAAACCTTGGGTTGGATCTATTTCGCCATTACCTTTTTGAGGGAGGTTTTAGAATGAATTATGTCCCATTGACTCATCTAGGTCGGGCCCCTTTTAGTAAATTGTGTTAAATATTTCGACTGACTTTATTATTTCCTAAGTCTAGGTTGGCCCGTGCCTTGTGCTTTAAGAACAACCTTAATCCATCGTTTGTTTTCAGCCTAGGTGATGTCCCCTTTTTCCCTTTTAATAATTATCTTATTTTGCAAGGAATGTTTTTAATGATAGTTGATTGTCCTATGGTTGATCCTGACCATTCCCCGTGATCTTCTGATGGCCTCACCACTTGGTTTAAACTGATTGCAAAATCATGGGCGAGCACCACATGTCTTAGTTGTCGATGCCAAAAAGGGATTAATAAAGTGTTTAATATTTAAGTCAGACTTTAATATGTTATAAACTAGATTACTAAAATAGTTGTGAGATGAATGTGCTAAAAATTGACAGTGGTGTTATAATCTTGATGAAAAGTTGCTCGATGGTTACATTTGATGCTGTTGACTACTATGAGTGAACACAATTGCTGATGGTAGGAATCAACGGTTGCTCGCCATCACGTGATACAAAGATGCAGGATGTTTATCGATTGTGATATCATGGGTGGGCACCGCGTCTATCCCTTTGGCATTGCGTATTATGGTGGGCCCTCAATATTGACATGGAGATTACATCAACCTTCTTGAAGGTGGCCATTCGATGATCTGACAAAAACAAAAGATCAATGGTTGAATTTTAAATTTGCATCAAATGTGATTGGAGCCATTGGCGTAGCATGCAAATGAGCTTTAATGGTGGATGAGATGTCTACTGGCTAAATTCAATCGACATAAAGTATTTGCTTTCATTCTATCTTCACCGCAAAAGCATTCAAGTATTTTTCGAAGTGGTTTAGAGCCAGAGATAAAGTTTTCAAGCAATCACAGCGAAAGTTTGGTTCTCTGCAAGGCTCGAAATCCCATGAGTTACTTTTTGTATCATTGGTTTAATTTGACTGTGATATTTGTGAAAGGTTGTAGTGTGCTGGTCAGGCAGTTGTTGATTATTGTTGTAGGGTTACTGGTTCATTTGAATTGTGGGAAATTGCACAGGTGTGTTGTAATTTTGTTTTCTGGGTAGCCCTAGTTTGTTCAAGGAATTAAATTTTAAGGAATCCCTATTTGTTTGAGATGGCGCCATCGAAGCAACACTCTAGCCATGTTGATTATTTGCAAAGGAATTTATATGATGATTTTTTAGATCAACTTCCGTTATCAACAAGTGATCGAAAGAGGGGTTTGGTTTTAATGAGTGGAAGAACCCTGGGCGAAGGACTAGTATGCAAGAATTATAATATTGCAGATGCTAGGGTTCCTATGACAGGTTTAGAAATGTTTAGGCTATGGTATGGAAAGTGAAACCTACCCCACCCCTTCTCTAATGGCTGGAGATATGACATGGGGAAACTAGTAGTGCCAAATGTGCTTCTTGATGTGGACCTACTCAGAGCAGTGGCAACATGTTATGACCCTGTTACAAGGGTAATTAGGGATAATGATGGTGGGATTCTGCTAAGCATAAGTGTAGATGAGATTCAACAGGTTTTTGATTTGAGTGAGCCTAGCTCATTCTTGATCCCAATTGATCTTGAGGAGATGAAGCAGGAATATGCAAGGTCAAAGCCTCTTTTCAAGTTAAAGTTGCTTCCTTCTCACCTGGCCAAGGCAGGTAGTTCAACAATTCATATAAGCCCAAGTGACTAGGAGCCTTTCAGGCTAAGTTGTTTTTCCAATCACTTTTTGGCAACATTTTATTCATTGTGCCAGATTTTTGGATTTAGCCCAAATACAGTGATACCCATTGCATATATGTTCATGGGGATGTAGATTCAGCATCCCAATTTCTCCATGGTGTGTGACTATGCATCTTTTCTAGCAGAAAAGATACATGAGGGTTTGTTGAAGTTGCATGTGGGGGATGTTGGTACTCCTTTCTTTTGGTACTTCCTGTTAATGCATATGTTCATGTACAAGAATTCTGACTTCTTCTCAGAGAAGATGGGGTTGAGGCAAGAAGTGAATGGAGAAAGATTACCAGTATAGGTTTGGAGTGCAAACCTATCTTACAATAGGGGAGGTGCCAGTTTTGTGTCGTTTGATAATTGCTTTGCCTCTAAACTTAGAGCTCGGTTGGTGATAAATGTGCCCAGACTTCCTGAAGACTTGCATGATTTCCTCTAACCAAACGTGAGGAAGCCTAATTTGAAGGTCTGCCACAATTGGGGCAACATCATCTTGTACCCTATAAGCACTAAGGCTGTTTGGTTTCTAGGGAGCCCCTCATATTCTCCCATATAATGTACCATCAAGGATGGGATTTACCGAGGTCATGTGGCAACTAGGTTGTATTCATGAGGACAACTTGATAAGGAGAGGAAAAGGGATTTTGTTCCCTGATTATACTATTTTTTTAGATTTTGTCTTTTCCAAGGGAGGATGGGTCCACTTTGGAAGGTTTTTTGATGATTATCATTTGAAGAGTGGGTTTAGGAGGTAGCATGACCCTGAGGGATTCTTTGCCTTCTTCAGGCAATGAATTAAAGGTGGCAGGTTTGTACATGAATTGAATTTTCCTGAAGACCTAATTAGAAATGAATTCAACTTGAATAAGCAAGAATTGAATAAGGAAAAATGGATTGCATATGAGAAGCTGCTTGTCATAGTGCATAAAATGGATCCAAAATATGATCCATTAATGGATTTTACTCCATTCCACAGGAGAATTGATTTCTTGTTGGATAATTTTAAGAAGATTATGGGCACCTTGATGACCAAGAAGGTCAATTTGGAATTGGACTTTGGGGTTAAAAGACCAGAGGTGAGGCCTGAAGAAGAAAGGCCAGCTTATCAGCCTTCAGTTGATGATCCTTTATACAAGAGGAAGAGGAATGACAATAGTGATGAAGATGAGGGGGATAAGAAGGGAAAATAAATAATGAAAGCATCATCATAGCCAGATCTAAGGTTCAGAGTACCTGGAGGGATAAGGATTGTTGATCTGGATTCACCATCGAGAAGTGATCTTGCAGTGCTACCATCAGAGCCAAGCCCTAAGAGGTAGAGGTTTGAGGATACAAAAGAGGCTCTGATGGATGAGATAATTGTTAATGATCAAGAAATGCAAGTTGGTATCCCTTCCCCTCCTAGATCAACACAATTGGTGCTTTCTGACATGGATTTAAAGGGACAATGTGTACAAGATTGCAGGATGGAGGCCTGCAAGGCATTCTTGGACGATGATGCATTTGTGAAGACTCCTATCTTTGTGCAGCTAGTTTGGAGGATAAAACTAGAAGAATAACAAGACAATTACAAGAGAATGAGAGAATAAAGGCCTGATAGGTCTGAGTAGGAGAATATGATGAGGTTAAGGCCGAATTGATGGAAGAATTCAAAAACATCAATCCTAAGGAGGGAAGAAGACTTGTGACTCAGGTTGGTGTCCTGATTTTACTTGAATGGGACATAGTTGATGCTGTAGCATTCAATGCTATCTTACAGTCCAAGCACCCCATACAAAATAGTGAAGAAGAGGTTAAGGCAGCTCTACAAGACTCTGCCTTTAGTGAGGAGTATGAAACTCTAGCAATATGGGAATTGGCACCCCAAGGAAAAAATCCAAATGTAACTGATATTAGCCCAAACTTAAGGGGAGGGATAACCATCAAGAGAGCTTCTGAAAATTCAACAACATAAGCTACAAGCTTGATAGTAAATGTGGCCAAATTGGCCCAAAAGACAACTAAAAGGGAAGAGGCTGAAAAGAAGAGTTTGATGGAGAAGTACAATATAATAATTGGAGAATATAGTAGGATGCAACAAAGGAATGTTGAGCTGTAATCTGAAGTAGATAGGTTGTAATATGGGCAGGTGGGAGAATCCTCCAGTGCTCCTGGTATCAGAGCATTACCTTCCATCTCAGGATCAGTTCCCTCTACTACTCCAATTGTTTCTACTCCAGGATCCCCCATCCAGACACCTACTCTTAGTCCTACACTGGGGCTAGTTGAAGAGGAAGTTGAATATTCTGTGGATCCCACCAAGAAGCAAATATAGGTTGCCTTAAAGGCAAGTGAGGATGGTGCAATTGCCAAAAAAAATGAAGTGGTTGACACAGTTTTGAGGCATCTAAATGAGAAGGTTGATGGTAGATTACCATCTGTGCATTCTTTATTTTTGGATGGAACAAAAAACATCAATAGGGATCGGGAAATAGTTTTTCCTTTGGCTGAGAAGTGGATCCCTAGGTCCAATGATTTGGATATTATGGATAAGGCCTCTAGGTTTGATGCAGATAATAGGCCCCAATCATTGAAGCCTACTCAAATCTTTGTGAAATCATTGAATGGATTCCAGGCCCTACCTGATGATTTGAGTAGAAGAATTCGGGAGCTGGTAAAGAGCTTTGATGACTGGAGTGATACTTTTCTGCTAGATATAATTGATGCACAGGGAAACATTAAAACATTGCAACAATGGCAAGAAAGGGAAAAAGAAGTTATCAATGCACAAATCAAATTGATTTGTGATGATTCTAATTATGATTTATTGGTAAGTAGCATGGACAAAATAATTAACACCAGCTTAGAGTCTTTTGAAAGAGAGGCCAATCAGGTTGCAGTGAAATACACACCTTACAATATTAAGGTGAATGAGGTGGTGAATTTTGATTGGACAATGGATGAAGAGTATTAGAAATGGGTGGAAAAGTACTTAACCGAAGAGTAAGATGGTGTTTTACTACCGAAAATCAACAACTCAGTGGTTATAGTTATAATTGATTATGGTTTTGTCTCCATGGTGGTTGTTTGGCATAGGTTTTAAGGTTTGGAAAACACATCGACTATTCTCTAATGAGCGGAATTAACAAGAAGATGCTCTAGGAATCGATGTTTGTAATCATATTTTTGAAATGTCACAAGGCAATCCAATTGACCGGTGACATGTGTATTTTCTGGCCCAATGCTTGTTTGCTCCTTCATTCTCTATAAGAAGGATTTCAAGGCTAGAAATAGGGGTTGGCAAGTTAGATATTTTGTGGTCAAGTCTAGGCATATTTGTAGAGCATGTTGTAAAACCGGATTGTTTCATTGTAAATGCAATTTAGGTTTTGTGTCATTCTATAGTCGGGTTTTGGGTTTATGAAGGTTTGATGTTTCATTATAGTACTAGCATTTGAGTTCTAATGATTCATTTTGAGCTCATGTCTCTCCTTTATATAAGAATATCATAATTTTGAATAATATAATCAAGGGTTATTGCATTCATCTCACTGTCGTGGTGTGTATGACTTCCATTTTGGCTTTAATTCAAAGAATTAATTAAAATTCTTGATTGGAGTTATAGATGGATATGTTTATAAAGGGATTTGGTAAGAAGTATTGGGTTAGGATATAAATTGATAATGTTGTAAGGAAATGTTTCTAGAGATCTTATATGCTATGTGTTTGAACCTATCATGGAATTTTAAATGTTTGTGAATTTGACTCCCCAATGGTATATGGCACTGCTCTAAATCGTATGTGTTTGTGAAGTTTTGTGTCTGTTTGTCTTTTCTTAGAGATCTCTACCAAATTGCAAATTAAATGACTATCTTAAGTTGTGAAATATTGTTGTAATCATCTCATGCTCCAAGTAGTTGATACTATTGATGAAATGCCAATTCAATTCAGTATTATCCTATTATGTTGAGCTATTAAATGGGATTATCTATTGATTGTTAATGATTGTTTATAAGTTTGGTGTAGAGATTATAAACACATCATACGGACCACCCTCTTGGGTTTTGTAGAGGCTGAAGTGTAGGAGGTTAATTGTTAAAATCCTCATCAGTTGGTCTAGGTCCTTCGAGTTGTCCTTGATTAGAATTGGAAACTCTATAGGTAGAATAGAAGATAAACTTGGTTATAGTAAAAACAACCAACAAAATCCAATTGCCAAAAGGAGGAAGAAGGTCTCTAGGAAAGATAAGTCTGCTACAAAGAAGGAACTGGTTGAAGAAGGTGAGAAGGGTGATATCCCTGTACCTAAAAGAAGAAAGGTGGTTAAAACTACAAAGAAGAAAAATGATGAACCTTCCAAGGAGGAAGAAAATGCAGGCCCTCAGGTAGTAGAAGTGGAAAGCTCTAGAGGAAAGACACAAGTTTTTACAAGGAGATCAAGGACTCCTTCTCCAAAGGGAAGGGTATTGAAAGAAAATGTTTCCATAGATGCTTCTGTAATGGAACAACAAAAGGATGCCTCTCCCCTTCCTTAATCATATTAAGTGTAGCATGAACCAAAGGATGCAGAGATTAGTACTCATCAGGATGAAGATGTAGAAGGGTTCAAAGAGGGAGAACTCCATAGCACTGAGGCAGAAATAGAAAAGATCATACAATCCCCTTTGGTAAGTTATGAGGATTCACCTACTGATGAAGAGAGAGACAAGTCTCCAAGAAAAGAAGAAGTGCCTACAAGGAATCCTCCATCAGCACATGAGGAGGATGAACATAATATGGAAAAGAATGATAATCTAGAGTAGGATAAGGAATACAAGGAAGGAGACAAGAGTGAAGAGGTTCCCTTAGGACACAATATGAATGTTGATTCCTCCACAGATCAAACTAAGAAAGGAACACCAAATGAACAACAACCTGATGCTCCTGTCCCTAGTTGGTTGGATGAGAGATTGAAGAGTAAACACATTATTATGGATGATACCCATCCAAATTGGGATTATCTATTAGCCAACATAGGAAAGGGAAAAGCATAGAAAAAGGATAAGGTTATTTCCAAGATTGAGAGACATGGGGTGAATAACTGATTGATCCACATTGCTACTCCTACACCTGATAAGAACAAAGATGAGGTAACTGGCTAGGACTATATTACTCAGACCATTGATCTTGGGCCTACCTCCATGATACAAGAAGGTGAAGAGTTCCAAGGCTCCAGTGCTGCAATTTTAGGCAGATTGAACTAGGAGATACAAGCTAGGTAGGAATTGAAGAAGGTGAATGAGAGACTAAAAATATATTTGTAGGATCTCATGAAGCCCTTGCAATCTATCTCTTCATCATTTGCAGTAGGCCTTCTACTTGGGGAGACCATCATCGAATTGGAGAAGATGAAAGCCACCACATAGGTTACCCATGAATGGCTACAAGAAGTGAGGAACAAAGGAGATAAAATGATTAAGGACATTCTATCCACTTGTGGTGATGCCCATAGATCTTTTGACTAGTTGTAGAATGTGCTAGGGCAAGACAAAATCGGTACAAATCTTCTCTAACAAAAATTGAATACAATCATGGATTACACATAAGAAAAGATGGTGAGTGATGAAATACTACCCTTTTCAAAGGCTTCAAAACCTTGGGAATGGTATGAATTTCTGTAAATTAATCAAAGGGTTTTAAAGAAAATTCATAAACAAGGGCAGCAGATTGGGAATACATTTAAGGATATTTCTGGCAAGGGTATTCCATTCTTTTAGATTATGATTGGGAGAAACAAGTTCGCACCAAAACACCTAAGTCTAAAGTAGTTGAGGGAATGGTGGCATGAGATCTATGATTCAGTTGATGGTGGTCCAATTACTATGCACCAACTTGATGATATGGCCACATATGTTGCAGTCATGGAGAAATATCAAACCCTAAAGGAGGAGTGGGATGAATTCATCAAGAAATCAAGGGAAGAAATTAAGTCTCTTGATAGAAGGTTCAAAATATTAAATACCCCACCTTTGGCCAATCTAGAAGAGGTTTTCCTTAGCGTGAAAGATAAAATAGGTCCAGGGAAAGATAAAGGGTCAACCAATGAATGCATGCATCAAAATTTGTGCTTCCCATTATATATTCTCTAGCCTTTGCATGCATTGGATCAATTATAAGGAGATTCTAGGCCAACCTAGAGAGAAGCCTCAATCATTTAATAAAGTTTTATGTTTTAATTTTGGGTTTTTTCTTTCTTTGGCCAACCTATTTGTGGCCAACCTTCTTGGTAAGCCTAACTTGTAGTGACATTTGCTATAAATTTGGCGTGTGGCCTCATTGATGATAAGGAGTAGTGCTAGAAGATTAGAATTTACATCAAGTTAAGAAATAGAGCAGAGTTGGAAGTTAGTTTATTTTGAAGCAAGTGTTGTAACACAAGATACTTGAATTGTTGCTACTATTGGATGAATTCAATATAATTGAAGACATTGTTCTTTGGTGGCTTCTCTTGGATTGATTTATCTTGCATCGTTTTGGTTATTCTATCCTTCCTAATTGCTTTGAAATATTTAATGAATGTTAGATTTAGAATTATGTGATTTGATGATATTTGTGGTTGGACGCTTGGAATGTTGTAGCAATTACTGATCCATACTTTTGGCAACTTATTGATTGTAGGTTGATGTGCAAATTTAGCCTTGATCTTATAATTGTGTGCTTAGTTCAATTGTGGGTTTGTTGAATTCAATTGAAAAATAAGGGTAGATTTGAATGAATGTTCATGATCTGAAAATCTTGATTCTTTAGAAGATTGCACTATTTCTGTAAAATCGCAGGTTAAACCTGGGTTAAGCAGAAGTTAGTTTTGAGCAATTGGTCTACTTCAACATCTTGACATTAGTATTGTTGAACTTAGGAGTAATTTTAATCTTAGGATTTCTAAAACCCTTATCTTTTTCTATTTATTTGAATTTGAGTTAGGGTTGGATTTAAGAATTCAGAGTATCATTACATTGAAAGTTTTGATAAAGTTCCAATACATGTTTTGTAAGGTCCCTTTGTGATTACCGAAATTTTCACATTTATCACTGAGTTGTTTTATTGCATTTTCAAGACCTGACATTAGAGACCTTGGGGTTATCTCTTTTTTGATAGAGATTAACCTTTCAAGAGAGATAGAATATCATATTCTATCTGAGTTGTTGTACAGAAAACACCATCAAAAGATCCTCCACACATCCTCTAGGGTAACTATGGCCTCCCTAGTAGGTAAATGAAAAGATGAAGTCTCTAAGTGCCACCTCTCCATGAGAGCATTCATCACCCCTTTATGACATTTGATTGTAGGTAGGTAGCAGATATGATGCAACCCGATAGCATCTAAAACATCTCGCTCTAACTCCTAGAAACCAATGATCAAATCAAATAGATCACATGGTTGTCGCTCCCTCGACTAGATCAAATTAAGAATAGCCTACAACCATTCAACCAACGATGTTAGGTATTTACTATGAAAATACAAAACAAACCTATGATGATGAACAAATAGACTTAAAAATCTAAAACACTCAAAAGTGAAACTTTTGTTTCAAAGTGGTATTTTTTTTGACAAAAGTGAACAAAGTAGGTGAAAGAAAACAATTTTTTGTCAAAAGTGAAAAATAAATGCGATAGAAAAAAATTCAAAAGTTAAAAATGTTTTTCAAAAGCGAACATTTATCACAAAGGTGAACCAAACAAAGAAAACAAATCAAAAGCACAAAATTCATGCAAGGGTGAAAATCAAAAGTGAAAATTTAGGTCAAATGTGAAAGTTTTGAGTAGGTGCAAGCTAAAAAGCAAAAAGTAAACTATTCGTAAAAAGAAAAAGTGAGAAAAATGATGCAAAAGTGAAAAATTCCTAAACCTAGCCCTATCGACTACTTGGACTTAAGGCATTAATTATGCAAACACAAAAAGATGAAAACAAAAATAAAGGATACATACCGCAACACCAATGCCTGTAGGCCATTTGAACTTGCAAACTACATCCACATGATGTGGGATCCTCGAATACTCACCATAGCTCCTTGACAATCGACAAAACAAGAAATCCATAAGCTAGAATTTTCTATAGGCTCATAGTGCAAATGAGGTAATTTGAACCCTAATTACCTATTTTAACCCTATAAACCCTAATTTTTTACATATGAAACCCTCCTAGGTTGAAATTAGGACCTCTCGAGAACATTTGAACCTTCAACAAGAGACTTATAGACCTAATTTTTCATCCTCTACATATTTGAACTGAAATAGAAAATTGCTGCGAGCTTGACCTACATAGTGGTTTTTTGGCCAACCTCTTGAGGAGGTAGCCTAGAGTCGTACCATCATTCTACTAACCGCCAGGGCATAGTGGGGCATATAAACTTTTTTCAAATCTTGATCTTAACATCGAAATATTTGAAACAAAGCTATTAGAATTTTAAAACAAGCACAAAACTAGGATCCACTAGATCAAACAACAAACAAATACACCTTCTACGCAAGAGATCCGGAAACAATATATGCAATATTCCTCAACAAGAAAAAGCTATAGAAGCAAGAGACTCTCGAGAAGATATGAAAGCTTGGGATATAATTACAATCAAGGTTGAGTGCTTATAAGAGAAAAACCCTAAATGAGAAAGGGATCGGATCATGACAAGTGTCAACATCACATGAGATGATACATAATGATCGTATATTAGCTCAACTAATAAAGCAATCCTAAGTTGAGCTTAAGTGCATGAGAATAAATTAGACTAGTAATCAATTAAAGAGTAATTAATTATTAGCTAATTCATGATAACTCTAACACCTCCCCTTAAGATGAACTATGGGAGTACCTAAAAACCATAAAAGAAGAATACATGATGGGTCCCAAAAAAAAAGGCCATGTAAGGTACCCATGTACAAACATAAGATCTCTATAATGTGGAGAAATAGAGAAAATCTCATGGGAAAAAATCCACTCCAAAAAGAGATGAAAGCCAAATGAAGGACTAAAGAAGCCTCCAAACGAGACAATGTTTTCCCAAAAGATACGAACAAAGGATGAACAAAAAGAACACAACTGAAGCATGGATAAGTTGCAAACACTATTGAAGAATGACTATTGTAATATCGAAAATAGGAATGCAAGAGTGTCCATATGGTAAGTGATCTATCTCACTAAAATGCAAGTAACTAGCCACTAATGTACACTGTATCAAGAAGTACATAGGAACAAATACTGTATACATAGCTCACTCCAACATGAAACCAAAGAAGCATTAGAACCAATAGTAGAAACCCCTCCATAATGCTGAAAAAGGAGAGGTGTGATAGGTACACTAAAACTGAATGCTAGAAAGAAGTGCATGAAGAAGAATCAAGAACATCTAAATGTGCAAACATGAAATTAACCACATATAAAGGGTGTGAAAATAAAAGATACACCTACTATGGTACTTTATTTGAAAGCATTTACATAATGAAAAATTCATACAACGGGAGCCCATAATGTCCAAAAAAAGACTACATGTTGAATATAAATTTCTGTTATAGAAAAGACGAAACTGGTAGCACCATGATGAATTACATGAAAAAACATGCACTTTCAAAGAAAACGAAACCCAAAAATGTGTTTGGATGTAGAAGATATGACCCGTCAAAGTCTCCAAAATGAGAACTAAACAACAAAAGCATTGAGAAAATGGAATTTTGGAAAAAAACAAAAAACCAAAATAAGAAACCACCCACACCATTACAAAGAGCTCAAAATTTTACCCCATTTCAAAAAAGTTACATTGGAAAAGCTCATCGTATGGCCGAGATATGGCCTCTAGAATTTGAGGTGCAATAGTGAAAAGCCCAATAGAGAGGGGTTGAGTATGGCAAAAAAAACTCCTCCAAATTTGTCAAAAACACCTCCAAAAATAGAGGCCCTCCAAACATAGTAGTGTGAGAAAAAAATTCCTCAAGGTAGACTGCATGTGAACTTATTTGCAAAAAATAAATTGCAAAAAAACTTGGTTTTTTATTTTAATGTTAAAAAACCATTAAAAAAGTATTATATTTTTCAATAAAAATATATATATGTATATTTTTTGTTTCTAAAAGGATATATTTTTAAAAATTGGTGGGCCTGCATGGGGGTCATTGCTTGCCAAAGAGGCAAGGTGGTACCCCATGCGGTACCCTCCCCACATGGGGCGGGCCCTGAGGTGCCACTGACCTGCCAGTGGCAGGCAGCCGTACCCCACAGGGTACCAAAAAATTTAATTTATATATTTTTTAAGTAAAAGGTTGTGTGCCTTTTTATAAAGGCTTTTAAAAAAAAAAAAAAATTGATTTTTTTTTTTAAATTTCACCTTGACCTACATGCTAGGGAAGTCGTATGGCCTCTCTAGCAAATTTTTTTTGCCTCAAAAACTCCCAACACAGATTTTGGTGATTTGATAGGTGATCTTAAGGTTTTTGGGCTTTCTGAGCATAATGGAAACATCTGTTTTGGCTCAAAATGCACCAAAAATGCAGCTACCCTCTAGATCTAGAAAGAAAGTAACCACTTCAAACTCTTGTAGATCTGACGTCAGGAACCCAAATCAAGTGAAACAAAAACCAAATTTGACTTTCTCGACAACTTTGAATCCAACGGCGAGGTCCTTTTCACACAAAAATGCTCCAAAAAATGACCACCTCCAAAATTTTCAAAAAAAGCAAAGGGGATTTAGATTGAAAGCCTGTAACCCTTGTTGAAGAAAAAACCTCATAAATTAAGAAGGGGTTCATTGAATCCACACTATGATACCATGTTAGAATTGTGAAACAAGCAAAAAACTATGAGCCACAAGATCAAACAACAAACAAATAAACCTTCTATGCAAGAAATCTGCAAACAATATATGCAATATTCATCAACAATAAAAAGCTACAGAAGCAAGAGACTTTCAAGAAGATATGAAAGCTTGAGATACAATTAGTATTATTTTTTTCAGAAAAAAACATAACATAGCAGCTTTTGTGGGAACATAGCATGGTGAACTTTTTTTTCATATTTTTAAAATTGTTGTGGTGAGAAATTAGCTAACAGTATGTAGTTGATGCATGATTTTTCTAATAATTTTTTAATGAATATTTGATTTTTAACTAATTTTC
Source organism: Sequoiadendron giganteum (assembly GCA_007115665.2). Taxonomy (NCBI): domain Eukaryota; kingdom Viridiplantae; phylum Streptophyta; class Pinopsida; order Cupressales; family Cupressaceae; genus Sequoiadendron; species Sequoiadendron giganteum. The sequence continues at coordinate 509,521,523 of CM021101.1, read as the reverse complement.
AAAGTGGACACTTCCTGAAAAATATAATTTTGGCCTTGTTAGGACTCAAAAACATAGGTTTGAACCACGAGAGGTTGCCAAGTTCTCACAATGTTTCTGGCTAACATACAAGGCCAAACAGTAAGTGTGAACCTTCTACTCTTTAGGCTCTACTAAACCTAGGTGGGTAAACCTATGTAAATGAGGCAAACTTAAAAAATACACTTCCTACCCAAACAATCTATCCACAATGGCAATTGGAAGTGGAGAGATAAAAACCTATTTGGTACAAAAAATAAAAAATTAAATATGTTCAATTAATAGATGTCTGAAAAATATTTAATGAATTCAAATGAATAGAATAGGTGAGACCAGTGCCCTGTTGGGTAAAATGGAGTCCAATGAAATTCTTTGATAGATGGCTTCTATTTGGCATAAATTCAAATTGTTTGGCACACAAATACCTATTTATAACTTATATGAATATGAAAGCTAATGATTGACAAACCCTACTGGAGGCAAAATACCAATCCTAATTATCTAACTCTTCTTACTGATCCAAATAACATTCCCAAATTACTGTGATTGACCAAAAGGAATTTAATTCTTCCTTGAAGAAATCAAATAATCACATCAGATAGATACAACAAACATGCATTGATAAATTGATATAGACTGGATATATCAACTTAAATAACCAAAAAAATTTAAGTCAGAGACAATCAGATAATTGAGTAATTTTAACAAATAATTGATACCAAACTAGAACCACCAAAACAAAAGTCTTTCATTATTTTCCTAAAAATTAAACCTGCATCATGGTCTCAATAGCATAAATATTTTTGAAATTATCTCTATTCTAACTATTGTTCTCCCTTCCAACCCCTATTCTGTCTTGAATTCATGCTTTTATATCCTTAGAAAATCCTTTTCATGCCCTTTGGTTTTTAACTGTTCATATTTTTACGAGAGGCAAAGAGTCACTTCACTTCACATTTTGAAAATAAACAACATAACTGTTGCAGAAAAAACAATCACTTTACCGCGCTACCTTGCACCATCATTTTAACCACTGTAGTATAGAGGTAACACTTCACATCACCCCATATTCAACCACTCTACCGCGGTCTACCTGTTTGCTCCCCACGGTTCCGCGGTGACTTTTCCTTCACTGTCATCCCCACCACTCTATCGTGGTCTCTATTCTGACTTACCACAATATAATGATCTCTTCCTTGCATCCCTATCCACCACCCAACCACACACCACATCTTAGCTTCCCGTAGTGTAGCGGTGACATGCCCTTGCTTTGCTCTCCATCGCCTCCCCATGGTTCTGCAATGATCAACTTTATTCTTTATACCATCTTCACTATCTACTGTGCTACCATGGGCTCCTCTTCATCCTCATGCGGTACAATGGTTTGACTGTCACGGTTTTCTCGTCCTACCGCTCCACTACGGTCTTTTTTTTGACTCCTTGTGGTGTAGTGGTCTCCCCTTTTCCAATGCTCTAACCTTTCACCACACAACCGCATGCTCGTTGATGACCCTTCATAGTATGGTAGTTGACTACAATTATACTGCCCAATTGCAGGCCTTGTTTTGTCCCTTTGCAGCATGGTGGTTATCCTCTTGTACACCACGCAACCGTGGACATTGCTTGAACTCCTTGCAGTGTGATGGTAAGGGTGATCATGATTGTTGCTAACCGTGACACCGCAATCCACCCTTCAAGGGGCCACAATAAGGAGGTAAATGATATTGGCCAGGAAGGGTGGATAATATGGTAGTGACATGGTGGTAAAATGATTTTTTAGCATTGTAGAAGGCAGCAAAATGATTTTTTTTTATGAAAAATAAAGCATAAAATTTGGACTTCAATGGATAAAAGCACTTAGGATTTTTATGAAAATTTTGGTTCTAACAATGGCTCATGTTGGGGATGAGTGATTTACAAATCACTGCAAGAATCCAGAATATCACTGGGAGAGCCGACCAAAACACCAAAGGATATGAAAAATGAAGGAGGCGAAAAATGGAAAATGGAGGAAGTGGAAAGATGAAGGAGATGAAAAATGGAGGATGGAAAATGGAGTCTGGAAGTGACCCTACACTACTATACATGGAAAGAAAACAATGTTTTCAATGACCTCTGGGATTTTCCATGTACTGGCAAGTCCCAGTCTCTTTTAAATTCCTAAACTACTGTGCATGGAAAAAAGAATGTTTAAAGAGGTTTATAAAGAATTGTCCATGCACTAGAAATCCTTAATCCTCTGTTACCCCTTAAGAGAAAAAATACTTCAAGACCTGCCCATGCACAGGAAAATCCTGCTCCTCTCCAGACATGTTTTGCAAGAAGTAAGAATCCTCCTCTCCTTTGCCAATTATTAGGAAAGGACCCAACCACAAAGATTCAAATTTTCCATGCTTTCCCTTCTCCTGACATTGAGCATTCTACATCAACACTAGATCATTTTCTTCAAATTTTTGCTCCTTGGACTTTTATCAAAATGTTACTTCATCTGTGACTACAACTTCGCATTATGCTTCTGAGCCATTCTCCTTACTTCATCAAGTTATGCAAGCTGCTCCATTCTTTCCTCCATTGGTTCAAAAATATCCAAATCCTCTTGCAAAATAAAATTATAAACTGGTAAGAGGTTCTATAATGGCATCCTGGCTTGTGTCCCATATACTAGTTCAAATGGAGAATTTCCAATCACCTTTTTCATTGTAATCCTATCTACCCACATAGCCATTCTCAATTTTGAGTCCCATGCCTTTTTATTTGTATCTAACAACCTCCTTATAATCTTCAAAAGACTTTTATTACTTGATTATGCCTGACCATTTTCTTGTGGATGATAAGGGGCAGCATAGGAAATGGTAATGCCATATGTATTGCAGAAATCTTTGAACTCATCAGATCTAAAACACATCCCATTATCTGTGATCAATTTTACTAGTGTGCCAAATCTAGTTATAAAATTCTCCATCAAAAAGTTCACCACCACCTTGCTTGTAGCTTGTTTAGTTGGGATAGCCTCCACCCATTTAGTAAAATAATCTATGGCCACTAATATCCATCTATGTCCTCCACTTGATCTTCCCTATATTTCTCCAATGAAGTGAATTCCCCATTGGTGAAAAGGGGCTTCTACCTACAAAGTTCTAAGCGGTAATGCTCCTTGATACTTCAATTTCCCTGAAAACTTCTGACAAGCCTCACATTTCCTCACATGTGCAAAAGAGTCATTAAACACCTTAGGCTAGTAATAGGCAGCCCTGATAATCTTATGTGCAGTGGTTTTGGTAGAATAATGGCCTCCACATGCACCTTCATGCATCTCCCTCAAGACATGTTTTTCTTGGGATTCATCTAGACACAACAACAATATTCCATCACTATTCTTCCAAAATAGGTCCCCTTCTATAAAAACATACTTAGAAGCTTGCAGCTTCAAAGTTCTCTTTTGATTATCATTCAACCCCTTAGGGAATTTCATGTGCATAAGATAATACATCAAATTTGTATACCAAGAAGTATGCTCAATACTTGCAACTGCATTGTCCTCACCTTCTATATTGCAGATTTGATTTGCTTCAACATTTGTTTCTTCCATTATCCTAGCCAAACCCTATCCTCTCACCAACCTGGTAATCTAAACTTCCATATTGAACTCTTGGATTTTATTAATCCATCTGCATCTTTTTCCTGTCACCTTTGTCTGTACCAGGATATCTTTCATAGCTACATGTGGGACATAGGCAATTAATTTAGCTCCAACTAGATAAGGTCTAAAAGCTTTTTGTGCCTTGACCAATGCATAGGCTTGTTTTTCCATAATTTCATACTTCAATTCTAACCCCTACAAAGATTTGCTAAAAAAAGATACAGGTTGCTCATGACCTTCATCATTCTTCTACAACATAACAACTACTATGGTGTGAAATGAAGCAAAAGAAAATATCTGAAAAGGTTTAGTAAAGTCAGGGGACTTTAGGATGGGAGCTTCCTTGATAGCTCTTTTGATAGATATAAAGGCTTACATGGCTTCATCAGTCCAATCCAACTTCTCTCCTTTTTTCAACATCTTGGATATAGGTTTAACAATCTCATCAAAGTTGGATACAAATCTCCTAACGAAGTTAATTTGACCAAAAAATGATTGGATTGCTTTGATAGTTTTAGGAATGAGAATTTTATCTATGGCATCTACTCTCTCAGGGTCTATGCTAATCCCATCTTTTGATACAATATGTCCCAAAATTTTGCACTCTGTGATGATAAAATGATATTTTTTAGGATTAAGAATAATACAAGATTCCAAAGCCTTGATGAATATATTCTCCAAGTGCCCCACATGATCCTCTGCCCTTTTGGAGTAAGTAGTAAGATTATCCTAGTACACCACCATTATAGCATTAATCAAATTTGTAAATGTCACATCCATGGCCCTTTGAAAAGTGGCCCCTACATTTGTGAGACCTAATGGAATTCTCACATACACATATGTTCCCCATGGTGTAGTAAAGGCTATCTTGTATTTCTCAGACTCTTTGACTGTAACCTGGTTATATCCAGAAAACCCATCCATCATTGATAGTAGCTCATACCTTGTGACTTTGTGCAATATTGTTGCCATATTTGGGAGAGGATAATTATCTTTAAGGGAAGCAACATTCAGATTTTTGAAATCTACACATAATCTGATATCTCCATTTTTCTTTCTTACTGGAACCAGATTTGAAACCCATGTTGAATGCCTAATGGGTTTAATAATACCTCCATCTTTGAGTTTTTCCAGTTCCTCTTGCATCTTAGGTTCCAAAATTGGGTTAATAGGCCTCTGTCTTTGTCTGAATGGCTTTGAGTTTGGTTTAAGTGGAATCTCATGCTAGAAAAGTTCCTCTCTATATTCCTTGAGATCCTCATAGGACCAAGGAAACACATGTTTGTATTTTCTCAATAATGCAACCAACATTCCCTTAATGGTCGGACTTATCTTCTTTCCAATGTAGACCCTTTTTGGTGCTAGCTCAGTTCCTAAGTTTATTTCTTCAATATCTTATTTCTTGACTAGTGGCTGCTTCATGAGAGAGTGATCATTCCCATCATACACTCTTTCCAATGCCACAAGCCCTTTAGGGAGATTTTTAGTTTTAAGCTGCAAAACTGCCTTTCCAAATATAGTATGTTTCCCATCCACTTCTTCCACAAAAGCATTGAAGTCAATCTCCTATGCCTCATACTGATCTATACAATGAGGAAACTTAAAAAGGTTAGTATCATCATTAAAAACCTGCCAGCTGAATATGTTGTTAGGGATAGCAGGTCTTGTTTTGAATTCAACCTGATATATTCCAGCCAAAGTGATATCATCTATTTTCAAGGCTACATTAGCTAGAAAGTTTGCCATAAAATTTCCTGATCTATCTATCTAATCAATTGAGAAAGCATCAAACAATTCCATGATGTCCCATACAGTATTTCTATATTGTTTCAACCTCTTGTTCTTCATAGCATATCTCAATCTGATTTGTGATACAACCAGCTCAGAATTCCCCAAGACAGTTAGCAATTTAATCTTGTGCTTGACAGCCATATTTAAACCAATCAATAAGGCCTCATATTCTACCACATTGTTTGTACACTCAAAGGTTAACAAAAACGAATATTTGAATGTTATACCTTCAGGTGATATAAAAATTACTCCAGCTCCATTGCCTTCTTGGCTGCATGCCCCATCAAAATACATCTTCCACACACCCTGCTAATCTTTAGATACATGTTTATCAATTGGGTCAGTAATCACTAATTCAGGCTAAGATAGTTCTACTCTGAAACTCCCTAAATCCACATCACATAAGCAATTGAGTTGTTCTTGAGGAACGTACTCAATAATCTGATTCATCCTTGGTTCTCTATACAACTTGAATTCTTCACCATTGACTGGTATTGTAGCATATGATAAATCAAATTGTACATTGCCTCCAACTGATGCAATCCATTGTCTTGACAGAAGCATTCCAAACTGAGGAGGTGTGTCAATTATAGTTATATCAATTTTATAAGTCAATTGTGGGTAAGTTGCCAATTTCACTTCCACATCTCTCATAATTCCCACAATCGAGACAGGTCTACTATCCATGGCATAACATTCACCACCCTCAACATCTACCCACATACCAAGTTGTTTCATCACCCCTACTGGCATAATATTCATAGAAGCACCTGAATCTATCATGCAATTTCTTACCAATTTTCCATTTATGAGTAGGGTAGTAAAAAATGGATCAATTTGTGGTGTATTCATCAATGCATCACTTAGGAAAACCTCTGGAACTTTTATCTTTCCCTTCTTATTGGCAATTTCAGGAACCTCCTTATGTTCAAGGTTTATATTTTTATTTCTCCCACTAGACATTAATTGAATAGAACTTTCCCTATACTCTTTAATTTTCATCATTTCAAGTAATGGGAAAAACATTTTTACCAGGGACAAAGCTTGCATGAAGTCAGAAGATGCACCTTCTATTTTGATCTTCTTTTTCTTTGCTGATTCACCTTTGTTCTCCTCCTTCTCCTTTTTGCATGTTTGATCTGGCTTTTGTTTGTCCTTGGGCAATTGTTTGTTTTCTTCTTTAGGGAGATACTTTTGTTCTATTTTATCAGACTACTTATCATCTATCCCTTTTGGACCTTGATGGGGCATTTTCTTATTCTTCAAAAATATTCCTCTTGGAACACCTTCATTCTCATTCACTATTCTATTCCTCAACCAGTATTTTCTTTTGGAGTGCTCAACTACTGCAATGGTCAATTTTTTGATTTCTTCCTCAGTCGATCTCCTCATATTGCACCTAATGGTCTGATATGATTTAGTAGGAGGGCCTCATTCATTATCACTTTCTCCATGGTCAGAGAAAACTTGTTGTTCTGCCATATGGACATTGTATTTTTGGTGATCAACATCGTATTCATACCCTCCTTATTTTGAGGATGAGTATCTTTGCTTAATAGAGTGAAGAGTGTGGGAAGTTAACTAGATATTATGGTCCTCTTCACTATTATCTTCTGATATGTCTTTTCTTGGTATTGACTGAGCTATGATACAATGCTTTGGGGAATGCGGCAAGTCACAAACTGAGCACCAGGGACTATTATCTACCACATATGCCCCTCTCTTCTTTAAAGGATCAGGTGTCTCTTTATTCCTTGGAATATCCACCACTGGCTTTCCATCCTTCCAATTTTTATTATATGGCATTTCATGTAGCCTTAGCCTTTCATTTTTGTATGCATTTTCCTACCTATTTGGAGGAGCATATTGGGGAAACCTAGGGTTATCCCTCTTGGCAATCATTCCTGTAGCCTTCCTATTATTTTCAATAGTGAGTGCTATCTTTTGAGCTTCAACTAAATTCCTGGGACATCTATTCCTAAGCTCATATCCTATCTTAGGATCAAAAGCTTCTAAATAGATACTCAATGCAACAGGATCAACTAATTTGGATCTAGGAGGTATCTTATTATGCAATTTAGAAAACCTTTGGTTGAAGTCATAAGCTGACTCATTTTGATGCTTTTGGATGGTTACCAATTCATGCAAAGCAAACTTTGGTGCACATTGATTCCCATACTGCTCAAGAAACTCTTCATAAAACTCATGAATGGAGTTAATAGAAGCTATTGTCAAACTATTGAACCAATCTCTAGCATCTTCAATTAGTGACATCATAAACAATCTCATCTACACATCCTCATATTGCATATCTAAATCTTGAATAAATGCATTAAAGCTCCTTAGATGGTCTTCAGCTATGACCACACTACTTCCTGTGAACTTTGGGACAAGGCTTCTCCAACTGTTATCCATGGGATAGGGATATATTTGAAATCCAGCCAAATCAAACTATTTGATCATGGTTGTACATGGTGGAGGAGGTGGATTTTGATGATGCTGGTACAATGAATTGTTGTAGGCTAATGGCACATACTATTGACCCTATGGAGGCATGTATTTCTAGTGAGGGGGTGGTTGAGCATTTGGGGGTCTATGTTGATTCCCTGATTGATTTTGTTGTACTCTCGGGGGATTTGAAGGTTTTGCATTATTATTCCTCTGCCTATAAGGTGGCACATATTTAGGCAAGTTAGCCATTTGAGCATTAATTTGAGCTTTCTGCAACTTTAGTTCTTCAAGCTCTCTTATTTCTTAGAGCGTCTGCTCATACTCTATTCTTGCTCTTTCCACTTCTTGTTTTTCATACTCCAATCGAGCATTTATCTCATCCTGAGCCATGTGTTCATAGTTCTCTTCAGAGGCTACTTCATAACCAAGTCCATCTTGATTCTCTTCAAGTAATGCCATTTTATGATCATATTCATGTTGTCTCCTTTCCCTTTCAGTCTAAAATCCAGCCATGAGCTCCTCAACTTTCTTGGGGTCTGGTTGATAGAAGGGATTCCTCTTTTTCTCAGGAGTGTGAGGTTCTCTAGATGGGTTGTTTTCAGTTGCCAAAGTACCATAGGAATTATGTGTCTCCAAGGGTGCTTTTGATGTTTTTTCTTTATTTTTTGGGCCCATGTCATCAAACACCTTCTTGCCCTTATCTTTCTTTTGAGTCCATTTACTTTTGTCATTATTAGAATCCTCCTTATACAAAGATCTTCTGCCATGCATGTTGTGAGTAATTTTGATAGTCTGAACTCTGGGATGATTCCTTTCTGATGTGTATTTCACTTTATCAGTTTCAATGCACTTATTCATTCAAAGTCACCACTCACTTTCCAAAAGTGAGAAAATTCTATAATTCGTTGTTCCTAGTGGAGTCTCCTACAAGATATTGACTCTATAATGAACATCTGGGTTTAGTTTAACGGTCCCCAGTAGAGTCGCCAAACTATCAGGACTCAAAAACATAGGTTTGAACCACGAGAGGTTGCCAAGATCTCGCAACATTTATAGCTAACATACAAGGCCAAACAATAATTGTGAACCTTCTACTCTTTAGGCTCTACTAAACCTGGGTGGGTAAACCTATGTAAATGAGGTAGAATTAAACAATACACTTCCTACATAAACAATCTATCCACAATTGAAATTGGAAGTGGAGAGATAAAAACCTATTTGGTACAAAAAATAAAAAATTAAATATGTTCAATTAACAGATGTCTGAAAAATATTTAATGAATTCAAATGAATAGAATAGGTGAGACTAGTGCCCTATTGGGTAAAATGGAGACCAAAGAAATTCTTTGATAGATGGCTTCTATTTGGCATAAATTCAAATTTTTTGGCACACAAATACCTATTTATAACTTATATGAATATGCAAGATAATGATTGACAAACCCTACTGGAGGAAAAATACTAATCCTAATTATCTAACTCTTCTTACTGATCCAAATAACATTCCCAAATTACACCAAAAGGAATTTAATTCTTCCTTGAAGAAAACAAATAATCACATCACACAGATACAAAAAACATGCATTGATAAATTGAATATATACTGGATATATCAACTTAAATAAATAGAAAACATTAAGTTGGAGACAATTGATACCAAACTAGAACCACCAAAACAAAAGTCTTTCATTATTTTCCTAAAAATTAAACTTGTATCATGGTCTCAATAGCATAAAAATTTCTGAAATTATCTCTATTCTAACTATTGTTCTCCCTTCCAACCCCTATTCTGTCTCGAATTCATGCTTTTATATCCTTAGAAAATCCTTTTCGCACCCTTTGGTTTCTAATTGTTCATATTTTTATGAGAGGTAAAGAGTCACATCGCTTCACATTTTGAAAATAACCAACATAACTATTGTAGCAGAAACAGTCACTTTACTGTGCTACCGTGCGCCATCATTTTAACTATCATGGTACTGAGGTAACACTTCATGTCACTCCACAGTCAACCGCTCTACCACGGTCTACCTATCTACTCCCCATGGTTCCGCGGTGACTTGTCCTTCACTGTCATCCCCACCACTCTACTGCGGTCTTTGTTCTAACCTACCATGGTATAATGGTCTCTTCCTTGCATCGCTATCCACCACCCAACCATACACCACATCTCAACTTCCCTCAGTGTAGTAATGACCTGCCCTTTCTTTTCTCTCCTTACCACTCTACCTCAGCCTCTCCATCGCCTCCCCATAGTTTGGTGGTGATCGACTCTATTCTTTCTACCATCTTCACTATCTACCATGCTACTGTGGACTCCTCTTTATTCTCACATGGTACAATAGTTTGACTATCACCATCTTCTCTTCCTACCACTCCATCACGGTCTTTGTTCTGACTCCATGTGGTGTAGCAGTCTCCCCTTTACCAATGCTCTGACCTTTCACCACACAACTGTGGGCTCATTGATGACCCTTCATGGTATGGCGGTTGACTTCAATTATACTGCCCAACTACGGGCCCTATTATGTCTCTTCGCGGCATGGTGGTTATCCTCATGTACACCGCACAACTGTGGACACTGCTCAAACTCCTTGTAGTGTGACGGTAAGGGTGATCACAATTGTTGCTAACAATGACACCACGAGCCACCCTGCAAGGGGTCATTGTAAGGAGGTAAATGGTATCGACTAGGAAGGGTGGATGATATGGCAGCGACATTGTGGTAAAATGACTTTTTACCATTGTAGAAGGCAGCAAAATGATTTTTTTTAATGAAAAGGATAGCATAAGATTCAGACTTTAATGGATAAAAGCACTTAGAATTTTTATGAAAATTTCCATTCTAACAGGCCGCGCTACCCCTACATATTTTGGAAACTAATTGATTTTTTTTTAATATTTTTAGAATGGAGCCTAGTTTCTAAAAATGTAATTTATTTGAAATTTTGATGAATGGTTAATTTATAATGAAAAAACAGCAAACACTACTTTTTGCCAAAAAAGAGACACACAAACAAAATAAATTATAGATCAAAGGCTTAGCATTGTCAAAAAGTAAAAAAAAATACATCGATGGATAGCTAAGAGAGAGCCTAACATTACCCAGGTGTTCAATTTATTCAACATTGAAACACGTGCAATCCTAACGGTGATCATGAACCTAATTATGTGAAATATTATAGAATTTGCAAAAACACATATTTGGTCATTGGGAAGGCCCTCCAAGCCTTTGTGTTGGTATTCCAAGGCAAAAACCAAGCCCAAGGCTTGGGTATTCCCAAAGAAATATATAACACAAGCGCATTATAATGCACTCACGTTATTTGAATGCATTGATAAAATGCAAGTGCATTATAATGCACTGTTGTTTTGTGAATGCATTGACAAAATGCGAGCATGTTATAACGTGCTCACATTTTGGTCTAAATTGAATTTATTTTTCTTCTCTTTTTTTATTTCTTCTTGTTATCTTCAGGGAAACTATTTACATATGGATGTTTACCTTCTTATACTTTAAGTTATATTTCATGTATATAGTTTCAGGATGTTTGAGTGGTTTCAGATCTCTAGGAGTTATAATGCAAATTAAAGTTTTTGGAAGATCTCAGTAATTAGGGGTCAAATTTTAGTAATAAACAAGTTGTATTATTTGTCTCTCTATCTCACTCATTTTTTATCCCTTACACTCTATACCTCTCTCTCACTATCTCCATCCCTTTATCTAACTCTCTCTCCCTTGATCTCAAGAATTCTCTCTCTCTCTATACTATTCCCTCTAATTCTCTCTATCGCACTTCTCCCTCACTCCCTCCCTCCTTTACTCTTTACTTATCTCTATCTCCCTCTCTCCATCCTTCTCTCTCTCTCTCTATCTCCCCTCTCTCTCTACCACCTCTCCCTCCATCACTCCCTACCACTCTCTCTATTTCTCTCTACCTCACCTCTCTCTCCATCCATACTCTCTCCCGCTCTTCTTCCCTATCTACTCTCTATCTCCCAATACCTCTCTCTACCTACCTCTGCATCCATCACACCCTACCACTCTCTCTACACCTCTCTATCTCACCTTTCTCTCCCTCCTTACCTCTCCCTCCCTCCCTCATTTCCTCTCTACTTATCTCTATCTCTCCTCTCTACCTCTCCTTCCTTCTCTACTTATCTTTATCTCCTCTCTCCCTCTCTACTTATCTTTATCTCCTCTCTTCCTCTCTCTACCTGCCTCCCCTTCCACATCTCTCTCCCTCACTACATATCCCTCCCTCCCTCTCTACTTATCTATATCTCCACTCTCCCACTCTACCTACTTCTCCTTCCCTCTCTACTTATATTTATATCATCTCTCCCTCTCTCTCCCTTACTGCATATCCCTCCCTCTCTCCCTCCCTCCTACTTATATATCTCCCCTCTCCCACTCTACCTACCTCTCCATTCATCTCAACCTACCACTTTCTCTATTACTCTCTATCTCACCTCCCACTCTCTCCATCCATACCTCTCCCTCTCCTTCCCTCTCTACTCTCTATCTCCCTAATCCATCTCTACCTACCTCTCCATCCATCTTCCCTATCACTCTCTCTACACCTCTCTATCTTACTTCTCTCCCTCCCTCCCTCATTCCCTCACTACTTCTCTCTCTATCTCTACTTCCCCCTCTAATTATCTTTATCTCTCCTTGCCCTCTCTCTATCTACCTCTCCCTCCATCTCCCTCTCTCTCTCTCTCTCACTCACTAGATGTCTCCCTCCCTACCTTTTCCCCTATCTACTCTCTATCTCTCCTTTCCCTCCCTCTACCTCTCTCCTTCCTCCCTCACACTCTTTCTCACTCACTTTCTTCTCTCTATCTCACCATTCTCTCTTTCCCTCTTTATAACTCTCTCCTTTATATATCACCATTCTCTCTCTACTTATCTTCATCTCACCTATCCCTCTTTACCTCTCCCTTCCTCCCCTCTCTCACCCACTCCCCCCCCTTCCCTCTATCTCTATCTTACACATCCCTCCATCACTCCCTACCACACTCTCTCTATTTCTCTCTATCTCACCTCTCTCTCACCTACCTCTCTCTCCCCCATTTTTCCTTCCTTATCTAATATTTATCTCTCATGTCTATCTACCTCTCCTTTCATCTCTACTTATATTTATCTCCCCTTTCCATCCCAACCTCTCTCTCTCTCTCTCTCCCCAATCCCTCCCTCCCCTTCTTTCTCTCTCCCCCTATGAGGGTTGAGGGTGTAAGGTTTAGTGTTTAAGGTATATGGTTGAGGTTATATGGTTAATTTTATAGGGTATAGTGATTATGGTTTATGATATAGTATAAAGTTGAGGGTATAGGGTATAGGGATGAGGGTTTACAGTTTATGGTTTAGGGTTGAGGGTATTAGGTTGAGGATATTAGGTTTAGGATTGAGGTTTTATGATTTATGTATAATTTTGAGGGTTGAGGGTTGAGCTATAATGTTCAAGATTTAGGGTATAATGTTAAGTGTATAGGGTATAGGGATTAGGGTTTAGGATATTATATATAGGGTATAAGGTATAAGGTTAAGGCTTGAGAGTGTAGGGTTTTCTATTTAAGTATAGGGTTGAGGTATAATGTTGGTTTAGGGTATAAGGTTGAGGGTATAGGGTTTAGGGATGAGGGTTAAGGGTGGAGGGTTTAGGGCTTAAGGTATAGGGTTGAGGGTTTAGGGATAGTGTTCAAGGTTGAGGATATAGGGCTAAGTGTATAGGGTATAGGGATTAGGGTTTAGAATATTGGGTATAGGGTTGGTGGTATTGAGTTAAGGATTAAGGGTTTAGGGTTTAGGGTTTATGTATAGGCTTGAGGGATGATGTTTAGGGTTTAGGTTATAAGTTTGAGGGTATAGGGTATAGGGATGAGGGTTGAAGGTGTAGGGTCTATTGTTTAAGGTATAGGGTTTTGGGTATATGGATTAGGGTTTAGGATATTGGGTATAGGGTTGAGAGTATTGGGTTTAGGGTTGAGGGTTTAGGGTTTAATTATAGGGTTAAGATTTAAGGGATAATGTTTAGGGTTTAGGGTATAAGCTTTAGGTATAGGGTATAAGGATGAGGGTTGAGGGTGTAGGGTTTGGGGTTTAAGGTATAGGATTGAGGGTTGAGGGATAGTATTTAGGGTTTCAAGGGTATAAGGTTAAGTTCATAAGGTATAGGAATTAGAGTTTAGGATATTGATTATAGAGTTGAGGGTAATAGGTTTAGGGATTAGGGTGTAGGGTACAAGGTTCAATGTAGGGTTTAGGGTTTGAGTATAGGGTTGAGGGATAATGTTTAAGGTTTAGGGTATAAGGTTGAGGGTATAGGTTATAGGGATGAGGGATGAGGGTTTAGAGTTGAGGGTCTAAGGTATAGGGTTAAGGGTTGAGGGATAGTGTTTAGGGTTGAAGGTATAGCGTTAAGTGTATAGGGTATAGGGATTAGGGATTAGGGTTTAGGATATTTGATATATAGGGTATATGGAGTATGGTTTAGGATATTGGGTATAGGATTTAAGGTGTAGTGTTTAGGGTATAAGGTATAGGGTTAAGGGTTAAGAGTGTAGGGTTTAGGGTTTAAGCATAGGGTTAAGGGATAATGTTCAAGTTTTAGGTTATAAGGTTAATGGTATAGGGTATAGGGATGCGGGTTGATGGTGTATGATTTAGGGTTTAAGGTATAGGTTTGAGAATTGAGTGATAGTGTTCAAGGTTGAGGGTATAGGGTATAGGCGTTAGGTTTTATGATATTGGGTATATGGTATAGGGATTACGGTTTAGGATATTTGGTATAGGGTTGAGCTTATTGGGTATAGGGTTGAGGGTTTAGGTTACAAGAGGTTCTAATGGGGTTGTGAGTTGAGGGGTATAAGGTTAAAGAAATGTGACCAATTTATAATGAAATGGTATAGAAGAGGAAAAAAGAGGGAGAGAGGAGAGAGAGGTGTGATAGAAGAGGAGGAGGAGAGGAGAATGAGGTTGAGGTGTAGGGTTTAAGAGTAAAAAATTTGAAAGTAATATTGTTAATTTACTCAGGGTATAGGATTAGGATTTTAGGATAGGTAGGAATGAAGAGTAATAGGTTGAGATTTAAGTTAAATTTACTTATAGGGATTAGGTTTGAGAAGAGAGGCTATGAGGGAGAACATGAGAGAAAGTATTCTGATTAGGGTGGTAAATACTTGAGAGAGGGTGGGAGGGAGAGACCTGAGAGAGAGAATTCTATAGTAGAGAAAGATGGGGGGAGAGAGAGGGAGAGGTAGATATGGAGAGAGATAAAGATAATTATATATGGAAGGAGAGATAGAGAGGGGGAGGATGGAGGGAGAAGTAGATAGAGAGGTGATATATACAAAGAGAGAATGAGGGAGGGAAGGAATGAGAGAAGGAGGGAGAGATAAGTGATATGTAGATAATTAGAGAGAGGGAGGGAGAGTGGGGAAGGAAGGTGGAGAAATTGATAGAGAGAGGAGGGAGGGAGAGAGAGAGAGGGAGAGAGGAATGTGTTAGATAGAAAGAGGTAGGGAGGGAATAGGGGAGATCTAGGGAGGAGAGAGAAAAGGTGAGAAAAATAGAGAGGGAAGGGGAGAGAGAGAGGAGAAGGTGGAGATATTGAGAGAGGTGACAAGAGGAAGTGAGAGAAAAGGTAAGAAGAGTAAAAAGGAGGAGATTGTGAATTAAGAGAGGGAGGAGGGAGAGAATAGATATGGATAAGGTTAGAAACAAATAAGAGATGAAAGGTGGGTGGGAGGAAGGAAAGAGAGGAGAATAGAGAGAGGAAGGAGGAGGGAGGAGAGAGAAAGTGGGACTATTTTAGGCATAAACATTAACAAAGGTAAGTGCTGTTAAGCAGCAAATAAATGAGATCTCATTTATTTGAGACATTTCTTTGAGAACATTTTCATACAATGAAACACTATGAAATGCTACAGTGATCACATTGACAGGTGAGTGCTCAAAAATAATTGTACATCATTGTAAGAACCTATTTGAGGATTTTTTCATACAATGAGCACTAAGCTCACTACCTCATCAATGCAGCCACATTGACAAGGTAGTGAGCTTAGTGCTTGTTGTATGAAAAAATGCCTTCATAGAAATGGGGTCTAAACAATGAGCACTTCAATACCTTGTTAATGGGTCAATGTGGTAACATTGACAATGTAGTGCTTTTTGTATGAAACAATGACTCAAATAAATGGGGTCTCATGGTTATGTACATCGTCATGAGACCCATTTCTTCGAGGAATTTTTCATACAATGAGGGTTTAGGGTACAAGATTGAATGTAGGGTTTAGGTTTTATTCTTATGGTTAAGGGTTAATTTTTAGGGTATAGGTTATAATATTGAGGTATAGGGATAAGGTTTGAGGGTGTTGGGTTTACGGTATAGGGATTAGGATTTATGATATTCGATATAGGGTTTGGGAGATTAAGAGAGGGTGAGATGGAGAGAGATAGGGGAGATGTAAAGATGGAAGGAGAGAGAGATAGAGGTGATAGAGAGATAAGTAGAGAGAAAATGAGGAAGGTGGAGATATTGAGAGAGAGAGCAGGGAGGGAGAGAGGTATACATTGATAGGTTGGATAGAGAGAAGTAGAGAGGGAAAAGGGGGAGATATATAATATTAGAGAGGGAAGGAGGGAGGGAGGAGGGAGAGTGAATGGTGCTTGATAGAGATTAGAGAGGGAAGGAGAGAGTGAGAGATAAAGATAGGAGAGAGAGGAGGAAGGTAGGGATATTGAGAGAGAGGGAGAGAGAGGGAAGAGGGGAGGAGGGAGGGAGAGGTAGAGATGGAGAGAGAGATATAGAGATAAGTATCTAGGGAAGGATATATAGTGAGGGATAAGTAGATAGAGAGAATGGTGAGATAAAGAGTAGAGAAGAAAGAAGAGGGTGAGAGAAAGATGGAGAGATAGAGGAGGATGGTTATGG